>OZ012675.1:43057478-43577478 GCA_963942505.1 Lordithon lunulatus | reverse complement strand
AATGAATGAATGAATGAATGAATGAATGAATGAATGAATGAATGAATGAATGAATGAATGAATGAATGAATGAATGAATGAATGAATGAATGAATGAATGAATGAATGAATGAATGAGTGTATGAGTGTATGAGTGTATGAGTGTATGAGTGTATGAGTGTATGAGTGTATGAGTGTATGAGTGTATGAGTGTATGAGTGTATGAGTGTATGAGTGTATGAGTGTATGAGTGTATGAGTGTATGAGTGTATGAGTGTATGAGTGTATGAGTGTATGAGTGTATGAGTGTATGAGTGTATGAGTGTATGAGTGTATGAGTGTATGAGTGTATGAGTGTATGAGTGTATGAGTGTATGAGTGTATGAGTGTATGAGTGTATGAGTGTATGAGTGTATGAGTGTATGAGTGTATGAGTGTATGAGTGTATGAGTGTATGAGTGTATGAGTGTATGAGTGTATGAGTGTATGAGTGTATGAGTGTATGAGTGTATGAGTGTATGAGTGTATGAGTGTATGAGTGTATGAGTGTATGAGTGTATGAGTGTATGAGTGTATGAGTGTATGAGTGTATGAGTGTATGAGTGTATGAGTGTATGAGTGTATGAGTGTATGAGTGTATGAGTGTATGAGTGTATGAGTGTATGAGTGTATGAGTGTATGAGTGTATGAGTGTATGAGTGTATGAGTGTATGAGTGTATGAGTGTATGAGTGTATGAGTGTATGAGTGTATGAGTGTATGAGTGTATGAGTGTATGAGTGTATGAGTGTATGAGTGTATGAGTGTATGAGTGTATGAGTGTATGAGTGTATGAGTGTATGAGTGTATGAGTGTATGAGTGTATGAGTGTATGAGTGTATGAGTGTATGAGTGTATGAGTGTATGAGTGTATGAGTGTATGAGTGTATGAGTGTATGAGTGTATGAGTGTATGAGTGTATGAGTGTATGAGTGTATGAGTGTATGAGTGTATGAGTGTATGAGTGTATGAGTGTATGAGTGTATGAGTGTATGAGTGTATGAGTGTATGAGTGTATGAGTGTATGAGTGTATGAGTGTATGAGTGTATGAGTGTATGAGTGTATGAGTGTATGAGTGTATGAGTGTATGAGTGTATGAGTGTATGAGTGTATGAGTGTATGAGTGTATGAGTGTATGAGTGTATGAGTGTATGAGTGTATGAGTGTATGAGTGTATGAGTGTATGAGTGTATGAGTGTATGAGTGTATGAGTGTATGAGTGTATGAGTGTATGAGTGTATGAGTGTATGAGTGTATGAGTGTATGAGTGTATGAGTGTATGAGTGTATGAGTGTATGAGTGTATGAGTGTATGAGTGTATGAGTGTATGAGTGTATGAGTGTATGAGTGTATGAGTGTATGAGTGTATGAGTGTATGAGTGTATGAGTGTATGAGTGTATGAGTGTATGAGTGTATGAGTGTATGAGTGTATGAGTGTATGAGTGTATGAGTGTATGAGTGTATGAGTGTATGAGTGTATGAGTGTATGAGTGTATGAGTGTATGAGTGTATGAGTGTATGAGTGTATGAGTGTATGAGTGTATGAGTGTATGAGTGTATGAGTGTATGAGTGTATGAGTGTATGAGTGTATGAGTGTATGAGTGTATGAGTGTATGAGTGTATGAGTGTATGAGTGTATGAGTGTATGAGTATATGAGTGTATGAGTGTATGAGTGTATGAGTGTATGAGTGTATGAGTGTATGAGTGTATGAGTGTATGAGTGTATGAGTGTATGAGTGTATGAGTGTATGAGTGTATGAGTGTATGAGTGTATGAGTGTATGGGTGTATGAGTGTATGAGTGTATGAGTGTATTAGTGTATGAGTGTATGAGTGTATGAGTGTATGAGTGTATGAGTGTATGAGTGTATGAGTATATGAGTATATGAGTGTATGAGTGTATGAGTGGATGGATGAATACATTTTTATCATATTTTGTATGTAACTTTTTCATACTACTTAATACTAGTCTTATTCATAACAAAAAATGTTCCCAAAAATTTCAACCTTTATAAATATCTTCATAATATTTTTATCGGACTTGAATAATTTTCAAAATATTTTGAACAAAAAAGTATAATAGAATTAAAAACTTCTCGTTCCAGCCTGCAGTTCTGGTTCGTTGGTGAGCAAAGGCAAATTCTCCAACCTCTGTCTGCGTTTCGCCGACGATTTCGAGACGTCTTTGGACGACTGGAAGCCGGACATGTCGGACGCCACCATCATGAACCTGTGTGTGGTCAGCGACGGCACCTACGAGGTGTGCAGCAGAACGATCGCCGCCAAGCAGAACGATAACGCGAAGTGGTTCCTCAGCGTGCAGTGGCAAATGGAGGGTGTGGATATCCATCTGGACACCAATGTGGGCAAGCAGTTGTCTGCGCTGGGGCACACGTTGACGATGCTGACCGGCGCGGAAGATACGCCACTGCATATAGACTACGATAGCGATGACAATGAGCCGATTGATGGCACGAGGGCGTCGCAGGAGAGCATCCTGCCGGCGATTCTGTTTGATGCGCGACTGGACAATCGCGAACGCTCGAAATTGCTGGAGAAGGAGATGAATGAGCAAGCGAAGATTATTAATGATTTGCGCTCGCTGGGTGCTAGTCACGGCACGATTGAATTGGAGCTGAAGAAGTTCCATAAGCTAGAGGCGATGGTTTACAAAGATTTCCGAATGTGAGTATATATGTAGAATTAAAAATTTGTAATTTATATTTTTTAACTCACGTCCTAAGATAAATCATTTTCCGCATTCATTTAGTATTATATTATAGTATATAGTATATATATATATATATATATATATATATATATATATATATATATATAGTATAGTATATAGTAATTCCCGCACTAGTGCGGGAAGTAGTATTTCCCGCACCCAAATCAATGCAGAAAATGACTTGTCTTAGGACATAAATACAAAAATTACTATTTCTGTATTACTTTCTAGGGATATCATACAGAAGTTACGCAGACAAAGCATGAAAGCGTCCGCTGTGAAGGGCAAACTGGGGCTGAATTCGAAATCTGCAAACCGTTCGCGGTCGTTCATCGTGCCTAGTCCGATGCCCGAAACCCAAGGCAGTCCTGAGGACCAAACCGGTAACCTGAGCGCTAACTCGGGTAGTTTTGATAGTTCCCCACGATCAGGACCATCGCGATCAGCTTCATTACGTGTACGTAATCCTGAACATCATGTTACTTTTTCGGACACGGCGACAATGGAAAGGTAATTAAAATGTTTGTAATGCAACTTGAAATGTATGTGTGGATATAGATGTCTGCATATAAATATTTGAATAATTAGTTGTGTTAAGCACCTTATACAGTAGTTGTCATACTTTTTATATATGGCAACACTGACATCACTTTAAACCAGTGGCCCTCAAACAAAGAAAATATAATCCTAGAAATGAACCCTGCGGACAACCAATGACATCTAGTTGTCAGAGTGTAAACAATTGGAACGCGTGAAGTTGGCCACAAATAATTCATATCTATTTTCACATGAATATTTTGGCGCAATATTCAGAAACGAAATGCGTTTTGAGTTGAGCAGTTTAAAAAGTATCAGTTCTCTGTGTAGTTTAAGGTGATTAAACTACTCTGAACTATTTTGGCTTATAGAAAGGCCTCATGGCTGATAGCCCTATAAAAATAGAAGTTTTTGTTTTTCAAGATTTTTAAAATTCTTATTATTACAGACAATATTCATTACCAAGCGCCTCATCCGATCTCTCCCTGCCGGAATCGAATAATTTGGACTGGGCCGACCACCACATGAACATCGATGGTGATAAAGTTCAATTGCGTAAAAAGACCTCATCCTATGATAATAGTGAAGGAGGCGCTGGCAGCCTATTGGACTCATTCGCACGCGATCAGTTGCCCACAGCGAGCCCCTACCAAAAACCCACTGAGCCCAACATAGATCTTGAACTGGACGTCAAGGTGTTTATTAACAGCGGCAAGTGTGTGCTGCATACAAAGGATACAGCTAGAGATGAAGAAATTAAAATGTAAGGTTTTAATAATTATACATTAACATACGAAGGGCTAAAGCCCTGGTTTCCTCGGAACCTCTTGAATTTAAGCGACCGCTTCCGAGGAAACCAGGGGTGCGATTTTTGAGCGATCGTTATCACCATACACTATAAAACGTTTAATTTCATAGAGATGGACTAAACGCATTAACTCAAAAATTAATGGCAAAATATAACAATTATCAAGTTTTTTAGTTCTACCAAAGATAGCAATCACTGTTCTCGACGCGAAGGGCCAAAAATCGATACCATTCGCAATAATAGTGATCTGTCGATCGCTATAGTCATGGCGATTGCTCAAAAATAACTCCCCAGGGCTTAAACCAAACTCTTTCTTCCCGAATATGTTTATTTATGAGTTAATAATTCATTTGTTATGTAGGAGAAGCATACGTAAAGACCGTAGCTGCTCAGCTGGGCTATTAGACTTCACACCATCGGGCGGTGGTAGCCCGGACCCCAGTAGACGCAACAAAGACAAATTCATGAGTCAATCCAATAGCAGTCGGTTGCGTAACACACCCCATGCTACTCTAGTCGACTTGACGATCTTCCACATACCCGGGTTGGACGTGAAACTGCTATACCAGTCGAAAGTCGCGCTCTCCGAGCCCAGCTACTTCGACGGTTTCCCCGAGAAACTTGACGAGTCGCGCATCGAGCAGGCGTTCAAGCGCAAAGACAGCTATCCGCCGAATACGCCGGGCAACTTGGGCAACTTCACCACGGACTTCGTGCAACCGGGCGATTTACGCAACTCCACGTCCATGCACGGCATCAGCAATCCCAACTACACGCCGACGACGTCCAGTCGGAACAGTCTGGACAGTTTCCCGTTTCAGATGAGCGTGACGCCACCGCAGGAGATTCACAACATTGGCATGTATCAGATACGCAAGCCGGGCGTCAAGAAGGCGTCGCTGTTTGCGTGGATGACGCTGCAGAGTGTCCCGGAAGAGACTATAATTAGTCCACATATTTTGGAGTTTTTGGAACAGACTTTGGAGCCGATTCCCGCCAAGACTACTTTTAATACAAACAGTGAGTTGTTGCAATTTATAAAATTATAATTTTTAAAATAACGTTGTAGGTAAAATGATATTTCTATATAGAATACAAACAAATGTTATTAATATAAATTGTTCAGAATAATAAATAATATACCTATACAAAATTTTATAAAAGTATACATTTTTTCAAAATTTTTGAAAATAATTTTGTCTAAAGTGACATTTCAATAAATAATATAACAAAATTTTGTTAAAATAAATTGTTCAGAATGATAAATAATGAGCCTTTACAAACTTTTGTAAAATTATAATTTTTGAAATTTTTTTAAATAAAATTGTAGGTAATGTGACATTTCTATAAAGAATACAACAAAATTTTATTAAAATAAATTATTCAGAATAATAAATAATGGGCCTATACAAAGTTTTATAAAAGTATAATTTTTTTTTGAAATTTTTGAAAATAATGTTGTAGGTAAAATGAGATTAATATAAAGAATATAACAAAATTTTATTAAAATAAATTGTTCAGAATAATAAATAATAGCCCTATATAATATTTTATAAAATTCTAATTTTCAAAATTTTTGAAAATAATGTTGTAGGTAAAGTGAGATTTCTATAAAGAATACAAACAAATTTTATTAATATAAATTATTCAGAATAATAAATAGTAGCCCTACACAAAGTTTTATAAAAGTATAATTTTTTTCGAAATTTTTGAAAATAATGTTGTCTAAAGTGACATTTCTATAAAGAATAAAATAAAATTTTATTAAAATAAATTGTTCAGAAGGATAAATAATGGGCCTATAAATTTTTTTATAAAATTATAATTTTCGAAATTTTTGAAAATAATGTTGTAGGTAAAATGAGATTTCTATAAAGAATATAACAAAATTTTATTAAAATAAATTCTTCAGAATAATAAATAATGGACCTATACAAAGTTTTATAAAAGTATAATTTTTTTCGAAATTTTTGAAAATAATGTTGTAGGTAAAATGAGATTTCTATAAAGAATACAACAACATTTTATTAAAATAAATAGTTCAGAATAATAAATAATAGCCCTATGCTAACTTTTATAAAATTATAATTTTCGAAATTTTTGAAAATAATGTTGTAGGTAAAGTGAGATTTTTATAAAAAATAAAACCAAATTTTATTAAAATAAATTGTTCAGAATGATAAATAATGGGCCTTTACAAACTTTGGTAAAATTATAATTTTTGAAATTTTTGAAAATAAAGTTGTAGGTAATGTGACATTTCTATAAAGAATACAATCAAATTTTATTAAAATAAATTGTTTAGAATATTAAATAATAGGCCTATACAAACTTTTATAACATTATAATTTTTTTGAAAATAATGTTGTAATTTCAGCATCCCTTCTCTCAGACGATCAGGACGCCATCAACTACGGCAACTATGTCTACGCCACATTCCCCGTCGACGTGATCATCTATTTCCACATGCAACCGAGCACATTCCGCTTCAGCTGCCTGCCTGTCTCTCGAGTGGAGTGCATGCTGCAACTGCCCTCCTTGGACATTGTGTTCAGCTCGAAGCGCGCCGAGGACGAGCTGCTGCAAAGTGAATTCGGCGACGGTTCACCAAACACGGCGGCAACAGCAGTTGGTGGGCTCAGTGTAACGGGGGTGCTGTC
The DNA here is from genome assembly GCA_963942505.1 of Lordithon lunulatus. Taxonomy (NCBI): domain Eukaryota; kingdom Metazoa; phylum Arthropoda; class Insecta; order Coleoptera; family Staphylinidae; genus Lordithon; species Lordithon lunulatus. The sequence goes on along the minus strand of OZ012675.1, from coordinate 43,570,722 downwards.
TGATTTTTCAGTCTACATTTTTCATCCGTACGGCGGCAAAAAGTCGGCGCTGAAAGAGGCGCAGTGGTCGCCGCTGTCTGATAGCGAGCGCAAGGATTCGCTTTCGGTGAACGTGGAGTTTGTCAAGTTACACCTGTCGCGGTCGCGGATGATGAATTTCAAGCAGCAGGAGACGAGCGGCAAGCCGGATCAGCGGAATGTGATCCGATTTTCGACCATTACTGATATTGGGTCGGCTTCGTTCAAGTACGATATGCGGCGGCTCACGGAGATTTTGGCCTTCCCCAAGGCGTGGTACAGGCGGTCGATTGTGCGCAGAATGTTTTTGGGGGATTTGAGTTTCATACAAACTACGCACGATGAGGATGACTCGAGTTTTTCGAATAGTTCGCCCGGAATGGGCCGGAGTCATGATGCAAGGTAATTAATAATATCTTCTTCTTCTTCTTCTTCTACAACCTTCGGGTTGTAGTCCTACGGAGAAGGCAACCAAAACCCACCCCAGTGGGTTTTAGCTGCCTTCACCACTTGTCCCCATCCTGCCATGTGGTTAGGTTATTAAAACTAATTATTGTTTTATTTGTTAGACAATCCAGAAGTTCAGAAAAATCCCCGTTGCTCACCAAAGACAAATTGAAGTTGTCGCTGGACTCGGATTCGAAGCAAAAGTTCCGCGACGCCGGTCGTACGACGAGTATGGACTCGAAAATCACCGATGATAGCCCTAGTCCTTCCGAGCACAAGAACTTAACAGCCTGGGAGACTTTAGTGATATTTGCGATTAATTTCAAAAAGTTGAATGTTCATATGAATATGGGCAATGTCATGGGGAATGTTTCGTAAGTATTTTTGATTTTCCATCTACTATAAACCGTATTTAGAAAGGTAATGCACAAACTGAGCCCTTCTGTATAATGAAAGTATTGTTTTAGCGAACAAAAAAAGCTATAACTCGCGATTAAATAATATAACACGAGTGTCATTTTTTTTACTTATTGCCTACATTATTAAGTACATTCATAGCAAATTTGAGAATTGTAGCTACAAAATTACGCACTTTATGATTTTATTTGTCTACTATTGTCACTGTCAAACAAATCAGGTGTTAAAAAATATTTTATTTCAAACGGCTATAACTCGCGATTAAATAATATAACACGAGTGTCAATTTTTTTATTTATTGCCTACTTTATTAAATACATTCATAACAAATTTGAGAATTGTAGCTACAAAATTACGCACTTTATGATTTTATTTGTCTACTGTTGTCACTGTCATACAAATCAGGTGATACAAAATATTTTGTTTCAAACAGCTATAACTCGCGATTAAATAATATAACACGAGTGTCATTTTTTTTGCTTATTACCTACTTTATTAAGTACATTCATAGTACATTCATAGCAAATTTGAGAATTGTAGCTACAAAATTACGCACGTTATGATTTTATTTGTCCATTGTTGTCACTGTCATACAAATCAGGTGATAAAAATATTTTATTTCAAACAACTATAAATCGCGATTAAATAATATAACACGAGTGTCAATTTTTTTATTTATTGCCTGCTTTATTAAGTACATTCATAGCAAATTTAAGAATTGTAGTTACAAAATTACGCACGTTATGATTTTATTTGTCTACTGTTGTCACTGTCATACAAATCAGGTGATAAAAAATATTTTGTTTCAAACAGCTATAACTCGCGATTAAATAATATAACAAGAGTGTCTATTTTTTTTACTTATTGCCTACTTTATTAAGTACATTCATAGCAAATTTGAAAATTGTAGCTACAAAATTACGCACGTTATAATTTTATTTGTCCATTGTTGTCACTGTCATACAAACCAGGTGATAAAAAATATTTTGTTTCAAACAGCTATAACTCGCGATTAAATAATATAAAACGAGTGTCAATTTTTTTTACTTATTGCCTACTTTATTAAGTACATTCATAGCAAATTTGAGAATTGTAGCTACAAAATTACGGACGTTATGATTTTATTTGTCTACTGTTGTCACTGTCATACAAATTAGGTGATAAAAAATATTTTGTTTCAAACAGCTATAATTCGCGATTAAATAATATAACACGAGTGTCAATTTTTTTGCTTATTACCTACTTTATTAAGTACATTCATAGCAAATTTGAAAATTGTAGCTACAAAATTACGCACGTTATAATTTTATTTGTCCATTGTTGTCACTGTCATACAAATCAGGTGATAAAAAATATTTTGATTCAAACGGCTATAACTCGCGATTAAATAATATAACACGAGTGTCAATTTTTTTATTTATTGCCTGCTTTATTAAGTACATTCATAGCAAATTTAAGAATTGTAGTTACAAAATTACGCACGTTATGATTTTATTTGTCTACTGTTGTCACTGTCATACAAATCAGGTGATAAAAAATATTTTGTTTCAAACAGCTATAACTCGCGATTAAATAATATAACAAGAGTGTCTATTTTTTTTACTTATTGCCTACTTTATTAAGTACATTCATAGCAAATTTGAAAATTGTAGCTACAAAATTACGCACGTTATAATTTTATTTGTCCATTGTTGTCACTGTCATACAAATCAGGTGATAAAAAATATTTTGTTTCAAACAGCTATAACTCGCGATTAAATAATATAAAACGAGTGTCAATTTTTTTTACTTATTGCCTACATTATTAAGTACATTCATAGCAAATTTGAGAATTGTAGCTACAAAATTACGGACGTTATGATTTTATTTGTCTACTGTTGTCACTGTCATACAAATTAGGTGATAAAAAATATTTTGTTTCAAACAGCTATAATTCGCGATTAAATAATATAACACGAGTGTCAATTTTTTTGCTTATTACCTACTTTATTAAGTACATTCATAGCAAATTTGAAAATTGTAGCTACAAAATTACGCACGTTATAATTTTATTTGTCCATTGTTGTCACTGTCATACAAATCAGGTGATAAAAAATATTTTGATTCAAACGGCTATAACTCGCGATTAAATAATATAACACGAGTGTCAATTTTTTTGCTTATTTCCTACTTTATTAAGCACATTCAGAGCAAATTTGAGAATTGTAGCTACAAAATTACGCACGTTATGATTTTATTTGTCCATTGTTGTTACTGTCATACAAATCAGGTGATAAAAAATATTTTATTTCAAACGGCTATAACTCGCGATTAAATAATATAACACGAGTGTCAATTTTTTTGCTTATTTCCTACTTTATTAAGTATATTCATAGCAAATTTGATAATTGTAGCTACAAAATTACGCACTTTATGATTTTATTTGTCCACTGTTGTCACTGTCATACAAATTAGGTGATAAAATATATTTTGTTTCAAACAGCTATAACTCGCGATTAAATAATATAACACGAGTGTCATTTTTTTTTACTTATTGCCTACTTTATTAAGTATATTCATAGCAAATTTCAGAATTGTAGCTACAAAAAGACGTTCGTTGTGATTTTTTTTGTCTACTATTGTCACTGTCATACAAATTAGGTGATAAAAAATATTTTATTTCAAACGGCTATAACTCGCGATTAAATAATATAACACGATTGTCAATTTTTTTACTTATTGCCTACATTATTAAGTACATTCATAACAAATTTGAGAATTGTAGCTACAAAATTACGCACTTTATGATTTTATTTGTCTACTATTGTCACTGTCAAACAAATCAGGTGATAAAAAATATTTTGTTTCAAACAGCTATAACTCGCGATTAAATAATATAACACGAGTGTCAATTTTTTTACTTATTGCCTTCTTTATTAAGTACATTCATAGCAAATTTGATAATTGTAGCTACAAAATTACGCGCTTTATGATTTTATTTGTCTACTGTTGTCACTGTCATACAAATTAGGCGATAAAAAATATTTTGTTTCTAACAGTTATAACTCGCGATTAAATAATATAAAACGAGTGTCAATTTTTTTACTTATTGCCTACTTTATTAAGTACATTCATAGCAAATTTGATAATTGTAGCTGCAAAATTACGCACTTTATGATTTTATTTGTCTACTGTTATCACTGTCATACAAATTAGGTGATAAAAAATATTTTGTTTCAAACAGCTATAACTCGTGACTAAATAATATAACACGAGTGTTATTTTATTTCCATATTACCTACTTTATTAAGTATATTCATAGCAAATTTAAGCATTGTAGTTATAAAATTACGCACGTTATGATTTTATTTGTCTACTGTTGTCACTGTCATACAAATCAGGTGATAAAAAATATTTTGTTTCAAACAGCTATAACTCGCGATTAAATAATATAACAAGAGTGTCTATTTTTTTATTTATTGCCTACTTTATTAAGTACATTCATAGAAAATTTGAGAATTGTAGCTACAAAATTACGCACTTTATGATTTTATTTGTCTACTGTTGTCACTGTCATACAAATTAGGCGATAAAAAATATTTTGTTTCAAACGGCTATAACTCGCGATTAAATAATATAACACGAGAGTCAATTTTTTTACTTATTGCCTACTTTATTAAGTACATTCATGGCAAATTTGAGAATTGTAGCTACAAAATTACGCACGTTATGATTTTATTTGTCTACTGTTGTCACTGTCATACAAATCAGGTGATAAAAAATATTTTGTTTCAAACAGCTATAACTCGCGATTAAATAATATAACACGAGTGTCAATTTTTTTGCTTATTACCTACTTTATTAAGTACATTCATAGCAAATTTGAGCATTGTAGCTACAAAATTACGCACTTTATGATTTTATTTGTCCACTGTTGTCACTGTCATACAAATCAAGTGATAAAAAATATTTTGTTTCAAACAGCTATAACTCGCGATTAAATAACATAACAAGAGTGTCTATTTTTTTACTTATTGCCTACTTTATTAAGTACATTCATAGCAAATTTGAGAATTGTAGCTACAAAATTACGCACTTTATGATTTTATTTGTCTACTGTTGTCACTGTCATACAAATTAGGCGATAAAAAATATTTTGTTTCTAACAGCTATAACTCGCGATGAAATAATATAACACGAGTGTCAATTTTTTTACTTATTGCCTACTTTATTAAGTACATTCATGGCAAATTTGAGAATTGTAGCTACAAAATTACGCACGTTATGATTTTATTTGTCTACTGTTGTCACTGTCATACAAATCAGGTGATAAAAAATATTTTGTTTCAAACGGCTATAACTCGCGATTAAATAATATAACACGAGTGTCAATTTTTTTACTTATTGCCTACTTTATTAAGTACATTCATAGCAAATTTGAGAATTGTAGCTGCAAAATTACGCGCTTTATGATTTTATTTGTCTACTGTTGTCACTGTCATACAAATCAGGTGATACAAAATATTTTGTTTCAAACAGCTATAACTCGCGATTAAATAATATAACACGAGTGTCATTTTTTTTACTTATTGCCTACTTTATTAAGTACATTCATAGCAAATTTCAGAATTGTAGCTACAAAATTACGCACTTTATGATTTTATTTGTCCACTGTTGTCACTGTCAAACAAATCAGGTGATAAAAAATATTTTGTTTCAAACAGCTATAACTCGCGATTATATAATGTAACACGATTGTCATTTTTTTTACTTATTGCCTACATTATTAAGTACATTCATAGCAAATTTGAGAATTGTAGCTACAAAATTACGCACTTTATGATTTTATTTGTCTACTGTTGTCACTGTCAAACAAATCAGGTGATACAAAATATTTTGTTTCAAACAGCTATAACTCGCGATTAAATAATATAACACGAGTGTCAATTTTTTTACTTATTGCCTACTTTATTAAGTACATTCTTAGCAAATTTGAGCATTGTAGCTACAAAAATACGCACTTTATGATTTTATTTGTTTACTATTGTCACTGTCAAACAAATCAGGTGATACAAAATATTTTGTTTCAAACGGCTATAACTCGCGATTAAATAATATAACACGAGTGTCAATTTTTTTTACTTATTGCCTACTTTATTAAGTATATTCATAGCAATTTTGAGAATTGTAGCTAAAAAATTACACACTTTATGATTTTATTTGTCTACTATTGTCACTGTCAAACAAATCAGGTGATAAAAAATATTTTGTTTCAAACGGCTATAACTCGCGATTAAATAATATAACACGAATGTCATTTTTTTTACTTATTGCCTACTTTATTAAGTATATTCATAGCAAATTTCAGAATTGTAGCTACAAAAAGACGTTCGTTATGATTTTTTTTTGTCTACTATTGTCACTGTCATACAAATTAGGTGTTAAAAAATATTTTGTTTCAAACAGCTATAACTCGCGATTAAATAATATAACACGAGTGTCAATTTTTTTACTTATTGCCTACTTTATTAGGTACATTCATAGCAAATTTTAGAATTGTAGATACAAAATGACGCACTTTATGGTTTTATTTGTCTACTGTTGTCACTGTCATACAAATCAGGTGATAAAAAATATTTTATTTCAAACAGCTATAACTCGCGATTAAAAAATATAACACGAGTGTTATTTTATTTTCATATTACCTATTTTATTAAGTATATTCATAGCAAATTTTAGAATTGTTTCTACAAAAGTACGTACTTTATGATTTTATTTGTCCACTATATGGCACTTTATTTTAGATGGTTGACCAAAGATTTTCGAAGTGAGGGCCGTCTGAGCATTGGCTCGACAGGGCATAAAAATTTATACATCGCAGTTGGTCTGGGAGGATCCGGATTGGATGCAAAAGGCGGCATTGTCGGTGGCAACATTGAAATCGCAAACATTGATACCTACAGTAAGTACATAACGCCCTCTGTAGTCATAACAACTAAATAGTAATCATTACTTTTGAAACACTTTGTATATTTGTTGTATTTTTTTTTTGTAGAAATCAAGTCTCTTTATCTACAACATTTCAAAAATGTTAATAACAATATTAAAATCTTTTCTAATTGATGTGGTGCCACCAGGTGGCATTTAACTTTCCTTCTAGGGGATTAGTTGCAACTTTTTTTTTTAAACTTTTTATTTTATTTCAGTACACATACGAGAAGAGCCAAACATGGAGCCTGACCACACGGTCGGCTTACGACTGAGAGCTCTAGAGCTAAGACTGGACTACATGGCGACATCCGTGTTGATGGCGCGTGTGAGTGACTTGAAGGTGAATCTTCGAGACGAGTGGCGACTGAACAGGGCGACCAATACAGCAACGCTTCCAACTAGAAGGTATTTGTTTCAATCTCAAAGAAATGTGTAGTCAAGTAAAATAAGCGATTTTTCTTTTTAGGCCAGCAAGCATTTTCATGCATGGCGAATTGAGCTGGGACCAGTTGCAAATAATGATGTCCAAATCATCCACAGCTGATTTGTTTAAAATGTTTAATAAACTTGAAGAGTTCTTCTCGCAGCAGTTTAACAGCAGCAAGCGTGCGTTCAGTGGATTCTCGCAGGGCAGGCCACCGAAAGTAACACCACAAAAAAGTAAGTTCATATATGTCTTTTAGCCGTATTTACTTACCAACATCCCATAAACTTTATAGGTCCTATGCGCTATTGAAGGGACAAATTTAAAACGTCATTGTGACAGAATATATCTGTCACAATGACGTTTTAAATTTGTCCCTTCAATAACGTATGCAAAACAAGTGTCAAACACCTTGAATAGTGCTTGTATATATAGAGACCTTTAATGATTCAGTGTTTCCAATAGAGAGAATCTAAAGTAACTACATTCCTTCCTAATATTAATATTTATTGTTGCTATAACAACGAATATTTATGGGTTCAATAACTATTGATACATTTATAGAGCGTTGTTACTTTAGATTCTCTCTATTGGAAACACTGAATAATTAAACAAAAGGTTCATCAATCACAAGTGCTATTCATGGTGTTTGACATTTGTTTTGGTATATTCTGTCACAATGACGTTGTCAATTTATTCCTTCAACAGCGTATGGGACCTATAAAGTTTATGAGATGTTGGTAAATACGGGCATCAGTTTTCCAATGCTCTTAGAATATTGTTGCCCGGCTCCTCCACCATAAGTTTACGGAGCGCGACCTTGATCGATAAACAATTGCCATTTCCACAGCGCACTGTATCTGCCTGGCCAAACTGTCTTCTTACTACTAGGATTAGTTCTGTAGGACAATACATATATTTATGATAATTTTGATTTTTTTTTTAAATAGGTCGTGATGCATGGACCAACCAGCAACAGCAATCCACAGCGAGTGATGCGCGCCATCACCGCCACTGGCAGCGCGTTTTGGCTCAAGTCGCCGGTTTACAGCTGAGCACCATGCACATGCCGCTGCCCAACTTTGGCACCGTTTTGGGTGGCACCATGGAGTTGCACGGCAAAAACATTTCATTGGCTTGCTTCCATGGTATTAATTTCAAAAGCAAATCGTGGGCGCTGTTTAGTCTACGCGAGCCTTGCATCACATTCAACACGGAAGCACAGGAAATTCCATCAAATGCTGGTGAGTACACTGTTTATGAAAAGCCTTTATAGATATAAGTGTTTTTCACATCTCACTCCCCCCTGTATTCACCGACGTTCCATTAATCTATCAATAGCTATTGAACCCATAAGTATTCATTGTTATATCAACAATAAATAAATTATCTGGGGAATGTAGTTACTTTAAATTATTTTTATTGGAAACACTGAGTCATTAAACAAAAGGTGTCATCAAAGCTCCAATCGCAAGCGCTATTCAAGTTGTTTGACATTTGTTTTAGCATATTCTGTCACAATGACATTTTAAATTTATCCATTCAATAGTGTATGGGACCTATAAGGTGTTTGACATTTGTTTTGGCTATTTCTGTCACATTTGTTCACTCAATAACTTGTGGGACCTATAAAGTTTATGGGATGTTGGTGAATATGGGCATTAGCAATCTACACATCTAGATTTCAATCTTATTTGATGAGAAAGTTGTATAATTTTACAAATACTATTGTTGCAGAGCCATCACCAGCACAGGATGTGCACGTTGTTCAAACACTGACATGTAGTTTGGGACTGAGCACATATAAAACACAATTACCCTCGATGGCGACGGTTTGCAAGGTTTCCAGGAGCGTTATTTTCCCGCCACAGTTTAAAACACTCCAGGAATGGTTCCATTATGCTTTCGCTAACAGTCAAATTGATGGTAAATTGAATTTTATTTAGTTTTAGTAATATAAATTAAATTCGTATGCAAAATTTCAAAAGATTTATTATAAAATCACAATAAAACAAAAAGTAATTTTCCAAAGCAAACTTGTAATTTTAAAAAATATCATCCGAATTGCATGAGATTTTACATACGTTCATTATTTATTATAATAAACAATTTATTTACATAACATTTTGTTGAAATATTTATAGATATGGTACTTTACCTAGCATGTTAGTTGTTTTTATAAAAATCGTTCTAGGTAAAGTGTCTGTTTAATAAAAAAATTAACAAAATTTATAATATAATCGTATGCAAAATTTCAAGAGATTTGTTATAAAATTGCAATAAAACAAAAAATGATTTTCCAACGCCTACTTATAATTTTTGAAATATCATCCAAATATATGTTCAATATTTATTATAACAAACAATTTATTTTCATAACATTTTGCTGAATTTTTTATAAAAATAGTACTTTATCTACTATATTTTTCAGAGGTGGACCGTTTTCCATCATTAGAACGCGAACGAGAGGGCACAATGAACTCAATGGAAAGAGGTAGTCGCGGCAGCACGACGGGTGTTGCACAAAAACTGGTCGATCCCAATCACAACCGAGAGGTGATATTTGCACTACCCAGTCTGCAATTACATTTGAAAACAGAACACTTGCAAACGTCCACCACGCCAGATACATCCTGTAAGTATAAACTGGAGGGGGATTTAATTTCTTATGCTAATTGTTAATTTTTGTATTTAGTTGAAGCTGAAAAACCAACAGTGGAGTGTAGTTTCATAACTGAATTTGAGGACCACATCTTTGTGACTGTTGATGCTGAAGCTTTCTTCTTTCTGCATGACTTGATAACATCGTATGTGAAAGAAAAAGATAAATTGGTAAATATAACATATATTACTTACCCCAGTATTCACCGACATTAGATTATATTTAATAATATTATTGTTTTTGTAGCAATTTGGCAACACAAGTCGATCATTTGCTGAATTAGCAAAAAGCAGCTCATCGACTGAAGCTAATGCAAAGAAATCAATTGAAGTGGATATATTCGCTAAAGACTGGCGCAACTACAACTGCAAAACGTGGCATTTGGAGCCAACTGTGCGCTTGTTGAGTGTTGCAGGAAAATATATAGAGCCCTATGGCATTGATTACATCTTGCAAAAGCTGGGTTTCTCACACGCTCGCACCACCATCCCGAAATGGATGCAGCGCGGTTTTATGGACCCGCTGGACGCAATTCTAGCCGTGCTCACACTGCGGATGGTGCAGGTGGTACGAGGAGATGGCAATCGCAACGAGAGAGACAAGCTGGAGTATAAGAAAGTCTAGATGTTTGCTTACCGCATTCCTATTAGAGGTAATTGAAGAATGAACATAATAGTTGCATGCCAACTACTATTTTCATTGTGAATAAACCTTTATGCCTATTATAAATTACTATTTATTCATGCCAAGTATTAAAAAGTTATTAGTCATCATTTGGTATGTTAATTTCGTCCCTATTTTGTAAATGTTCGATAGTGCCATAGAATTAATATAGAAGACAAGAATATAGAAATAAATACCAAAGTAGTTGTGCTATTATTCACTAGTTTAATTAATACAAATACTTATATTTGCAAAATAAATAAATATCCCTATATTAGTATTTAATATTAACTCAAAACATTTTTTTACTCAAAAACTATGTCATGAAGAATATTATTAGTTTAGTTTGTTTTATTTTGTGTGCCCCATGTGATGGACAATAGTATAATCAGGGATTAAACTACAAACAAGTTATGTATTGTTGGATACAATGGATAATATAATACTACATTCCTATCTGTTCTTCCTGAAATATTCATTTAATTATAATCTTGATATAATTACAAATATGAGATTAAAATTAATGATTTGATTTGCACAACTTTTATGAATAATTCAGCAAAATGTTATGGAACTAAATTATTTGCTACAATAAATAATGAGAATATATTAAATCTCATAGATGATATTTCTAAAATTACAAGTTGGCGTTGGAAAATAATTTTATGATTTATTGCAATTTTGTATTAAATCTTTTGAAATTTTGCATTTGACTATAATTTATATTTTTAAACAAATTATTATAATGAATTTTTTTAAATATTTTTATAAAACAGGCACTTTACCTACAACGATTTTTATAAAAATAGCTAATGTAGTAGGTAAAGTAGCATTTGTATAAATAATTCAACAAAATGTTATCAAAATAAATTGTTTGGCACAATAAATAATGACCATATGGTAAATCTCATCAATTTTGGAAGATATTTTTAAAATTACAAGTTGGCGTTGGTAAATAACTTTTATGATTTATTACAATTTTGTATTAAATCTTTTGAAATTTTGCATATGACTATAATTTATGTTTCTAAACAAGTTATTATAATGAATTTTTTTAAATATTTTTACCAAACAGGCACTTTACCTACAACGATTTTCATAAAAATAGCTAATGTGGTAGGTAAAGTACCATTTGTATAAATAATTCAACAAAATGTTATCAAAATAAATTGTTTGTTACAATAAAGAATGACCATATGGAAAATCTCATGAATTTCGGATGATATTTTTAAAATTACAAGTTGGCGTTGGAAAATAACTTTATACTTTATTACATTTTTGTATTAAATCTTTTGAAATTTGGTATATGACTATAATTTATATTTCTAAACAAGTTATTATAATGAATTTTTTTAAATATTTTTACCAAACAGGTACTTTACCTACAACGATTTTTATAAAAATAGCTAAAGTGGTAGGTAAAGTACCATTTGTATAAATAATTCAACAAAATGTTATCAAAATAAATTGTTTGTTACAATAAATAATGGCCATATGTTAAGTCTCATGAATTTTGAAACATATTTTTAAAATTACAAGTTGGCATTGGAAAATAACTTTTATGATTTATTACAATTTTGTATTAAATCTTTTGAAATTTTGTATATGACTATAATTTATGTTTCTAAACAAGTTATTATAATGAATTTTTTTAAATATTTTTACCAAACAGGCACTTTACCTACAACGATTTTCATAAAAATAGCTAATGTGGTAGGTAAAGTACCATTTGTATAAATAATTCAACAAAATGTTATCAAAATAAATTGTTTGTTACAATAAAGAATGACCATATGGAAAATCTCATGAATTTCGGATGATATTTTTAAAATTACAAGTTGGCGTTGGAAAATAACTTTATACTTTATTACATTTTTGTATTAAATCTTTTGAAATTTTGTATATGACTATAATTTATATTTCTAAACAAGTTATTATAATGAATTTTTGTAAATATTTTTACCAAACAGGCACTTTACCTACAACGATTTTTATAAAAATAGCTAATGTGGTAGGTAAAGTACCATTTGTATAAATAATTCAACAAAATGTTATCAAAATAAATTGTTTGTTACAATAAAGAATGACCATATGGAAAATCTCATGAATTTCGGATGATATTTTTAAAATTACAAGTTGGCGTTGGAAAATAACTTTATACTTTATTACATTTTTGTATTAAATCTTTTGAAATTTGGTATATGACTATAATTTATATTTCTAAACAAGTTATTATAATGAATTTTTTTAAATATTTTTACCAAACAGGTACTTTACCTACAACGATTTTTATAAAAATAGCTAAAGTGGTAGGTAAAGTACCATTTGTATAAATAATTCAACAAAATGTTATCAAAATAAATTGTTTGTTACAATAAATAATGGCCATATGTTAAGTCTCATGAATTTTGAAACATATTTTTAAAATTACAAGTTGGCGTTGGAAAATAACTTTTATGATTTATTACAATTTTGTATTAAATCTTTTGAAATTTTGTATATGACTATAATTTATATTTCTAAACAAGTTATTATAATGCTTTTTTTTAAATATTTTTACCAAACAGGCACTTTACCTACAACGATTTTTATAAAAATAGCTAATGTGGTAGGTAAAGTACCATTTGTATAAATAATTCAACAAAATGTTATTAAAATAAATTGTTTGTTACAATAAATAATGAGCATATAAAAAATCTCATGAATTTTGGATGATATTTTTAAAATTACAAGTTGGCGTTGGAAAATAACTTTAATGATTTATTACAATTTTGTATTAAATTTTTGAAATTTTGCATATGACTATAATTTATATTTCTAAACAAGTTATTTTAATGAATTTTTTTAAATATTTTTACCAAACAGGCACTTTACCTACAACGATATTTATAAAAATAGCGAATGTGGTAGGTAAAGTACCATTTGTATAAATAATTCAACAAAATGTTATCAAAATAAATTGTTTGTTACAATAAATAATGGCCATATGTTAAATCTCATGAATTTTGGATGATATTTTTAAAATTACAACAAGTTGGCTTTGGAAATTAACTTTATGATTTATTGCATTTTTGTAATAAATCTTTTGAAATTTAGCATACGACTATAATTTATATTTCTAAACAAGTTATTTTAATGACATTTTGTCAAATTTTTTATTAAACAAACACTTTACCTACAACACTTTTTATAAAAACAGCTAAAGTCGTATAATAATAATAGGTAGATAATTTTAAATTCTAAAAATCCCATTTGAAGTGTTCTACTAGTTATTTTGTTATTAATAAATAATCAAAATGTTGTAAAGAGCGCCAAAATATTTAAAATTTACGGGGGTGCAACATCAGCGCTAAAATACTTGAACTATAAACTTCACAAAACACCTGTCAGATGGCACCAAACTAACATCAGTGCGTTACGTAGCGACAGTTACGTTGCAGCAGCACGAACAAACATGTTGTAAGCCATTTACTATTTTGTTAAAACTACAATTATGTTTTAAGACAATTATACATAAATTACATTAATAATTAATGTTTTTATTAATAAAAATTGATTATTCTATTAAATGTACGCACCAATAGTTTTAACTATTGCCCGCTACAGAGCTCTTATGAGAGCGAAGTTGTCATTGATGCCGTTGGCAACTATTAAACATCTAAAATATTAGTTTGTTACAGTTGGCAACACTGCTATTCGGCCCGCTTGTAAAGTGACAGTTCTCTATAACAGTTGACAGGTGTTTCAGGTTACTACATTGTTGGTGTTCATCGGTTTATCGCGCAGATGGTGCTGGGTTTGCAGTCCGCCGTGAAATTAGAAAGCGATCGCCAGTTGCAAAATGGCCGTTGTATATGGATAGGCCCCGCACCAGAGTGTTTATTGTGATTTTTGTGTGTGTGTGCCCGCCGCTGTTCCGGCTGCCCCCCCTGATAACTGTAGATGTTCCTACCGTGCAGGGACGGCCGCCCCTTTGAACGCATCAGGATGAAACCGGGGCCGGCTACGTTGTCGCCGGAGTCGTGATAGAAGAACGGCGGATCTGTTCACCGAGGACGGCTTACTCAGGTAAGTGGATGTGTGTATGAATGTGTGTGTGTGTGTGTGTAATGTTTACATTCAGCAAAAGGTCGACGATCGCATGCAATTATGAACATGAGGGCGGTTGTATTAAATAAACACAATCACAGTGTCGACCATAACAAAGATAAGTGATGTGATTGTTTATTTGTTTGTTTGTTTGTGTCATGTCAAGTGTGCTAATAGCCACTTTTGTTTCTCATTTGGGACAGCTTCCAAATGATAAACAAAAGTGCCAATTTTGTTTATCATTCTAGAGCTGTTCTTAGCTTGGTTAAAACAGCCTGGCACAGCTGTTTTAACCCAGCTCTAAGAACAGCTCTAGAATGATAAACAAAATTGGCACCATCAATCATTTAAGCCATTTTCATTTAACATTTGTGAGCTGTTTTGGGCTAGTCTTAGTTAGCTAATGATAAATGAAAGCCACTTTAGTTGTGTGATTTGTTTTGTAGCTACTAATCGGTCTTGCCATGGCAGACAGTCCTCAAACAGTGGAGTACCAATGGGCCTACAGTATAATGGACTCGAGTCGAGTGTCAACATTTCTGATTTCAATGCTGCTCATTGTGTATGGCTCATTTCGCAGTCTGAATATGGAGCAGGAGGCACGGGATCGGGCCAATGGCAACACGAATTGTCTGCTGAATCCATCAGCCACATCGGCAAATGATACCAATGTGCAGACTTTGGATGCAGTGCAGGCATTGTGTTTACCACTGGGTGCTAGTATATCACTGTTGGTGATGTTCTTCTTCTTTGATTCCATGCAGATGTTGTTTGCAATATGCACTGCAAGTGAGTAAACTAAATATATATAAACAGTTATTGCTATTATGTAATGGTTGGGAAATTCACTTTGCAAATTGTTGTCTAACCAGGAACACCATACATCGTTTGCAGTAGGGAAAAACTGATTTTTCTCTCCTACAAACCTCAAATATAATTTTAGATGTATGGTGTTCCTGGTTAGGCAACATATTACATTATTTTCCATTACTAATTGATGTGGTGCTACCAGATGGTATTTAACTTTCCTCCTAAGTGGTTAGTTGTACTATTTTTGTATATAACCACTCGAAATATTGTATGAATTCATCCTCACTAGCTGAGCTACACTGTTGAGATCTAATAAGATCGAAATCTAGATATGTAGATTGCTAAGAGGTCGATTCACACTTATATATGTTTTAAACAATTTATTTGTTATTTTATTGCTTGTATTTTATTTATTTCAACCCAGAGCAATTTAATTACTGCAATAAATATTTTATAAACTCTCTTCTGTTAATCTTAAATACAATTTTAGATGTTGGATTGTTGTCTTGTCTTGCTTAGGTGATGAAATATTAAATTGTGTCTTTTTTTAGTAATTGCAACTGTGGCTTTGGCATTCCTGCTGTTGCCAATGTGCCAGTACATCATAAGACCTTGTTCAGATGGCAATAAAATCTCATTTGGCATCTGTGGAAGGTTTACAGGTGCAGAATTGCTCTCGTTTTCACTCTCTGTATTTATAGTCTGCATCTGGGTACTAACAGGTGAATATTATTTATTTAATTTCATTTGCTCAACTTATTTATTCATATAAAATAATGTGAAAACAGTGTTTTGAAGCTGACTGACCCCTGTGTTCACTGACATTCCATAAATCTATCAATAGCTATTGAACCTTTAAGTATTCATTGTTATAGCAACAATAAATACATTATCTAGGGAATATAGTTACTTTAAATTCTCTCTATTGGAAACACTGAATAATTAAACAAAAGGTGTCATCAAAGCTCCAATCACAAGCAATATTCAAAGTGTTGTGACATTTGTTTTGGCATATTCTGTCACAATGACGTTGTATTTTGATCTGTCACTGCTGTCATATCAAAAGTGAGGGTTGTGGGTTTGAATTTGCATCAATACTACTACAAGTCTTTTTTTCTATCAAGTTTTCTTTTGTTAATATGTTTCCCAAATATTTTACTTGTTTTGTTTTGTTTTTTTAGGTCACTGGTTACTCATGGATGCTATGGGCATGGGCCTGTGTGTTGCTTTTATTGCATTTGTCCGATTGCCTAGCCTGAAGGTGTCCACTCTGCTGTTAACAGGGCTACTGATTTATGATGTTTTTTGGGTGTTTTTCTCCTCGTACATTTTCAGTACTAATGTTATGGTCAAGGTGAGTACTTTTATTAATATTAAGTGTAAAATTAGATGTGTGGGAGGAATGAAGAGCTGAAATTTCTACCCAAAGGTGAACTAAGTGTATAATTCATAATTTATTGGTGCTAAACAATTGTTATTTACACAAGTCACATTTAAATAATAAAAATTTATAAATTGAAATATACACAAATTTTCAAATACACATTAAAATACAATTAGAAATATAAAATTCAAAAGGATAGCACAGGTATAATGAACCCCCAGCAATCATTTTATTATTTCAAATCATTTATATATAATTTTTGTATAACTCGACTCATATATAAATTGTTTTTAGGTTGCAACTAGGCCTGCTGACAATCCAGTTGGGATTGTGGCTCGTAAACTTCATCTAGGTGGTGTTGTCAAAGAGGCGCCCAAGCTGAGTTTGCCTGGAAAACTTGTTTTTCCAAGCATACATAACAGTGGACATTTCAGTATGTTAGGTAAGAAAAAAAAGAGTTGATATACTCATTTACTGGCTTGTTTTTTTAGTTTTAATGTAATTTTGTTACATAATTGACTGAAATTTGTAAAATATTGTAGGTCTAGGTGATATAGTTATGCCTGGCTTGCTGCTCTGCTTCGTATTGCGCTACGACGCGTACAAGAAGTCGCAGGGCATGGCAGGCTCGCGGCTCACATACTTTCACTGCTCCTTGCTGGGCTATTTCCTCGGTCTACTGACCGCCACCGTTAGTTCAGAAGTTTTCAAGGCCGCGCAGCCAGCGCTGCTCTATTTGGTTCCGTTTACGTTACTGCCACTGCTCACCATGGCGTATCTGAAGGTAATAACCATCTATTGATGTAATTAAGCATCTTACATGTCTATTATTAAAAATAGTCCAATCACAATTTTTGATTGATGGAGACGATCCAAAAATACTAATTCCTAAACCAAATTAGGCTGCAAAAAATATTTGAAATATTTTAATTTTATAAAAGTTTGTATATGCCCCTTATTTATCATTCTGAATAATTTATTTTAATAAAATTTTGTTGTATTCTTTATAGAAACGTCATTTTACCTACAACATATAATTTTCAAAAAATTTGAAAATTATATAATTTTATAAAAGTTTGTATAGGCCCATTATTTATCATTCTGAACATTTTATTTAAATAAAATTTTGTTGTATTCTTTATAGAAATGACACTTTACCTACATTATAATTTTCAAAAATTTCGAAAATTATAATTTTATAAAAAATTGTATAGGCCTATTATTTATTATTCTAAACATTTTATTTAAATAAAATTTTGTTGTATTCTTTATAGAAATGACACTTTACCTACAACATTATAATTTTCAAAAATTTCGAAAATTATAATTTTATAAAAATTTGTATAGGCCTATTATTTATTATTCTAAAAAATTTATTTAAATAAAATTTTGTTGTATTCTTTATAGAAATGTCAATTTTACCTACAAGATTATTTTCAAAAATTTCGAAAATTATAATTTTATAAAAATTTGTATAGGCCTATTATTTATTATTTTAAACATTTTATTTAAATAAAATTTTGTTGTATTCTTTATAGAAATGACACTTTACCTACAACATTCGAATTTTCAAAAATTTCGAAAATTATAATTTTATGAAAATTTGTATAGGCCTATTATTTATTATTCTAAACATTTTATTTAAATAAAATTTTGTTGTATTTTTGATAGAAATGACACTACCTACAACATTATAATTTTCAAAAATTTCGAAAATTATAATTTTATAAAAAATTGTATAGGCCTATTATTTATTATTCTAAACATTTTATTTAAATAAAATTTTGTTGTATTCTTTATAGAAATGACACTTTACCTACAACATTATAATTTTCGAAAATTATAATTTTATAAAAATTTCTATAGGCCTATTATTTATTATTCTAAACATTTTATTTAAATAAGATTTTGTTGTATTCTTTATAGAAATGATACTTTACCTACAACATTGTAATTTTCAAAAATTTCGAAAATTATAATTTTATAAAAATTGGTATAGGCCTATTATTTATTATTCTAAACATTTTATTTAAATAAAATTTTGTTGTATTTTTTATAGAAATGACACTTTACCTACAACATTATAATTATCAAAAATTTCGAAAATTATAATTTTATAAAAAATTGTATAGGCCTATTATTTATTATTCTAAACATTTTATTTAAATAAAACTTTGTTGTATTTTTTATAGAAATGAAACTTTATCTACAACATTATAATTTTCAAAAATTTCGAAAATTAGAATTTTATAAAAATTTGTATAGGCCTATTATTTATTATTCTAAACATTTTATTTAAATAAAATTTTGTTGTATTCTTTATAGAAATGATACTTTACCTACAATATATAATTTTCAAAAAATTATATAATTTTATAAAAAATTTCTATAGGGCTATTACTTATTATTCTGATCAATTTATTTTAATAAAATTTTATTGTATTATTTATAGAAATGCCACTTTACCTACAACAATATATTCAAAATTTTTGAAAATTTTAATTTTATAAAATTTTATATAGACTCATTATTTAGTTTATTTTAATAAAATTTCGTTGTATTTTTTATAATGCTACTTAACTTTCTAGGGTGATTTACGTCGAATGTGGTCGGAGCCCTTCAAATCCCTTGGTTCAGCGAAACATCTAGAAGTGTGATGAAACATACGACAACAACAAAAATAAACAGTTGCACACACACATAATCACATATGCTGGGAAGTAATCCTAATTACACACATACACACAGACACAACTGGAAGACTTTTCAAGTGTAGCCAAACAATTTGAGGAGGCAGGTAGATAACCATTCATCGATTTAAAAAAAAAAAGAATGTGTATATTAATTTTTCTATTTGGGACTATTAAGAGTGACAAGAGCGTGTGTTGTTGTGTTTGTTCGGTGAGGGTTTCGCGCGCGAATGAGGCCACTCTCAATTTAACATATCGAGCTATGGTGTGATTGAAAGGGAGAACAATTGGAATATGAGTTGTATTTGTTTTTAATCACACCGTATAGTCTTTTAGGTGTAAATTATTGGACGCGAAAGTGCGCGGTTTTTCGTTACGCAATCTACTCAAATAATTTGTTTGTCCAACATCTCCAATTCTCCATTATTATTTATTACTCATCATCACAACCCTGTGTACATTCTTTTTGAACATCTAAACAGTCTATTTATTTTAATTTTTGTTTGTTTAGAAAGCATACATTTTCACAACTGTACAAGGTGGTAATTACAAAATGAGATTGGATTTAGATATTATATATATATATATATATATATATATATATATATATATATATATATAATATATAAATATATCTATAGCTGCTTTTGTTGATCACTCCAGCAATGATTAACAAAAGTACTTTTCAGATTACCACTGTGCATGATTTTTATAATCTATTATTCATCTAAGCATCACACAAGGCCATGATTATGGCTGAATATAACGAAAGTCTCTCTTGTTTTTTTGTTTTGTTTTAGAGGTTGCCAGTCACCTCCTGTGATATTTTGTTTCAAATCTCGACATCATTTGTTTTGCATAATTGGCCAATTAGATTGCCACGTATATATATATATATACTCGATTTTTTTTAAGTTCAATTCAAATACTCTAAGAATAATTTGTATTCTGCTCTTCCATTTTCTTTACTATTTGCACACCCTCCACTCCAACACTAACTGAATTCTCCAGTTGATTCAACCAATACGTACTAATTTTGTTCCTTACAGGCTGACGGATTGAAAATAAATGTGAATAGCGCGCTTAAAAAGTGAGAAAGAGAGAGCGAGAGACGCGAAACAATAATCATTAGTTATTAACCTGTAGGTTTTACGTGCTTTTTTTAGTTTAATATATTAATTATATGATGTTTTTTTTTATGTATATAAAAGGTACATATATTTACAACCAGTGTGATCGGTTTTTTTGAAAGTTTTTTTTTTTTTGTAAACAGAACAAATAATGTTGTATGTAAAAAGTATATATGAAATTAAAAACAAATATGAATTTTTAGAATATGAGCACCAAGTAATTTTCCAATGCAATTTTCAAGCTCCTCACACTTTAATTGATTGAATTTCATTAAAATAATTTGTTTAGAACTATTAATTATAGTCATATGCAATATTTTAAGAGATTTATTACAAAATTGCAATAAAAAGTGATTTGTAATTTTAAAAATATCATTTCAAATTCATGCAATTTTGCATATGTCTATTATTTACTGTAACAAGCAATTTATTTTTATAACATTTTGCTGAATTATTTATAAAAATGGTACTTTACCTATCACATTAGCTGTTTTTATAAAAAGCTTTGTAGGTAAAGTGCCTGTTTGGTAACAAATATTACAAAATTTTATTAAAATTACTTGTTTAGAAATATAAATTATAGTCGTATGCAAAATTTCAAAAGATTTATTAAAAAATTACAATAAAACAAAAAGTGATTTGCCAAGACTAATTTGTAATTTTAAAAATATCATTCAAAATTCATGTAATTTTGCATATGCCTATTATTTACTATAACAAGCAATTTATTTTTATAACATTTTGCTGAATTATTTATAAAAATAGTACTTTACCTACCACATTGGCTGTTTTTATAAAAAGCCTTTGTAGGTAAAGTACCTGTTTGGTAACAAATATTACAAAATTTCATTAAAATATCTTGTTTAGAATTATAGATTATAGTCATATGCAAAATTTCAAAAGATTTATTAAAAAATTGCAATAAAACAAAAAGTGATTTGCCAAGACTAACTTGTAATTTTTTTAAAATTATTCAAAATTCATGTAATTTTGCATATGCCTATTATTTCCTGTAACAAATAATTTATTTTTATAACATTTTGCTGAATTATTTATAAAAATGGTACTTTACCTACTACATTAGCTGTTTTTATAAAAAGTGTTGTAAGTAAAGTGCTTGTTTAATAAAAAGTTTAACAAAATTTCATTAAAATAACTTGTTTAGAATTATAGATTATAGTCGTATGCAAAATTTCAAAAGATTTATTAAAAAATTGCAATAAAACCAAAAGTGAATTTGCCAAGACTAACTTGTAATTTTTTTTTAATTATTCAAATATTCATGTAATTTTGCATATGCCTATTATTTACTGTAACAAACAATTTATTTTTATAACATTTTGCTGAATTATTAATAAAAATGGTACTTTACCTACCACATTAGCTGTTTGTAGAAAAAGTGTTGTAGGTAAAGTGCCTGTTTTCTAACAAATTTAACAAAATTTCATTAAAATAACTTGTTTAGAAATATAGATTATAGTCGTATGCAAAATTTCAAAAGATTTATTAAAAAATTGCAATAAAACAAAAAGTGATTTGCCAAGACTAACTTGTAATTTTTTAAAAATTATTCAAAATTCATGTAATTTTGCATATGCCTATTATTTACTGTAACAAATAATTTATTTTTATAACATTTTGCTGAATTATTTATAAAAATGGTACTTTACCTACCACATTAGCTGTTTGTAGAAAAAGTGTTGTAGGTACAGTGCCTGTTTTCTAACAAATTTAACAAAATTTCATTAAAATAACTTGTTTAGAAATATAGATTATAGTCGTATGCAAAATTTCAAAAGATTTATTAAAAAATTACAATAAAACAAAAAGTGATTTGCCTAGACTAACTTGTAATTTTAAAAATATCATTCAAAATTCATGTAATTTTGCATATGCCTATTATTTACTGTGACAAACAATTTATTTTGATAACATTTTGCTGAATTATTTATAGAAATGGCACTTTACCTGTCATAGTGGCTGTTTTTATAAAAAGTTTTGTAGGTAAAATGCCTGTTTGGAAACAAATTTAACAAATCTTCCACTAAAATATCTTGTTTAGACATATAAATTTTAGTTGTATGCAATATTTTCAAACTTGTAATTTTACAAATATTCGAATTTTGCCGCCAAAATCATAAATGCCGCGAAAGTATTCAAAATATCCGCGGTACGACACTAGCGCTAAAATGCGTGAACTACAAGTTTCACGAAATTCATGGTAGATGGCGCGGATGTCAAACATTTTATGACTGGCGTCGTTAAACTGACATCAGTGTCGTTTATAAAGAATTTCTTAAAATGTGCAGTAGTATTTTGGATCAAAATTAATTATGTTTATAATAATCAATTAATTATTTCGAAAAATCGTGCCGGATATTGTAATAATTCATAACGATTTCATACTTTTTGGCAGGTAGCTATAAACAAGTGACATCGCTAACGGTCGTGAGATGTCAGTACTTGGCAGGGACGCGCGTTCACTGTAAGTAAAATGGTCGCCGAACATCTACAGCTTTGAACATGGTGTAAATGTTTATTGTAATATTGTAGCAAAACCAACGGGTCCAATCGAATGAGTTATATTAAAATGACGGGCATTTTATGGAGCTTCTAGTGATGTATGATTTGTATTGTGATCGCTCATAATCAACCCCAGAAGATAACAAATGCTACGTGTATTAGAGGTTGGAAATCGGAAGCATCTAGATATATATATATATATAATCAAACCAGAGCCATACCAGCACATCAGTTGTAGAAAGGTTAGTGCATTCTGTGTTTTATCGTTGATTGAAGTATTCTACTTAGTATATACTTCAATCAACAGTTTTATACAAATGTTGCAATTGGTAAAAAATATAAAGGTAGGTATAAACTAGTGACGTCACCAACGGCCGTTGGGTGTCGGTACCAGACACGGAACGCGCGGCGCCATAGTTCACTGTAACTAAGATGGCCGCCGAACATGTACAGCTTTGAAAACGGTACATATATTTATTGCAATATTGTTGGATAAACAACCGTCCCAGTGGAGTGAGTTATATTGAAACAATCGGGATTTTATGGAGATTCTAGTGATATATGATTTATATTGCGATCGCTCCTAATCAAATCTGGCGGAGGATAACAAATTTTGGATGTATTGGAGGTTGGAAATCGGAATAACACAAACATACTAGCGCCGGTTAGGATTATATCAATAAAACGGTTAGTAATTCGGATGGTTTTGCGGTGCCCTCACTAGATATTTTAATAATTGTTGATATCAATTTCATACTTTAAACATGCAAAATTAGTTAATTATAAATATGTGATGTCACCAACAGCCGTTAGATGTCGCAAGGCGGCCAGTACACTGTAAGTAAGATGGCCGCTGAATTTGTACAGCTTTGAACAAGGTGCATATATTTATTGCCATATTGTTGTATAAATAACTGCTCTAGTGGAGTGAGTTATGTTAAAATAACGGGCATTTTATGGAGATTCTGATGATGTATGATTTGTATTGCAGTCGTTCACAACTCGTCCTGGCGGAGGAAGACAAATCCTGTGTGTATTAGAGGTTGGAAACCGGAAGAATCTGGAAATATACAACGAACACAAACAAGCCAGTACCAGTACCGGCTATGATTACACCAGCACGTCAGTTGTAAAAAGGTCAGTACATTATCTACTTTTCATACTGTTACAATTGTACGCCTTTACACAAAAAGGAACTAACCTACAAATTATGTTTGTTTCTCTTACTTTAATAATAATAATAATAATAATCGTTTATTGGTGTTATCACTTCAAGAAGTTTATACAAATCAATACAATATTTTATACTCAAGGTAAACAATTTAACTTAAGTTATTATACATTTAACTTAACGAAATAGAAAAATATAGCTCTAAAGGTTTCCAAAAAAGTCCAAAATTAATCTGATATGAATATATAATTTTTAATTTATATAAATCAATCTGACTATACCCGTCCACTATTTCAAACGACTTGAACTATGCGTTACATTATTTTTTACATATATTTTTTTAATTAGTCTTAAATTAATAAATGACATTAATTTAACGATAAAAAGTAACGGGTAACAGTGTAGTGCATAGTTCAAGTCGTTTGAAATAGTGGACGGGCATAGTTTGGTTGGTGGGGGCCACCCGACCACCCCACCTTTGTTCGCATAGTTTTTCCATAGGATAACGCTCTTCTTGGAATAGATTAAACAATATAAAACGTTTGTATCCATTGAAAAAATTATGCGAGCAAAGGTGGGGTAGGTGGGCGGTCCCCACCAACCAAACTATGCCCGTCCACTATTTCAAACGACTTGAACTATGAATTATATATACATTGTTTCTCACTTTTTTTACGAATTAGACGTAAATTAACAAATGGAATTAATTGAATAGAATATAAATTAATGGATAACAGTGTGGTGTAGAGTTCAAGTCATTTGAAATAGTGGTTGGGCATAGTTTAGTTGGTAGGGGACACCCGCCCACCCCACCTTCGCTTGCATAGTTTTTTCAATAGATACGAATGTTTTATATTGTTTAAACCATTTCAGGAAGAGTGTTATCCTATGAAAAAAACAATTCGAGCAGAGGTGGGGTGGGCGGGTGGCCCCTACCAACCTAACTATGCCCATCCACTATTTCAAATGACTTGAACTCTACACTACACTATTTCCATAAATGTTTGTAATTCAATCAATTTTATTAATAAATTTAATTTTGTTTTATAAAGATATAGTGGATAATAGTGTGTGTAGAATTCAAGTAGATTGAAATAATGAATGGGCATGTTTGGCTGGTAGGGGACACCCGCCCACCCCACCTTTGCTTGCATAGTTTTTTCCATAAGATAACACACTGTGTTGAATTGTTTAAACAATATAAAACGTTGTGTAATCTTATGAAAAAAATATGCAGATAGATGGATGGGTGGGTGGTCAAAATCAGCCATTGAATAGGTCTAGTATTCAATGTTTCTAAAAGTCTGAACTATTCTCTGCAAATGTTTGTAACCAATCAAACTATTCCCAATCACTATTTCAAATGGCTTGAACAATGCTCTACATTATTTTCCATTAATTTTTTATGAACCAAATCTGAATTCATTAATAAAATTGATTGAATTACAAACATTTGTGGGAAATAGTGTAGTGTCGAGTTCAAGTCGTTTGAAATAATGAACGGGAATAGTTTGGTTGGTAGGGACCACCCGCCCACCCCACCCTTGTTCGCATAGTTTTGTTCAATGGATGCAAATGTTTTATATTGTTTAAACAATTCAAAACAGTGTGTTATCTTATGGAAACAACTATGCGAACATAGGTGGGGTGGGCGGGCGGTCCCTACCAACCAATCTATGCCCATCCACTATTTCAAACGACTTGAACTATGCACTAAATTGTTTCTGGCAATGTTTTTAAAAAATCAATCGTAAATTAATAAATGAAGTTAATTAAATCATAAAAAGTAATTGATAACAGTGTAGTGTAGAGTTCAAGTCATTTGAAATAATGGATGGGCATTGTTTGGTTGGTGGGGGCCACCCGCCCACCCCACCTTTGCTCGCATAGTTTTTTCAATGGATACAAATGTTTCATATTGTTTAAACTATTCCAAAACGAGTGTTATCCAATGGGAAAACTATGCGAAGAAAGGTAGGGTGGGCGGGCGGCCCCCACCAACCAAACTATGCCCGTTCACTATTTCAAATGGCTTGAACTATGCACTACATTGTTATCAATTACTTTTTATGATTCAATTAATTTCATTTATTAATTTACGATTGATTTTTTAAAAACATTGCCAGAAACAATTTAGTGCATAGTTCAAGTCGTTTGAAATAGTGGATGGGCATAGTTTAAGTCATTTGATATCTTGAATGGGCATAGTCTGATTGGTTAAAATATTTGAAGGGTATAGTGTAGACTTTTTGAAACACTAAATGGGCATAGTTTGGTTGGTGTGTGCCCACCCACCCACCCCTCTCGTTCGCATAGTTTTTTTCATGGGATAATTATATGCTAAATTCTTTTATATAATTATCAAAAGTGTATTTCATGAAAAGGCTATGCGAAAGAGAGGGGTGGGTGGGTGGGCACACACCAACCAAACTATGCCCATTTAGTGTTTCAAAAAGTCTACACTATACCCTTCAAATATTTTAACCAATCAGACTATGCCCATTCAAGATATCAAATGACTTAAACTATGCCCATCCACTATTTCAAACGACTTGAACTATGCACTAAATTGTTTCTGGCAATGTTTTTAAAAAATCAATCGTAAATTAATAAATGAAATTAATTGAATCATAAAAAGTAATTGATAACAATGTAGTGCATAGTTCAAGCCATTTGAAATAGTGAACGGGCATAGTTTGGTTGGTGGGGGCCGCCCGCCCACCCTACCTTTGCTCGCATAGTTTTTTCAATGGATACAAATGTTTCATATTGTTTAAACTATTCCAAAACGAGTGTTATCCAATGGGAAAACTATGCGAAGAAAGGTAGGGTGGGCGGGCGGCCCCCACCAACCAAACTATGCCCGTTCACTATTTCAAATGGCTTGAACTATGCACTACATTGTTATCAATTACTTTTTATGATTCAATTAATTTCATTTATTAATTTACGATTGATTTTTTAAAAACATTGCCAGAAACAATTTAGTGCATAGTTCAAGTCGTTTGAAATAGTGGATGGGCATAGTTTAAGTCATTTGATATCTTGAATGGGCATAGTCTGATTGGTTAAAATATTTGAAGGGTATAGTGTAGACTTTTTGAAACACTAAATGGGCATAGTTTGGTTGGTGTGTGCCCACCCACCCACCCCTCTCGTTCGCATAGTTTTTTTCATGGGATAATTATATGCTAAATTCTTTTATATAATTATCAAAAGTGTATTTCATGAAAAGGCTATGCGAAAGAGAGGGGTGGGTGGGTGGGCACACACCAACCAAACTATGCCCATTTAGTGTTTCAAAGAGTCTACACTATACCCTTCAAGTGTTTTAACCAATCAGACTATGCCCATTCAAGATATCAAATGAGTTAAACTATGACCATTTAGTGTTTCAAAAAGTCTGAACTATACTCTTCAAATATTTTAACCAATAAAACTATGCCCATTCATGATCTCAAATAACTTGAACTATACCCATTCAGTATTTCAAACGACTTGAACTATGTTGTTCAAAAATATTAACCTAATAATAATTTCATTTTGTTATTGGTTTATTTTTTTGATTTTTGTTTCTCTATAAGTGATATGAGTAAAAACAAATGACAGTTTACTGCCGTTTTAAACAGTGAAATGAGATAGTTCAAGTCATTTGAAATGTTGAATAAGCATGGTTTAAGTTATTTGATATCATGAATGGGTATTGTTTGGTTAGCATGTGAAAACTATTTCAAATGACTGCAAACTGTCATTTGTTATTATTCAGGATCAATAGTCAAACAAAAACAAACAAAAAAAAACAAAAACAAACAAAAACATAAGAAGATTAAAACGATTGAAGAGTTTTATCGTCATCATAGTGCACCAAGCATCCATCTCTATGAATTCATATTATTTTCAAAATCCCACTCGATGAATTAGTACCTTGTCGTTGGTGAGTGGGCTTAATCACATGTGCATTGAAAAACGTTGCCCTTTTATTTGATTCAATTGCCTTTGTTTTTATTACAAATATTTTAAAATGTAATGTAGTTATTTAGCTTAATATATACAGGTATTGGTATAATAAGATATCAAAATAATATAACAACATTTTGAATAATAAATATTTAGTATCAATAAATGTTTAAAAATAATATTTATTCAAACAAAATCTCACTAACAATTTCAATTAAATATTTTATTTGGATGATTAAATTTTGCTAGTTTAGAAGAGAAGAGAAATCTATAGAGATCACTACTTTTTTCTAGGGAAATTAAATCTTAATAAACAACCACCAAAGAGCTAAATTTGGTGGTTGTGTTTTAAGATTTAATTTTCCTAGAAGAAAGTAGTGATAACTATAGATTTCTATTACCTTTATAACCCTAACGTCCTTCCATACTGACTATATTGATCAGTATGTAATTTATTATTGATTTTTAATTTCTGATTATATCTTCTCTTGTAATTCATGTATATCTTTATGCTCATACAATACATGTGTGATTAGCATTTTATTTTCTATAAGCCAAATGTTTATTAATTTATTACTATTTCTATTTCTGTATGTTTTTCCATATGAGCCTATTACGTCTACTAAATTATTTGTTCATTTTCCCATTTATTTCATATAATATAATAATAATTGTTTTATTTAATTAATTATTAGCCCCTAATAATAATTAAATCACATCAAAAATATTGCCATATAAACTTTCATTTTAACAATTTGATTTTCATTTAGGATGCAAACAGTTTCTGAATGTACATGTGAGACCAAAACTAATTCCGTTCCAATCGATCGAATTTTAGTTTACGTTATATTACAATCACATTTTTTTTTTAAATATAATTTACATTAGATGATCGATTGGAATAGACTATAATGATTTATAGTTTTAAATTTAAATACATATTTAAAATTCAAATTCATTCAAATTAAAGCATATTGCAAACTGATTTTCATTAGTTTTTGTATTTGTTTTTCTTCAAAATTTCACAGTCGTGCGGTTAGTTGTTACGGATACACCACGCGATTCAATCACGAATGGAGTTTGAATAACGGTGATGCATTCTCAATTTTTGTTTAATTTATTTTTATAAATATTACATGTAAATTAATAATCCATATGTTTTCAAGATAAAGTCAAGCCTGTCTATCCAGAGAGCCGCACTGTTATTCAAATGGTGAGTACTGAATTAATTAAGGCTGAGGTGTATAAAAACAGATAATTTTTATGACTCCAATTTATGATCATTTTGATGTATAAAACAAGAAATAACAATTTATGCAACATCTATCAATATAATCACGGCCTACTGTTTATACAATCTAGCCTAAATTAATTTCAAGTGTAATCAGTTTATTTTTACTAAAACCCTTGTTTTTTTTATTACAGAACTTCGTGTCGTCGTGTTTTAAAAAAACTCGATCGTGTGTGTTTGTGTGCAACCTGTAGCGAATGCAGTTCCACTCCACATGACTCGCTTCAGGTGCAATGTAAGTTATAATTTTATAAACAAACACATGGCTATATTTTTATATATTTTCTTTTGTTACAGGTGTCTGTGTAGCTTTTTATTATCAAACTAAACCAAAAGTGATTAGTCCGCGTTCTTTAACCACGTTAGAATTTTTGCTTATTCAGTCATATCAGTTGATAGGTGTTTTTTTGTAGTATAAACTAAACTCAGTGCTTTACATAGGCTGGAGATGGAATGGTGGAGCACCGCGCAAGTAAAACGAAGACATCAACGGGGGGTAGTTCCTAACGTGAATGACACCCGCAACTCTATGTGAGTAGTTTTTGGTTGATTTACGGTTCGCGATCGCGTTTCGGTAGTCGCATTGCGCCCGGCTGAAAGAAGAAGTTTGATTGGGGAAATCTAACTTCTTTTTCGGTCCAATCGGTTTAATTTCGTCGCTGTTAGTTTTTAGATTTTGTTTTAGGAGAGTTGTTAACTCATGCGCACCTTAACAAAAATCAAATTTAGAACCGAATCGTTGCGTGCGTTACACCTTTAGATATTAATTTTGGTGGATTTAATAATAATGAGGGTTTTTTTTTTGCGGATTATCTAAAGGTGTCGTCGTTATTATTTTATATATTTGAAACTGTTTTTATTGTACAAACCATGGCAACAAATAGCAGCTGAAAATTAAATAGTTTTTAAACTTTTTCAAACAATTTTTTTGAACATATTTTTTTTTGTATTTAATAGCTTTATTCAGACTAACTTCAACAATTGAAATTTAAAATTAATTTTCACACAATTTAAGTTTTAAACAGTAGCTTTAGATATAATTAATTATTATTAATCATTCTAATTTACTGTATCAAATGACTTAAACTATGTTTTTAAAAACTACATACAAAATATAAAATTAATTTTGTTTTTATTATTGTTTTTCTCTCTTTTCTTTTGTTATTTTTGTATGGCTTTTATGAATTAAAACATAAGACAGTTTCTATTCATTTTAAACAGTGAATGGGCATAGTTCAAGTCATTTGATATCCTGAATGGGCATAGTTTTATTGATTAAAACAGTTGAAGGGTATAGTTCGGACTTTTTGAAACACTGAATGGGCATAGTTTGGTTGGTATGTGACCACCCACCCACCCTTCTCCTCCGCATAGTTTTTTTCATGGAATAATTATATATTAAATTATTTCATAACATTATCAAGAGTGTCTTTTATGAAACAAACTATGCGCAACAAGAGGGGTGGGTGGGTGGTCACAGGCCAACCAAACTATACCCATTCAGTGTTTCAAAAAGTTTGAACTATACTCTTCAACTGTTTTAACCAATGAAACTATGCCCATTCATGATATCAAATGATTTGAACAATGCACATTCACTATTTCAAACGACACCCATCCTTCTTTTTTGCATAGTTTTATTTCATGTGATACACTTTTAACAATTATATAAAACTCAAAACAAAATAATGTACCTAATGAAAAAAATTACACGAAATGTGAGGGACGGGTAAGTGGTCATAGTCCAACCAAACTATGCCCATTCTACACAATACAATTCTCAATGTAATTTAAATTACAACATAATTATCATAATTTTACTTTGAACATTTGTTTAAAATTAAATCAATATGTTGAATAGTTTTAAAATATTTTTTTTATAACTTTATAGTTTAAACATTTGTTTAAAATAAAACTAATCAAAATCACAATTTTATTTCAATCTAATATATTATTTATATTCAATAAACAATTTTAAATCTAAAACTACCACTTATAAATAAAATAATGTGAAGATTAATTAAAAAAAAATTCAATTGTAACTTTAAATTTATTTTCATAACCTTAATTTCAAACCAATTTAAATAAAATGAGTTCAACTACTTGTTTTAAATTAAATTTAAATAAGATTACAATTTATTTCAACTTAAAATATATATTTAAATTTCAATAGGTTTTATTTTTAAATGCAATTTAAATTTAATTTTAACCACGTAGTTGTTTTAAAATAAATTAATTTTCATAAAATACTTTTAAATTAAATTAATTTTATATTTACAACCTTATTTTTTTTATAGGATTCACATAATTTAAACTAATTTGAATTTAACTTTTAATTTTCAAACTAATTTTCATACAATCAGCTGCCTGCCAATATTGTACATCCCATATATGTGTTTGTAATCAAATATGATTACAATTATTGTTAATCATACTGTATGTATTTTATTATGTATTTACATATTACACGGCTTGAGACATACTCAAACATTGCCATATTTTCGATTCTAACTTGAAAACCGAAGGTGGAGTTCGGTCATGCAGCTTGAAGCTCGACTTGATCTAGGTTTAAGACCTAAGGTTTTTGTGAGCCCAGCCCCTTTGAGGGTTGCTTAGGTCTTCGGATATCCTACGATTAAGTTGAGTCCTGTGCGTATAAATTGCATGACGTGTAGCTTAAACCTAAGGCGTTCAAGGCCAGTGTGGTTGATTATGTTGGGGATGGCTTGAGTATGTTTGATGTCGGTGTAAAAGGTTCTTTTATATACATTCTTATTCAATCAAACCAAACACTTGCGGTATTTGTAGTTAATGCTTCAGTTGAAGCTATAACTAAATTATATGTGTACACTCCTATTTTTATTTGCAGGCCTAATAAATTACTTACGATTATAAGTTAATGCTTCATTTGAAGAATTAACAGGTATAGAATATTATTTATTAACACTCCTATTTGTATTTGGAGATCCAATAAAATAACTCATGATTTTAGTTAAATGCTTTTTTGAGAAGCTTTAACGACTATAGAATTCTTTTATACACTCTCTATGTTAAATGAAAATTCAATTCATAACTCTTGTTTATAGTTAAATGCTTTACATAAAGCTTTAACGAGCAATAAAAAACAATCCCTTCATTCCACACTCTCCACCTTACCAACCAAACTATACCCGTCCACTATTTCAAATGACTTGAACTATGCATTACATTGTTATTCGTTACTTTTAATTAATCCATAACATTTCATTTGTTAATTTACGCTTATTTCGTAAAAGTATGAAAGAAACAATGTAGTGTATAGTTCAAGCCATTTGAAATAGTGGACGGTCATAATTTGGTTGGTAGGGGCCACCCGCCCACCCCACCTTTGTTCGTATAGTTTTTCCATAAGATAACACTCTTTTTGGAATGGTTTAAACAATATAAAACGTTTGTATCCATTGAAAAAACTATGCGAGCAAAGGTGGGGTGGGCGGGCGGCCCCTACCAACCAAGCTATACTCGTCCACTATTACAAACGATTTGAACTCTGCACTACACTGTTATCCATTACTTTCTACAATTCAATTATTTTCATTTATTTAATTTCGTTTAATTCATACACATATGTGAGAAACAATGTAGTGCATAGTTCAAGTCGTTAACTTAACTATGCCTGTCTACTATTTCAAACGACTTGAACTATGAATTACATTGTTTCTCACTTTTTTTTAACGAATTAGGCGTAAATTAACAAAGGGAATTAATTGAATAGAATATAAATTAATGGATAACAGTGTGGTGTAGAGTTCAAGTCATTTGAAATAGTGGTTGGGCATAGTTTAGTTGGTGGGGGCCACCCGCCCACCCCACCTTCGCTTGCATAGTTTTTTTCAATGGATACAAATGTTCTATATTGTTTAAACCATTTCAGGAAGAGGGTTATCCTATGAAAAAAACAATTTGATCAGAGGTAGGGTGGGCGGGTGGCCCCTACCAACCTAACTATGCCCATCCACTATTTCAAATGACTTGAATTCTACATTACACTCTTATCAATTACTTTTTATGATTCAATTAACTTCATTTATTAATTTACGTTTGATTCTTAAAAACATTGTCAGAAACAATGTAGTGCATAGTTCAAGTCGTTTGAAATAGTGGATGGGCATAGTTTGGTTGGTAGGGGCCACCCGCCCACCCCACCTTTGTTTGCATTCTTTTTTTCACAAGATAACACTCTTCCTGAAATGGTTTAAACAATATAAAACATTTGTACCCATTAAAAAAAACTATGCAAGCGAAGGTGGGGTGAGCGGGCTGCCCCTACCAACCAAACTATGCCCGTCCACTATTTCAAACGACTTGAACTATGCACTACATTATTTTAATGTTTTTAAGAATCAAACGTAAACTATTAAATGAAGTTAATTGAATTATAGAAAGATATGATTAATTGTGTAGTGCAGAGTTCAAGCTATTTGAAATAATGGACGCGTTCATGCGACACCAGCGCTACAATACTTGAACTATAAATCTATCAGGCAGGTTGGGAACTACAAGCTTTGTAAAACTATTGCCAACTACATCAATTACAGCTTCCCTTTCATATGAGAGCGAAGCTGTCATTGATACAGTTGGCAATGGATAAATAGAGTTATGTTGTACCTTCAGCACCATCTAACAGACATTTCGCGAAGCTTGAAGTTTATGCTTTGAGCACCATTTTTTTATGCTAAAACTGTTGATTGAAGTATTTATATATAAGTATAATACTTCAATCAACGGTAAAGCCCATCTGACAAATATTTCGCTAAAATTACTACACTTTGCCACCTAACAGATAGATTACGAAAGTTGTAATTCAAGCTATTCCTGTTGTTTTTTTTCTATAGCGCTGGCGTAGATTAGTGATGTCTACCAGAAATTCCATGAAGCTTATAGTTCAAGTATTTTAGCGCGTGTGTCGCACCAACGTAAATTTTAAACATTTTGGCGCTTTTTAAAACATTTTAGATATTTATTTATAACAAAATAACTATTAATAAATTAGCCTGAACACCCCCATTTAAAATTGCCTACATATTATTTTAAACAAATACAATTTGTATTATTATTGATTGAAGTTGAATGAACATCAAATTTCACTTTCGTTCAGCAAGCTATATAATTAATTCCTGATGTGATAAAAACATATACTATGCACTTTTTCATAGCTTTGTTTATCTATTTTGAGATACTATTAAAAAATCATTGTGATAGATGTATATTTTTTTGAGATATCGACTGAGAACCAAAAGGTTGTTTTTTGAAATTTGTCAGGAATTTAAAATAAACTAGCTGAAAAATTTGATTGAAACTTTTAAGTTACATTCACTTTTATATGTGTAATAATAATATATAGTTTGAAATGTGTTGAAAAAATTGTAACAAAAATTTCAGCCAAATATAATTTTCAGTTTTTGCTGAATTTTTTTTTCAGTCAGATTGATTTCAAATTTTGCACACCTATTTTATATATTATGATGAATAACTGATGTAATTTTTAGTCATTTTCATTCACAGGTTTTTGAGTTACAGCCAAAATTCATTCACCTGAAAGCAATTTATCGCTGTTTTTCAGTAACGTGTAAGATTTGTTTTTTAGCAGATAAAATCAAGTGCTATGCATTTCTGAATAGCCTGATTAATCTAGTTTAAGATAATACCAAAAATAATATATGTTGATAGTACATTTTTTTCGAGATATCGATTGAAAACGATCATTATGTTTTTCGAAGTTTTTCAGTCTTTACAAATTTACTAGCTGATTTTTTTTCTCTCTGAAACTCTCAAATTACATTCATTTAGATGAACAGAATCCAAATCTAAAATTTGAACTCGATTGAAAAAATTTGAAATTTCGATAAAAATCAACATTTTCAGGATTTTTCAGTGAGCTGTAATTTTTGTTTCAAACTATATATAAACCAAGTCTAAACGGATTTGGCTTCCCTAATTAATCTATTTTCAAATAATAATAGAAAACATTTATGTCATTTATATATTTTTTGAGATATCCATCAAAAACGAACCCCCATGTTTTCACTAGTTTTTCAGTCATAACTGAAAAACTAGCAGTCTGAAACAAATAAAACTCACAAAATATTGTTCATTATGTCCGTTATAATATATATGCAAATTTTAAAGCAAATCTAAAAAATTGCCAAAATCGCAAAAAATCGAAAGGAATTTTTCTGCTAACATTTTTTTTTGTTACAATCGATCTGAATTTTTGCATAATCTATTTTGACATTATTTTGAACATCGTAGGTGATTTTTAGCCATTTTCAACAAACACTATTTTAATTATTGACCATTTAAGTCGGCTGAAAATTAAATTTCACTTTTTTTCAGCAAACTATATAATTAATTCCTGATGTGATAAAAACGTATACTATGCATTTTTGGATAGCTTTATTAATCTATTTTGAGATACTATTAAAAAATCTTTGTGATAGATGTATATTTTTTTGAGATATTGACTGAAAACCATAAGCTTGATTTTTAAAGTGATTCAGTCATTGAAAATAAACTAGCTGAAAAATATGATTAAAATTTTCAATTTACATTCATTTTAATATATGCAATAATAATATATAGTTTGAAAATTGCAGAAAATAATGTAACGGAGAGTTTAAGCTTGATTTTTTTTGGTCTAAAGAACTCATCCTCCCTATAATTGAATGCATGTTTTTTTGGATAGAGGTATTAGATTAGTTAAACAACTTGAAAAAATGTATTATCTTATAAAAAAACTATGCAAACTAATGTATGGTGGGACAAGTGTTCAATAACATAGTTTGGTTGGTTTTGAACCACCAAAACCTCCACTTTTGATTGCATTGATTTCTTATATAAATACAAAGTTGTTAATTTGATTAAACTACTCGAAGAAGTGTGTAGTCCTATGAAAAAAACTATGCAAGCTAAGGTGGGGTGGGTGGGTGGCCCCTGCCAACCAAACTATACCTATTCACTGTTTCAAATAGCTTGAACTCTACACTACACTATTATCCATAATTTTATATGATTCAATTAATTTCATTTATTAATTTAGAATTAATTTAAATATCTATATAGGTATCAATGTAGTGTAGAGTTCAAGTTATTTGAGATTGTGAATGGGTATAGTTTGGTTGGTAGGGGCCACCCGCCCACACCACCTTCACGCGCATACTTTTTTCAATGGATATAGATGTTTTATATTGTTTAAACTATTCCAAGAAAAGTGTTATCCTATGGAAAAACTATGCGGACGAAGGTGGGGTGGGCGGGCGGCCCCCACCAACCAAACTATACCCGTCCACTATTTCAAATGGCTTGGACTATGCACTACATTTTTACCTATATAGATATTTAAAATTAATTTTAAATTAATAAATGAAATTAATTGAATCATAGAAAATTATGGATGATAGTATAGTGTAGATTTCAAGCCACTTAAAACAGTGAATGGGCATAGTTTAGTTGGTAGGGAACACCCACCCACCCCACCTTTGTTCGCATAGTTTTTTTCATAGGATAACACTCTTCTTGGAATAGTTTAAACAATATAAAACATTTGCATCTATTGAACAAAACTATGCAAACAAAAGTAGAGTGGGCAGGAGTTCAAACACATAGTCTGGTTGGTTTTGACCCATCCAAACCTCCCACGATTTATTGCATTGATTTCTTATATGAATACAGAGTTGTTAGATTGATTAAACTACTCGAAAAAGGGTGTAATCCTATGAAAAAAACTATGATGGCAAAGGTGGGTGGGCGGGTGGCCCCTACCAACCAAACTATGCCCATTCACTATTACAAATGGCTTGAACTCTGCACTACACTCTTATCTATAACTTTCTATGATTCAATTAATTTCATTTAATAATTTAGATTTAATTAAAAAATATATAGGGAATAATGTAATGTAGAGTTCAAGTCACTTGGGATAGTGAATGGGTATAGTTTGGTTGGTAGGGGCCACCCGCCCACCCCACCTTTGTTCGCATAGTTTTTTTCATAGGATTACACCCTTTTTCGAGTAGTTTAATCAATCTAACAACTCTGTATTCATATAAGAAATCAATGCAATAAATCGTGGGAGGATTGGGTGGGTCAAAACCAACCAGACTATGCGTTTGAACTCCTGCCCACCCCACCTTTGTTTGCATAGTTTTTTTTATGGGATAACTCACTTGAATTGTATTTTCAAAGTTGACATTTTCATTGTTGACATTTCTGATGTTTATCAGAAATGTCAACAATGATTAAAATGATATAATTTATTTATTTATTTATTTATTTATTTATTTATTTATTTATTTATTTATTTATTTATTTATTTATTTATTTATTTATTTTCTCAACAGACATAATCCAGAAACGAGGTCAATTTTGGCAATTAAAACGTGTTTTCTTGCTCTAGCTCAATTTCCAATATTTTCCTTCTCTTACTACCAATGGAAGATAGTATAAAATGTTACTTTTATGTACCATCAGTCCTATAGAAAAACTACCAATACTTTTTTTCATTGGTAGTTTTTCTATAGGACTGATGGTACATAAAAGTAACATTTTTTACTATTTTCCATTGGTAGTAAGAGAAGGAAAATATTGGAAATTGAGCTAGAGCTAGAAAACACGTTTTAATTGCCAAAATTGACCTAGTTTCTTGATTATATCATTTTTTTCATTGTTGACATTTCTGATAAATCTTCCATTGGTAGTAGGAGAGAGAAAATATTGGAAATTTGGCATACTTAAGAATTTTTAAAAGTTTAAAACTTTGGAAATTGATTTGCATAAACGTAGTTTATAATAGTATTCTCGTGTCATAATTAGTTAAATAAGACATCCCACAAACAGTTTAGCAATAATATATATTTATATAAGACAAAACACCCGATCATACATACACGCTCCACCAGTAACCATCAGAGAAATAAATAAGCACACATTGGGGAGCCACAGAAGAAAAAAAAACTGAAGTAAAAAAATAAACATTTACTACTAATCACAAGTAGTTGCTACATTAAAACTTACGTCATTGCATTAATAAATTAGTTATTATATATATAATAAGTAAATAAAAACAAATATTTACAATATACAATATTCGTTGGGTTTACAAAAATGGAATAGGATGCTAAAAGTATTGATTCGTGTTTTGTTAGAGTATTCCTAATTGGCCAAGCTGTAACAAAAGAAAATTACCATTACCATTTATATAATTATATACTAATCAGACCCATATTCACCAATGTTCCATAAATATATCTAATAACAATTACAAGTTTTAATTAAGTGGCTAGTTAAGAACAGAAGTGGTCCGAATCACATTTTTACATGTCACTTTTTGGACTTAGTCATCATATTGATTAGTGCAACAGTAATCCAAATTAAATTAGTACCTATCTATAAGGCACCTTACATGATCAATATTACTGTCAATATTTTAAACTAATGATAGTATTATTGTACGATAACATGTTTAAAATGTTCATTATTCTAAAATATTGCCAGTTTTATTGATCGTGTAAGGTATAAACTTGTGTAAACTTCTTGAAGAGCTAACACTAATAAACGATTATTATTATTATTATTATGGTAATGATGGAATCAAGAGAATACTGATGTTTATCCGGATAAATTATTACTTGACAAAAATAATAGAAGGATTAAAGCAAATTACTGACAGTACTAGGATTGACAGTATTATCGACCATGTAAGGTGCCTTATAACATAAAAAATATTGTAATATATATATATATATATATATATTTCATAATTATTAATATTGAGGCTAATATTAATAATTATGAAAACGTGTTTTACTCATTTCTCAATAATAACTAAATTTTCTGTTCTTAACTAGTCAATTATTATATCAACAATAAATATATTAACTATAGAATGTAGTTACTTTAAATTCTCTCTATTGGAAACACTGAATAAATTAAACAAGCTGCTATTATTAAATCACAATCACATTAAAAGTATTTGACGTTTGTTTTAGTAATTTCTGTCAGAATGACATTTATAATGAATCTATTAAATAGCTTATGATACCTATAATATAATATTTATGGCTTGTTAGTGAATATGGGCATCAATATAATTTACCAGTGATTGTTTGTGTTGTTCATGCTTCAAAATGGTTTCAGTTTGTTGCCGGTCGAATTTACAAACGGCCGCCAACACACGGGCCATCACCACACTCTCCTTCCCGAGCATATAGTTGTACAGCACATTTTTCAGGTATTCAATTTCGGTCGAGCCCGAGAGGTCCGCACAGTGGTTTAGAGTGACTAAGGTCTCATCAAGTTTTCGGTTCAATTTCTCGTTCTTGTTCTTCAACTTTTGCAGTTCATTCTCGTAGAATTCGATCGAGCTG
This sequence comes from Lordithon lunulatus, assembly GCA_963942505.1. Taxonomy (NCBI): domain Eukaryota; kingdom Metazoa; phylum Arthropoda; class Insecta; order Coleoptera; family Staphylinidae; genus Lordithon; species Lordithon lunulatus. Next base: position 43,530,673 of record OZ012675.1, on the reverse strand, counting down.
CGATTGGTTTGGTCGATTGATTTGTACTGGGCCAGTTTCTCGCGCAACGACTCCACCGCGTCGTTGTTGAGATTTAAGGGGGACGTTTTCAGCTCTTCGATTTCATCGCGCAGCAGCTGCCGCTCGTGCGACAACTCGCTGCAATGATGTTCCAAATCGTTTAGTTGTGTTTCCAAACGTTTGCAACTTTCCAATTGGGCGAGGTAGTTTGTGATTGCAAGGTTTGCGATTTGATTTTCTTCGAGCACTTTCTCGTACTTGATGTTCAAATCATTTAGTTGGGTTCGCAATGTGTCTGTTTCATCCGGATTTTGTTGCAATTTCGTGTTTTGTTCTTTTAGCATGGTGATGTCTACTAATTTGGTTTCCAACTCCATCTGAATTTTAGCCTTATCATTCGTTATTGCGTGTATTTGTGCTTGTAGTTCATCGAAATTCTCATACTTTAATCGCAATTCCGTGCAATCCATCATTAACCGTTCGTTCTCTTCAGTCAAATGCTGATTATCATCCGTTACTTGCATATTTCTACCCATTAATTCATTAATTTCATCTTGCAAACATTTTAATTTCATACTGCTTTCATTACTACTATTTTCTATCATTTGGTCCACTAATTTCAAACGCTCGTTGAGGTCTGCAACTGTTTGATTTTGTAAACTAAGATTATTTTTGGCAGTTTTCACTTCCTCAGTTAATTGAACAGTTTTTTCTTTATAAGGCTCCAAATTTATTAGGTCGCTCTGTAGCTGGCTCTGTTTTTCTAGTGCTGACTGTAAACTTGTTTCCTGAAATTTTAATTCGTTTTAAAAAATCGCTATAATATTTTATAATTTTACAAAAGTTTGTAAAGGCCCATTATTTATCATTCTGAGCAATTTATTTTAATAAAATTTTATTGTATTCTTTATAGAAATGTGAATTTACTACTACATTATTTTCAAAATTTTCGAAAATTATAATTTTATAAACATTTGTATGGGACTATTATTTATTATTCTAAACATTTTATTTTAATAAAATTTTGTTGTATTCTTTATAGAAATGTCACTTTACCTACAACATTATTTTTAAAAATTTCAAAAATTTTAATTTTATAAAAGTTTGTATAGGCCCATTATTTATCATTCTGAACAATTTATTTTAATAAAATTTTGTTGAATTCTTTATAGAAAAATATCAATTTCACCTACAAGATTATTTTCAAAAATTTCAAAAATTATAATTTTATAAAAGTTTGTATAGGCCCATTATTTATTATTCTGAACAATTTATTTTAATAAAATTTTGTTGTATTCTTTATAGAAATGTCAATTTCACCTACAAGATTATTTTCAAAAATTTCAAAAATTATAATTTTATAAAAGTTTGTATAGGCCTATTATTTATCATTCTGAACAATTTATTTTAATAAAATTTTGTTGTATTCTTTATAGAAATGTCACTTTACCTACAACATTATTTTCAAAAATTTCAAAAATTATACTTTTATAAAAGTTTGTATAGGCCCATTATTTATTATTCTGAACAATTTATTTTAATAAAATTTTGTTGAATTCTTTATAGAAATGTCAATTTCTCCTACAAGATTATTTTCAAAAATTTCAAAAATTATAATTTTATAAAAGTTTGTATAGGCCCATTATTTATTATTCTGAACAATTTATTTTAATAAAATTTTGTTGAATTCTTTATAGAAATGTCAATTTCACCTACAAGATTATTTTCAAAAATTTCAAAAATTATAATTTTATAAAAATTTGTATAGGCCTATTATTTATTATTCTAAACATTTTATTTAAATAAGATTTTGTTGTATTCTTTATAGAAATGATATTTGTATAGGCCTATTATTTATTATTCTAAACATTTTATTTAAATAAAATTTTGTTGTATTCTTTATAGAAATGACACTTTACCTACAACATTATAATTTTCAAAAATTTCGAAAATTATAATTTTATAAAAATTTGTATAGGCCTATTATTTATTATTCTAAACATTTTATTTAAATAAAATTTTGTTGTATTCTTTATAGAAAGAACACTTTACCTACAACATTATAATTTTCAAAAATTTCGAAAATTATAATTTTATAAAAATTTGTATAGGCCTATTATTTATTATTCTAAACATTTTATTTAAATAAAATTTTGTTGTATTCTTTATAAAAATGATACTTTACCTACAACAATGTAATTTTCAAAAATTTCGAAAATTATAATTTTATAAAAAATTGTATAGGCCTATTATTTATTATTCTAAACATTTTATTTAAATAAAATTTTGTTGTATTCTTTATAGAAATGACACTTTACCTACAACATTATAATTTTCAAAAATTTCGAAAATTATAATTTTATAAAAATTTCTATAGGCCTATTATTTATTATTCTAAACATTTTATTTAAATAAAATTTTGTTGTATTCTTTATAGAAAGAACACTTTACCTACAACATTATAATTTTCAAAAATTTCGAAAATTATAATTTTATAAAAATTTGTATAGGCCTATTATTTATTATTCTAAACATTTTATTTAAATAAAATTTTGTTGTATTCTTTATAGAAATGATACTTTACCTACAACATTATAATTTTCAAAAATTTCGAAAATTATAATTTTATAAAAAATTGTATAGGCCTATTATTTATTATTCTAAAAATTTTATTTAAATAAAATTTTGTTGTATTCTTTATAGAAATGTCACTTTACCTACAACATTATTTTCAAAAATTTCGAAAATTATAATTTTATAAAAATTTGTATAGGCCTATTATTTATTATTCTAAACATTTTATTTAAATAAAATTTTGTTGTATTTTTCATAGAAAAGACACTTTACCTACAACATTATAATATTCAAAAATTTCGAAAATTATAATTTTATAAAAATTTGTATAGGCCTATTATTTATTATTCTAAACATTTTATTTAAATAAGATTTTGTTGTATTCTTTATAGAAATGATACTTTACCTACAACATTGTAATTTTCAAAAATTTCGAAAATTATAATTTTATAAAAATTTGTATAGGCCTATTATTTATTATTCTAAACATTTTATTTAAATAAAATTTTGTTGTATTTTTTATAGAAAAGTCACTTTACCTACAACATTATAATTTTCAAAAATTTCGAAAATTATAATTTTATAAAAAATTGTATAGGCCTATTATTTACCATTCTAAACAATTTATTATAATAAAATTTTGTTGTATTCTTTATAGAAATATCACTTTACCTACAACATTATTTTCAAAAATCACTACATGTATTCACATTCCATAAATGTATCAATAACTATTAAACCCATAAGTATTCATTGTTATAGCAACAATAAATACATTATCTAAAGAATATAGTTACTTTAGATTTTCTCTATTGTAAACACTGAATAATAAAACAAAAGGTGTCTTAAAATAACAATCACAAGTGCTATTAAAAGTGTTTTGACATTTGTTTTGGCAATTTTTGTCACAATGACGTTTTAAATTTGTCCATTCAATAGATTATGGATCTACTATACAAGTTTATAGGATGTTGCTGAACACAGGTATTCAAAATAAAATCATCTCACCTTCGAATAACAATCCTCCTTTAACTGTCTAACCATATCCTCCATTTTCTTCATTTCAACTTTTAACTCATTCAACTGCCCGCTTTCTTTCGCAACAAGCGCCATATTCATCCTCTCCAACTCGCACGCCTCTTGCAAATGAACTGCATCCGATTCCAACTGTTTTATTTTAGCAATATATCTGATTATTTCTGTATCATGTACAGTTTGTAATTCATTCCGAGCAGTTTGCAATTGTTGTGTTAGCAATTTAACAGTATTAGATGTCTGTTTCAATTCTTCACAAGCTGCATCACGCTCATTCTGAATACTAATGTAATCATCCTTTAAGGCAACAATGGTTGTCTTGCATGTTTCAAAGTCCTGTTTGATCGAGTTGTGTTGCGACTGTAATTCATCCAATTCGTTTTGTAAAAGTTGGGCTGAATGTGTTTGTTCATTGTGCAAGCCATCTAGTTTTATTAGTTGTACCAACTCTTGCTGTATCACATCCTTCTCTTTACTCACTTCTATTAGTTTGATATCCAACTCGCTTTTAGCTGCTACAATATTTTTATAATCCCTTTCGAGCTCATTAGCTCTTTTAGTTAACAACTCTTTTTCAGCAAGAACTTTATTTTGCAATTCTTTATGATGTTTTAATTCTTCTTGAATATCAAGTAGTTGTTTCTCCAACTCTTTTTGGATAACAATGTTTTTATTTGCAACATGTAGTTCAGTTAATTTATTCTCCAGCTCCTTCTTAACAGCATCTGTTTCATCCTGCAATTCTTTTACAACCTGTTTATATTTATTTTCAATATCATCAATATTTTGTTTGGCAACTTCTGCGTCTTGTTTAATTTTTAAAAGCAACTCATTGTGGTTGTCACACATGTTTTTATGCACCACCTGCAATTGCTGTAGTTGTTTTTCTAATAAATCATTCTCTTTTAGTACCGCAATTTTTTCAGCATCTACATTTTTCAACTCACCAACCAACTGCGCTTCTCTAGCAGCGTGATTTTTACCCAGAACACCAATTTCAACCTCACGCCCATTGTTTTCCTCAATCAGCTCCAACTGATTCGTTTCCAACTCTTTATACGCATCTTTTCTATGTTGTAGATCCAGTTGTAGTTCAGAAATGAGTGCTTCTAATTCAACCACTTTATCTTGATGTTCCATTAGTTTGAATTGCGTTTCTTTGCTGCCCTCATTATTAGCTTCTAACTGCCGTAACTTGTCTTCAAATGTCTCCTTCTGTTTGGTATACTTGAGATCGTATTCCATTTGTAATTTAGCGCGTATTTTTACCTCTAAACCTAGTAAACTTTTTTTGGTGTCCTCTTGAATTTCTGAACATTTTATATTTGCTTGCTGTAGGTTTTCATTAAGGCTACTTTCGGTTTCGCGCAGTTGTTGGAGCGCCTGACGCGATTCGGTGCGTTCCTTTTGCAATCCGGCGATTTCCAACTTGTACTGTTCGATTCGTAACAAATCAAATTCATAGTTTTGACATTTATGTGAGAGTGTTTCGCATTTTTCTATTAGTTTCGCATTTTGTGTTTTTAAATTGTTATTTTCGTATGCCTCTAGCTCGTGCCGAACTGTCTCCAAGTCATGTTTTAAATTTGTCACCTCTAGATCCCTGTTTTGCAACTCCGTGTGGAGTTCGAGTTTGCTCTTTGCGAATTTTAAATTGTTCGATTTTTCACGATCCTCCAGTGCAGAGTGTTCCACACGTAAATCAGCCAGACTCTGCTCGAGGGCAGTTAGTTTCAATCTGCCCTCGGCGTCTTTGGTTTGCAGCACTATGTTATTAGCTTTGAGCTCTTGTAGCTTTTCTTTCAATGACTCTATTTCCGAATTTTCAGCCAATACAGCGTCGTTTTCACGTGAATTATTTTGGAGTAAATCAACTTTATCTTTTAGCGTGCTTATTATAATTTGTTTCTCTTCCAATTCCGTCCGTAAGGCTTGCTCTAAGTCAGCTTTCGCTTTCTGGCTTAAGGTACATTGTTCTCGGAGTTCGGATACTCTACGTATTGCTTTGTCTTGTGTTTCCACCAACACTGCCTGAAATTAAATTATTATAGTTAAAAATTGACCTTTTTATTCACCAAAATTTCATAAATATATCAATAGCTATTGAACTCATAAGTATTCATTGTTATAGCAACAATAAATATATTATCTAAGCAATGTAATTATTTTAGATTCATTCTATTGGAAACACTGAATAATTAAACAAAAGCTCTCCAATCACAAACACTATTCAAGGTGTTTGACATTTGTTTTGGTAATTTCTGTCACAATGACATTTTAAATTTGTTCATTCAATAGCTCATAAAGGCACCTTACACAGTTAATAACACTGTAAATCTTAGTACTGTCTATATTTGCTTTAATCCTCCTTTTATATTTATCAAGTAATCAATAATTCCGAGAAACATCAGTATTCTCTTCATTTCATCATTATTATTATCTTAGATAATAAGTAATATTGTCAATATTTTAAAATAATTAACATTTTATACAAATTATTGTACAGTAATAATTATTCTAAAATATTGACAGTATTACTGATCATGTTAGTCACCTTATAGCTATATTGAACCCATAGCAACAATTAATATTAATATTATCTAAGGAATGTGTAACTTTAGATTATCTCTATTGGAAACACTGAATAATTAAACAAAAGGTGTCAATCACAAGTGATATTTAAGGTGTTTGTGTTGAGTTCAAGTTATTTGTAATAGTGAATGGGCATAGCTTGGTTGGTAGGGACCACCCGCCCACCCCACCTTCGCTCGCATAGTTTTTTCAATGGATATAGATGTTTTATATTGTTTAAACTATTCCAAGAAAAGTGTTATCCTATGGAAAAACTATGCAAACAAAGGTGGGGTGGGTGGGCGGTCCCCACCAACCAAACTATGCCCGTCCACTATCTCTAACGACTTGAACTATGCATTACATTATTTTTCATATATATTTCTTTAATTAGTATTAAATTAATAAATGATATTAATTAAATCATAAAATATTATGGATAGTAGTGTAGTGCAGAGTTCAAGTCATTTGAAATAGTGGATGGGCATAGTCAGGTTGGTGGGGGCCGCCCGCCCACCCCACCTTTGTTCGCATAGTTTTTTTATAGGATAACACTCTTCTTGAAATAGTTTACACAATATAAAACGACTGTATCCATTAAAAAAAGTATGGGAGCGAAGGTGGGGTGGGCGGGTGTGTGGGGTGGGCGGGTGTCCCCTACCAACCAAACTATACCCGTCCACTATTTTAGACGACTTAAACAATGCACTACATTGTACTTCACATTTTTCTTTTATAAATTAAACGTGAATTAATAAATGAAATTAATTGAATCATAGAAAGTAATGGATAACCATGTAGTGCAGAGTTCAAGTCGTTGGAAATAGTGGACGGGTATAGTTTGGTTGGTAGGGGACACCCGCCCACCCCACACACCCGCCCACCCCACCTTCGCTCCCATACTTTTTTTAATGGATACAGTCGTTTTATATTGTGTAAACTATTTCAAGAAGAGTGTTATCCTATGGAAAAACTATGCGAACAAAGGTGGGGTGGGCGGGCGGCCCCTACCAACCCAACTATATCCGTCCACTATTTCAAACGACTTGAACTTTGCATTACATTATTTTTCACATATATCTTTTTAATTAATCTTAAAATAATAAAAGACACTAATTGAATCATAGAAAATTACAAATAATAGTGTAGTGCACAGTTCAAGTCGTTTGAAATAGAAGACAGGCATAGTTAGTTAACAACTTGAACTATGCACTACATTGTTTCTCACATTTTTTTTTATGAATTAGGCGTAAATTAACAAATGGAATTAATTGAATAGAATATAAATTAATGGATAATCGTATTGTGCAGAGTTCAAGCCATTTGAAATAGTGGACGGGCATAGTTTGGTTGGTAGGGGCCGCCCACACACCCCACCTTCGTTCGCATAGTTTTTCCATAGGATAACACTCTTCTTGGAATAGTTTAAACAATAAAAACATCTATATCCATTGAAAAAACTATGCGAGTGAAGGTGGTGTGGGCGGGTGGCCCCTACCAACCAAACTATACCCATTCACAATCTCAAATAACTTGAACTCTACACTACATTGATACCTATATAGATATTTAAATTAATTCTAAATTAATAAATGAAATTAATCGAATCATAGAAAATTATGGATAATAGTGTAGTGTAGAGTTCAAGTTATTTGAAACAGTGAATGGGTATAGTTTGGTTGGCAGGGACCACCCACCCACCCCACCTTTGCTTGCATAGTTTTTTTCATAGGATTACACACTTTTTCGAGTAGTTTAATCAATCTAACAACTCTGTATTTATATAAGAAATCAATGCAATCAAAAGTGGAGGTTTTGGTGGTTCAAAACCAACCAAACTATGTTATTGAACACTTGTCCCACCATACATTAGTTTGCATAGTTTTTTTATAGGATAATACACTTTTTCAAGTTGTTTAACTAATCTAATACCTCTATCAAAAAAAAAAAACATGCATTCAAATATAGGGAGGGTGAGTTCTTTAGACCAAAAAAAATCAAGCTTAAACTCTCCATTACATTATTTTTTGCAATTTTCAAACTATATATTATTATTGCATATATTAAAGTGAATGTAAATTGAAAATTTTAATCATATTTTTCAGCTAGTTTATTTTCAATGACTGAAACACTTTAAAAATCAAGCTCATAGTTTTCAGTCAATATCTCAAAAAAATATACATCTACCACAAAGATTTTTTAATAGTATCTCAAAATAGATTAATAAAGCTATCCAAAAATGCATAGTATACGTTTTTATCACATCAGGAATTAATTATATAGTTTGCTGAAAAAAAAATGAAATTTAATTATCAGCCGACTTAAATGGTCAATAATTCAAAAAGTGTTTGTTGAAAATGGTTAAAAATCGCCTACGATATTCAAAATAATGTCAAAATAGATTATACAAAAATTCAGATCGATTGCAACAACAAAAAAAATGTTAAAATTCCTTTCGATTTTTGGCAATTTTGGCTATTTTTTCGATTTGCTTTAAAATTTGCATATATATTAATTATAACGGACATAATGAACAATATTTTGTGAGTTTTATTTGTTTCAGACTGCTAGTTTTTCAGTTATGACTGAAAAACTAGTGAAAACATGGGGATTCGTTTTTGATGATATCTCAAAAAATATATAAATGACATAAATGCTTTCTATTATTATTTGAAAATAGATTAATTAGGGAAGCCAAATCCGTTTAGACTTGGTTTATATATAGTTTGAAACAAAAGTTACAGCTCACTGAAAAATCCTGAAAATATTGATTTTTATCGAAATTTAAAATTTTTTCAATCGAGTTCAAATTTTAGATTTGGATTCTGTTCATCTAAATGAATGTAATTTGAGAGTTTCAGAGAGAAAAAAAATCAGCTAGTAAATTTGTAAAGACTGAAAAACTTCGAAAAACATAATGATCGTTTTCAATCGATATCTCGAAAAAAATGTACTATCAACATATATTATTTTTGGTATTATCTTAAACTAGATTAATCAGGCTATTCAGAAATGCATAGCACTTGATTTTATCTGCTAAAAAACAAATCTTACACGTTACTGAAAAACAACGATAAATTGCTTTCAGGTGAATGAATTTTGGCTGTAACTCAAAAACCTGTGAATGAAAATGGCTAAAAATTACATCAGTTATTCACCATAATATATAAAATAGGTGTGCAAAATTTGAAATCAATCTGACTGAAAAAAAAATTCAGCAAAAACTGAAAATTATATTTAGCTGAAATTTTTGTTACAATTTTTTCAACACATTTCAAACTATATATTATTATTCCACATATAAAAGTGAATGTAACTTAAAAGTTTCAATCAAATTTTTCAGCTAGTTTATTTTAAATTCCTGACAAATTTCAAAAAGCAACCTTTTGGTTCTCAGTCGATATCTCAAAAAAATATACATCTATCACAATGATTTTTTAATAGTATCTCAAAATAGATAAACAAAGCTATCAAAAAGTGCATAGTCTATGTTTTTATCACATTAGGAATTAATTATATAGCTTGCTGAACGAAAGTGAAATTTGATGTTCATTCAACTTCAATAATAATACAAATTGTATTTGTTTAAAATAATATGTAGCACAATTTTAAATGGGGGTGTTCAGGCTAATTTATTAATAGTTATTTTGTTATAAATAAATATCTAAAATGTTTTAAAAAGCGCCAAAATGTTTAAAATTTACGTTGGTGCGACACAAGCGCTAAAATACTTGAACTATAAGCTTCATGAAATATCTGTTAGATGTCACTAAACTGACGCCAGCGCTATAGAAAAAAACAACAGGAATAGCTTGAATTATAAATTTCGCAATCTATCTGTTAGGTGGCAAAGTGTAGTAATTTTAGCGAAATATTTGTCAGATGGGTTTTACTGTTGATTGAAGTATTATACTTATATATAAATACTTCAATCAACGGTTTTACCATAAAAAAATGGCGCTCAAAGCATGAACTTCAAGTTTTGCGAAATGTCTGTCAGATGGTGCTGAAGATACAACATAACTCTATTTATCCATTGCCAACTGTATCAATGACAGCTTCGCTCTCATATGAAAGCGAAGCTGTAATTGATGCAGTTGGCAATAGTTTTACAAAGCTTGTAGTTCCCAACTTGTCTGATAGATTTATAGTTCAAGTATTGTAGCGCTGGTGTCGCACGAACGCGTCCATTATTTCAAATAGCTTGAACTCTGCACTACACAATTAATCATATCTTTCTATAATTCAATTAACTTCATTTATTAGTTTACGTTTGATTCTTAAAAACATTAAAATAATGTAGTGCATAGTTCAAGTCGTTTGAAATAGTGGATGGGCATAGTTTGGTTGGTAGGGGCAGCCCGCTCACCCCACCTTCGCTTGCATAGTTTTTTTTAATGGATACAAATGTTTTATATTGTTTAAACCATTTCAGGAAGAGTGTTTATCCTATGAAAAAAACAATTCCAGTAGAGGTGGGGTGGGCGTGTGGCCCCTACCAACCTAACTATGCCCATCCACTATTTCAAACGACTTGAACTATGCACTACATTATTTTAATGTTTTTAAGAATCAAACGTAAATTAATAAATGAAATTAATTGAATCATAAAAAGTAATAGATAACAGTGTAGTGTAGAATTCAAGTCATTTGAAATAGTGGATGGGCATAGTTAGGTTGGTAGGGGCCACCCGCCCACCCCACCTCTGCTGGAATTGTTTTTTTCATAGGATAAACACTCTTCCTGAAATGGTTTAAACAATATAAAACATTTGTATCCATTGAAAAAAACTATGCAAGCGAAGGTGGGGTGGGCGGGTGTCCCCCACCAACTAAACTATGCCCAACCACTATTTCAAATGACTTGAACTCTACACCACACTGTTATCCATTAATTTATATTCTATTCAATTAATTCCATTTGTTAATTTACGCCTAATTCGTAAAAAAAAGTGAAAAACAATGTAATTCATAGTTCAAGTCGTTTGAAATAGAAGACAGGCATAGTTAGTTAACAACTTGAACTATGCACTACATTGTTTCTCACATTTTTTTTATGAATTAGGCGTAAATTAACAAATGGAATTAATTGAATAGAATATAAATTAATGGATAATAGTATAATGCATAGTTCAAGCCATTTGAAATAGTGGACGGGCGTAGTTTGGTTGGTAGGGGAGACCCACCCACCCACCCCACCCACGCTCGCATAGTTTTTTCATGGGATATAGATGTTTTATATTGTTTAAACTATTCCAAGAAGATTGTCATCCTATGGAAAGACTATGCGAACAAAGGTGGGGTGGGCGGGTGTCCCCCACCAACCTAGCTATGCCCGTCCACTATTTCAAATGACTTGAACTATGCACTACACTATTATCTGTAATTTTCTATGATTAAATTAATGTCATTTATTAATTTAAGAGTAATTAAAAAAATATATGTGAAAAATAATGTAATGCATAGTTCAAGTCGTTTGAAATAGTGGACGGGCATAGTTTGGTTGGTAGGGGCCACCCACCCACCCCACCTTCGTTCGCATAGTTTTTTCAATGGATATAGATGTTTTATATTGTTTAAACTATTCCAAGAAGAGTGTTATCCTATGGAAAAAACTCTGCAAACAAAGGTGGGGTGGGCGGGTGGCTCCTACCTACCAAACTATGCCCATTCACTATTACAAATGGCTTAAACTCTACACTACACTCTTGTCTATAACTTTCTATGATTCAATTAATTTCATTTAATAATTTAGATTTAATTAAAAAATATATAGGGAATAATGTAATTTAGAGTTCAAGTCACTTGGGATAGTGAATGGGTATAGTTTGGTTGGTAGGGACCACCCGCCCACCCCACCTTTGCTTGCATAGTTTTTATCATTAGATTACACACTTTTTTGAGTAGTTTAATCAATCTAACAACTATGTATTGACATAAAATATCAATGCAATCAAAATTTTAGATTTAGGTGTCTCAAGACCAACCCAATTTGTTTTGGCAATTTCTGTCACATTGAATTTATCCATTCAATAGTTTATGGGACCTATAAATGGTATGTTGGTGAATATTCGGCATTAAAATTATGGTTTTTAAAATTCAATTTCCAATTTTACCTTCATTTTTGCATTGTCCCTGTCCAACTCTTTATAATGATTGGCTAGATCTGTGTATCGCCCTCTGTATTTGTGGTAGCGCATTTGGGCTTTTTGAAATGCCAAATGAACTTGTTCCTTGCTGACATGTCCCAGCTGTTGGGATGAGGTGGATGCATTATCTTCCAATTCGCTCGCTGATATGTCCAAGTCTGACTGAATATGATTATATTAAACTTTAAACAATTTTCAACTAGCTTCATAATTCTTGTATATTTACCTGTAGATGATAGGGGTTCATACTGGACTCGTAACGGGGTAGAAATGAAACATCACTGGCCATAGAGCTGTTTGAGTTGCGACGGTGTCGAGAGGTTTCCGGCGTGGAGGCGTGCAGTGATACATTTGTGAAACCCCCATCATAATTACTGCTGCCTGAGATTGATGGTGCATCTATTAAACATACATTACATATTACAATCACTTTCATTTATCGTTCAGGAGCTCGTTGTAGGTACAAATGCAATTTCCAACAAAATTACAACAAAATCTTATTAGAATAAAAGATTTAGAATGAACTATAATGAGTGTATGGTGATTTTCATTAAAGACATATTGATTATGATTGAAGAATGCTGTAGGTAAGTGTAATAGCACCATAGCGGAGCTTATGGTGCTATTGCACTTTACCTTCACCAATGTTCCATGAATATATGTATAGCTATTCAACTCCCAAAGTATTTATTATTTTAGCAATAATAAATTTATAATTTAGGGAATGTAGTTACTTCTATTGGAAACACTGAATAATTAAACAAAAAGTATCAAGCTCCAATTACTAGCTCTATTCAAGGTGTTTGACATTTGTTTTAGCAATTGCTGTCACAATGACATATCTAATTTATTCATTCAATAATTTGTGGGACCTATAAAGTTAGTTTATGTGATATTGGATGTGAAATTTAAACCCACCCTTAAACAGCATATCACCCCTATATGTATATTTGCTTATCTAATGCATATTAAAGATATAAGCTGATACTGTTTGTCATTTAGGAGCTGTTTTGGGATAGGTCTTAGTTGGCTTAGAGCAGCCCTGAACGATGAACAAAAACTACTCTTTAAAATGTATTGGACAACCAAGTGTACACATAACCCTGTTTAATAAATGAAATATTTCGTACATTACCACAAATAATTTAATGTACATTTTACGAACCATCCTCGCTGATAGAAAACAGATTCTCGTCATTTCCATTGCTCTGCTGCAGCTTGTCCGTGACCGACTGTGTAAACTGCTGAATGCGCTGCGGCGAAATTTTCACCTCCTCGGCGATTTTATCCTTTAACTTTTTGAACATTTCACGTTACACAAACGGACGACACCCGGCCCGCAAAAACACAAAACACAAACAAGGACCTTGCTAGCTAACCCTCCTTTATGATTATTATTATTATTATTATGCCACCTGACGTACATCTGACATGACGTGTCAAAAACGCATGACTGTATCTCAGAACAACGTGTCATTCAATCGATTTGAGACAGCAACATGAATGAAATAGTATTCTAGTTTGTAAACTAGAATACTATTTCATTGATAAAAAAAAACGTAACGTAATTCGTAACTAGACTCATTCACACTGTTTGAGCTATCGAATACTAGATGGCTCTCTCAGTGCTAACTGCATCAATGACAGCTGTCATACGGTTTCGGTTTGCTTCTATACTATGACATATAGCAAACAAACATAACCTAACAATCAAAACAAAAACAATGTTTACTAATAGTGATGAAAACAGTCTACTATCGTGTATAGTGTGTTTAGTGAGTGATAATTTGGTTAGTACGAACGATTTCGATTCTGATAACATACAATGGAAAGGCAAATTGACTTTTTGTATACCAGAATTGGTAAGTGTTTTGAGTTTGACCAGCTTTCATCTATTGTTTGGGAGCTGTTCTGGGCTTCTATTAGCTAGCTCCTGAGCCATAAACGAAAGCGGCTGAAATATAGGGTGTTTAAAAGTAGTTTGATTTTAGGATTGGAATATTGGTTGTTATTTATGCCAGTTGTGCACGAGCCAACTGAACATGCTGTGCAATTTCCGCACTCAATGTCTGCGCTCTCATTTGAAATGCAAAACGGCTAATTTTATTCATTGCAAGAATTGTATGATTACATTTGGTAGCCACAATGAGTTGATTGAGCATAATAAAGTGGTGCATTGTTTGGATAAACCGTACATATGTTTGCTGTGTTTGGAATGTTTCGAGTCTTCACTAGAGTTGGTAGTTCATGAGAAAGAGCACTATCAAATCACCCAGTTCCACTGTGAGAGTTGTAATGTTTTTTATAACAATGAAGCTACGTTTGAAACACATAAATTATATAAACATACAGATGTTAGTTTATGGGATAATTGTGAGCATTGTGCAATAAAATTTCCAACTAATCAAATATTAAATGCACACATGCAGTTGCAACATGGTAGTGAGATATTTATTTGTTTCCATTGCAATCAAAGCTATTTATCAAAGGATTTATTAATTGAGCACATTAATCAGAAACATGCAATCGAATCCAGTTTCATGTGTGATTCATGTGATGGCACTGTTTTTAGTACAAAACAAAAGTTGGATATGCATCGAATTCATTGCAATTGCAATGATGTTCATGATAATGATGATTCATCTGCAAGTGAGAAGCCTGAAAAAAAGCGTCGTGGTAGAAAACCAAAAATAAAAGTTATCAGCAGTTGCGAGTTGTGTGGAATAACATTTTCAACAAAATATCTTTTAAATAGGCATGTTCGTAATGTGCATGCTGCTCAAAAAAACTACACATGTGATATTTGCGCGCAAAAATTTGCATCACCTGTTTATCTAGCAGCTCATAAAAAATACCACTCGGGCAATCGCCCGCATATATGCTCTTTTTGTGGTAAAGGCTACATTACAGCAAGCGATTTGTATCACCACGAAAAAATACATGCCAATAAAAGAGCCTATAAGTGTGAAAAGTGCCCAAAAGCCTTTAATACATCCAGTGACCTTCACAAACATCGAATTTGTGTGCATATCGATCGCTCACAGTGGAAATACGTGTGCACCTACTGCGACCGGCGGTTTCCTCTTAAAACCAATCTTGATACTCACACAAAAACACATACAGGTGAAAAAAACTATGCATGTCATTTATGTGAGCGCCGCTGCATCAACCGCTCCGTTCTACAGCGCCACATCGAGTCCCATTCGAATGTGCGCTCATTCAAATGCACCCATTGCGAACTCGACTACAAATACCAAAAATCACTAGATCTACACTTGAAAAAAGTGCATGGCATTGGCGACACGAAAATACCCGAGAGGGTGAAAAAGTACTTCTGCCATGTGTGCCCCAAATCGTATTTTGCAAACAATAAACTGCAAAAACACATACGGACACACACCGGCGAGCGACCGTTTGCGTGCCATATGTGCGACAAGCGGTTTATTGATAAATCCTACATGAAACAGCATTTGAAGACAACACATAATGTTCTAGATACAACTGTGTCTGTGTAACCAATTATTTAAATATATAAAATGTAAATATTGAGTACTAGGTGTTTTTCTTTTCATTTATCTAATTAATTTACGAATTGTTTGAATGCAAATTTAAACATGTGTAGATAAATACAGATATCTGTATGTAAATATTTAAATCATTGCCAACTGCTCTCATATGAGAGCGTAGCTGTCATTGATGAATAATTAGTTGTGTTAAGCACCTTATAAAGTAATAGCCATACTTTTTATATATGGCAACACTGGCATCACTTTAAATCAGTGGACCTCAAACAAAGAACATATAATCCTAGAAATGAACCCTGCGAGCAACAAATGCCATCTGGTTGTTGGGGTGTGAACAATTGGAACGCATGAAGTTGGCAACGAATAATTCATATCTATCTTCACGCAGCTATTTTGGCGCAAAATTCACAAACCAAATACGTTTTAAAAACCATCAATTCACATATCACTGATTTAATTTCATACGCAAACTACAAGTCGGTTCAGTTATGGTTCAAACAAGCTTTAGCTGTTTGTCCTTGGCACTTTTTGCACACACGGCGCGCCGTTTTGTTGAGCAGCAACTCGCGGCCGCGCCACAGTTCGCCTAAACTCAAACAACTTTTGTTGCGTCTTTTCGCGCTGCGCTTGAAAACGGGCGTGGGGGGCAGTTTGAGTCGTTTCTGTGATACACACTTTTTCTGAAAGTCATATTAAGTCATTATAAGTGAATTGTGCCTGTGTTCATCAACATCCCATAAACTTTTTTAAAACATTATTATGACAGAAACTGCCAAAACAAATATCAAATTGAATATTGTTTGTAGATTACAAACTTGAATGGCACCTTTTGTTTAATTATTCAGTGTTTCCAATAGAGAAATTCTAAATTAACTACAAATACTTATTGATTCAATAACTATATTGATTTATTTATGGAACCTTGTTGAATAACAGGGGCAATTTAAAATTTAAATGTTTCTTACTTTACGGTGCTGTAGTTTTTTCACAGAACCAACCCCTTGTTTTTTATGTGGCAGCATCAATGCTTTCTTTGAGGTGACCACATCAAGAATCTCGGAATTAGAAATGAATTCATGTAGGTTTCGCAGTCGCGTCATGCAGTGGGCGCAGATAGAAAGCTTATTGATGTCCTGCAACGTCTAAAATGTTGTTTATATAAAATTAATGCAATTAGCTCAAATTGATTTCGTACCAAATGAGGCAAACAAAGCGATAAAATGTCCTTCAACGTTTCCTCCTCACCCGCATTCAAATTCTGGCCGCTTACTTGCTTAAGATGGCTTATGCAGTCCTTGCACACGTGAACATTGTTTTCCATGCTGCACGAACTAACAGCCGCTGATAATTTACCATCCTCGTGGCCACAAAAACAGATAACACTGCTAAATTTACGTACACAGAAATTAATTAGATTTTGACATCGCACATCAATAAAGTGACTGTTACTAGAGGATATGATTTTCATGTATAAAATGCCAATTTTTGATCTAAAAGTACTTTACATTTTATCAGTATTCTAAAATATTGATTTTATTACTGATTGTGTCTAGTTATTGATTGAATAGAATTATCCAAATAATTGATAAATATTGAAACAAATAATGACAGTATTATTAACAATTTTACATTACAGTTGCCTGTATTCATCAATATTTATACAAATTTTTATAAAAAAATATATTTTTCGAAATTTTTGAAAATAATGTTATAGGTAAAGTGATATTTCTATAAAAAATACAACAAAATTTTATTAAAATAAAATGTTTAGAATAATAAATAATAGGCCTATACAAATTTTTATAAAATTATAATTTTCGAAATTTTTTGAAAATAATTTTGTAGGTAAATTGATATTTCTATAAAGAATACAATAAAATTTTATTAAAATAAAGTGTTCACAATATTAAATAATAGACCTATACAAATTTTTATAAAATTATAATTTTTCGAAATTTTTTGAAAATTATTTTGTAGGTAAAGTGATATTTCTATAAAAAATACAACAAAATTTTATTAAAATAAAATGTTTAGAATAATAAATAATAGGCCTATACAAATTTTTATAAAATTATAATTTTCGAATTTTTTTGAAAATAATTTTGTAGGTAAAGTGATATTTCTATATAAAATACAATAAAATTATATTAAAATAAAATATTTAGAATAATAAATAATAGGCCTATACAAATTTTTAATTAAATTATAATTTTTCGAAATTTTTAAAAATAATTTTGTAGGTAAAGTGATATCTCTATAAAAAATACAACAAAATTTTATTAAAATAAAATGTTTAAAATAATAAATAATAGGCCTATACAAATTTTTATAAAATTATAATATTTCGAAATTTTTTGAAAATAATTTTGTAGGTAAAGTGATATTTCTATAAAAAATACAACAAAATTTTATTAAAATAAAATGTTTAAAATAATAAATAATAGGCCTATACAAATTTTTATAAAATTATAATTTTTCGAAATTTTTGAAAATAATTTTGTTGGTAAAGTGATATTTCTATGAAAAATACAACAAAATTTTATTAAAATAAAATGTTTAGAATAATAAATAATAGGCCTATACAAATTTTTATAAAATTATAATTTTTCGAAATTTTTTGAAAATAATGTTGTAGGTAAAGTGAGATTTCTATAAAAAATACAACAAAATTTTATTAAAATAAAATGTTTAGAATAATAAATAATAGGCCTATACAAATTTTTATAAAATTATAATTTTCGAAATTTTTTGAAAATAATTTTGTAGGTAAATTGATAATTCTATAAAAAATACAACAAAATTTTATTAAAATAAAATGTTTAGAATAATAAATAATAGGCCTATACAAATTTATATAAAATTATAATTTTTCGAAATTTTTAAAAATAATTTTGTAGGTAAAGTGATATCTCTATAAAAAATACAACAAAATTTTATTAATATAAAATGTGTAAAATAATAAATAATAGGCCTATACAAATTTTTATAAAATTATAATATTTCGAAATTTTTTGAAAATAATTTTGTAGGTAAAGTGATATTTCTATAAAAAATACAACAAAATTTTATTAAAATAAAATGTTTAGAATAATAAATAATAGGCCTATACAAATTTTTATAAAATTATAATTTTTCGAAATTTTTTGAAAATAATTTTGTAGGTAAAGTGACATTTCTATAAAGTATACAACAAAATTTTATTAAAATAAAATGTTTAGAATAATAAATAATAGGCCTATACAAATTTTTATAAAATTATAATTTTCGAAATTTTTTGAAAATAATTTTGTAGGTAAATTGATATTTCTATAAAAAATAAAACAAAATTTTATTAAAATAACTATGTTTAGAATAATAAATAATAGGCCTATACAAATTTTTATAAAATTATAATTTTTCGAAATTTTTTGAAAATAATTTTGTAGGTAAAGTGATATTTCTATAAAAAATACAACAAAATTTTATTAAAATAAAATGTTTAGAATAATAAATAATAGGCCTATACAATTTTTTATAAAATTATAATTTTCGATTTTTTTTGATAAATTTATAGAATGTTGGTGAATATGGGGGAGTTAATATTGTAGAATAATGATATTAATAACTGATTATCGACTGAATAAAACAATATAAATATTTGTGGCTTTATCACATGTTTTTATTAATCTTTAAATAATTGTACTATAAATTAAAAGACAGCCTAGCTATAATACATTACACACAATATTTTTTTTTAAGAGCACAAAAATAATTGATAACAAATCGACCTATAATCAAATAAAACCAAGTAGTTAAAAACAACAAACCCCTTATCAATAAGTAGATAATTTTCATCAGTTTTTTTTTCTTATTATCATTATTATTAAACAAACACCTCGTGTACATTTATCTCGTTAACAGACAGGAACTTTCAGCAAATAAATAGATTAGTGAGAAATTTCTCTTCGCGCACCGCATTGCAGCCGCTTTCGTTTATTGTTCGGCTGGTTTAGAACAGCTGTCGAACGATACACGAATGCGGTTTGAATTTCAAATCGAGTTCCGTGTGTTTTGCACATCAAAAATATAACAAATAACTTTGGTAATAGAAACAAAAAATTGTAATCACATTAAATCTCGGATATGCACAATTTTGGATCAAATCAAACACCGCCTGCCGCCGCCTGCTTAATTTATATAAAAATATGATCCGAGTTATTTATTATTATTATTATTTTTTGTAATAAAAGAAAAGGAGGGACAGTAGTGTGTAGGTAAGGGACAAGGAGGGAAGGGTTAAATCGTATGTGTATAATTTGTATATATTTATATAATTTCAGTTTAGGATTCTGTATATATTTATATATGAGTAATAAAAATTAATAGACGGGCGTGTCGGGTATCTCGCACTGTCCTATAGTGACCCTATGCATGGCCATTTCTGAAATACCGTGGTAGTGCACAAACGCGCCCCCTAACACAAACACATGGAAAATCTGGTGTGAGTGGAACCAAATATCGCATTTGCCGGGGAACCACCGTTCGGGGACGCGTAACGCATACAACATGGCCCCCACAATATACAGCAGCCCCATTAAAATCAACCAACCCAAGCTCTTCTGACTCAAATTATTAAACCACCCCTCCACTAAACCATAATGGATAGCCGGTACGATTCCACTCAAACCGAACGTCATGAAAACACCCGCCCTGAACGGCCTCCACGTTGACTCGGAGAACTTATCCCATAAACTAACCATGATACTAGTAATACCCAAAGCACATACCACACTCAAATAAATCACCTTGGGCCGGAAATGACAGTAAAATCCATAGTACAACCAGGGCACAAACGACCCCATTATAAGTAACGCTATGCCACAGTAATCAAGCTTCGAAAACAGCTTCCCAATAAACTGCGAGTGGCAGTTGACTGTGTGGAACATGAATGAGAATCCCAAACAGATGATGGCCCCCACAAAAAACGCCCCAAACACAATCTTCTCCTGCAGCGATATTTCCAATGAGGGACGCATTATAAAGTATATTGCTATACCTGCAATTTAAAAAAAAAAACAAACAAATTAAATTCAAATCCCATAAACTTTATGAGCTATTGATTGAATGAACAAATTTAAAACGTCAGTGTGACAGAAATTGCTAAAACAAATGTCAAAACAACTTGAATAGTGCTTGTGATTAGACACCTTTTGTTTAATGATTCAGTGTTTCCAATAGAATTAATCTAAAATAATTACATTGTCTAGATTATACATTTATAGTTACTATAACAATGAATACTTATTAGTTCAATAGCTATAAAGGCACCTTACACGATCAATATTACTGTCATTATTTTAGAATAATGACAGTATTACTGATTGATAAAATATTTAATATGTTCATTATTCTGAAATATTGCCAGTATTACTCATCGTGTAAGGTATAGTAATGATGTAATGAAGAGAATACTGATGCTTATCCGGATAATTGATTACTTGATAAATATAAAAAGAGGATTGAAGCAAATATTGACAGTACTAGGATTGACAGTATTATTGACCGTGTAAGGTGCCTTATTGATACATTTAGAGTCATAACTAGCTTGTTAGGGCAAGATATCTCTGGGCCCTCTAATTTTATGAATTAAATAAAGCTAGTAGTTTATCCATAATTATAGTTTTAACCAGAGAAATATATTTTGAAGATGGCTAATTTTTGTTACTATTTCCAAAAAAATTGTTAAAAGGCGTAGTTTTTTTTTTTAATGTTTTTGGGGGAATAGCAAGTGGACTCACCAATAAAAGCAATGCATCCCAATAAATGTGTCCAAATGTTGGCCGTTTCTGTGTGTAGTCTAAAAATGCTTTTGAAGCACGCACGGAACGAGGGCAGTGGTGGCCGGTGGCCGTACTGTAGAAAGTCATTGTCTTGCAACCAAGCTGGCAGATGGTGGAAATGGCACACCTTCCAACCGACTTGTATAAGCTTCCTGACCACCACCTCTGCTTGCCCCGCAGCAGATTGTGCTAGTGCTGAGATATCCAATTCATCACCTGCAATAAATCAAATGATTGTTTAATCAATAGTAAATTACCTGATGGTATGCCCATCATTTAATGGGAATGGATTTTATTTATAAAATAATTTTAATCTTAATATAACAAACAGCACCAATACGATTATGATTATGATAATGATGAATATATTTATAATGTTGAAAATGTTGGCAAATGGAAGAAAATGTGGGGAAAAATATGAAAAACTTGTGATAATGTTGGAAAATAGAAGAAAAAGTGTGAAAAATGTGTCAAAAACTTTGGAACATGGAAGAAAATGTGGGAAAAAGTGTAAAATAAGTGTGAAAATGTGCCGAAAATGGAAGAAAATGTGGGAAAAAATATGAAAAATGTTGACAAATGGAAGAAAATGTAGGAAAAAGTGTCGAACATGTTGGCAAATAGAAGAAAATGTGGGGAAAAGTGTGAAAATGTTGGAGAAATGTGTCGAAAATGTTGGCAAATGAAAGAAAATGTGGGAAAAAGTGTGAAATGAGTGTGAAACTGTGTCGAAAATGTGGGGAAAAGTGTAAATTAAATGTGAAAATGTGCCGAAAATGTTGGCAAATGGAAGAAAATGTAGGAAAGTGTGAAAATGTGTCGAAAATGTTGGCAAATGGAAGAAAATGTGGGGAAAAATATGAAAAACTTGTGATAATGTTGGAAAATAGAAGAAAAAGTGTGAAAAATGTGCCAAAAATTTTGGAAAATGGAAGAAAATGTGAGAAAATGTGTAAAATAAGTGTGAAAATGTGCCGAAAATGGAAGAAAATGTGGGAAAAAGTATGAAAAATGTTGGCAAATCGGAGAAAATGTAGGAAAAAGTGTGAAAATGTGTCGAACATGTTGGCAAATAGAAGAAAATGTGGGAAAAAGGGTGAAAATGTTGGAGAACTGTGTCGAAAATGTTGGCAAATGAAAGAAAATGTGGGAAAAAGTGTGAAATGAGTGTGAAACTGTGGGAAAAAGTGTAAAATAAATGTGAAAATGTGCCGAAAATGTTGGCATTTGAAGAAAATGTAGGAAAAAGTGTGAAAATGTGTCGAAAATGTTGGCAAATGGAAGAAAATGTGGGGAAAAATATGAAAAACTTGTGATAATGTTGGAAAATAGAAGAAAAAGTGTGAAAAATGTGCCAAAAATTTTGGAAAATGGAAGAAAATGTGGGAAAAAGTGTAAAATAAGTGTGAAAATGTGCCGAAAATGTTGACAAATGGAAGAAAATGTAGGAAAAAGTGTGAAAATGTTGGCAAATGGAAGAAAATGTGGGGAAAAACATGAAAAACTTGTGATAATGTTGGAAAATAGAAGAAAAAGTGTGAAAAAGGTGTCAAAAACTTTGGAAAATGGAAGAAAATGTGGGAAAAAGTGTAAAATAAGTGTGAAAATGTGCCGAAAATGGAAGAAAATGTGGGAAAAAGTATGAAAAATGTTGACAAATGGAAGAAAATGTAGGAAAAAGTGTCGAACATGTTGGCAAATAGAAGAAAATGTGGGAAAAAGTGTGAAATGAGTGAAACTGTGGGGAAAAGTGTAAAATAAATGTGAAAATGTGCTGAAAATGTTGGCAAATAGAAGAAAATGTAGGAAAAAGTGTGAAAATGTGTCGAAAATTTTGGCAAATGGAAGAAAATGTGGGGAAAAATATGAAAAACTTGTGATAATGTTGGAAAATAGAAGAAAAAGTGTGAAAAATGTGTCAAAAATTTTGGAAAATGGAAGAAAATGTGGGAAAAAGTGTAAAATAAGTGTGAAAATGTGCCGAAAATGTTGACAAATGGAAGAAAATGTGGGAAAAAAGTATGAAAAATATTGGCAAATGGAAGACAATGTAGGAACTAGTGTGAAAAAGTGTCGAACATGTTGGCAAATATAAGAAAATGTGGGGAAAAGTGTGAAAATGTTGGAGAAATGTGTCGTAAATGTTGGCAAATGAAAGAAAATGTTGGCAAATGAAAGAAAATGTGGGAAAAAGTGTGAAATGAGTGTGAAATTGTGTCGAAAATGTGGGGAAAAGTGTAAAATAAATGTGAAAATGTGCCGAAAATGTTGGCAAATGGAAGAAAATGTAGGAAAAAGTGTGAAAATGTCTCGAAAATGTTCGCAAATGGAAGAAAATGTGGGGAAAAGTATGAAAAATTTTGGCAAATAGAAGAAAATGCAGGAAAGAGTGTGAAAAAGTGTCGAACATGTTGGCAAATAGAAGAAAATGTGGGGAAAAGTGTGAAAATGTTGGAGAAATGTGTCGAAAATGTTGGCAAACGAAAGAAAATGTGGGAAAAAGTGTGAAATGAGTGTGAAACTGTGTCGAAAATGTGGGGAAAAGTGTAAAATAAATGTGAAAATGTTGGCAAATGGAAGAAAATGTGGGGAAAAATATGAAAAACTTGTGAAAATGTTGGAAAATAGAAGAAAAAGTGTGAAAAATGTGTCAACATTTTTGGAAAATGGAAGAAAATATGGGGAAGTGTAAAATATGTGTGAAAATTTGCCGAAAATGTTGACAAATGGAAGAAAATGTGGGGAAAAGTATGAAAAATGTTGGCAAATGGAAGAAAATGCAGGAAAAAGTGTCGAACATGTTGGCAAATTGAAGAATATGTGGGGAAAAGTGTTAAAATGTTGGAGAAATGTGTCGAAAATGTTGGTAAATGAAAGAAAATATGGGGAAAAGTGTAAAATAAATGTGAAAATGTTGGCAAATGGAAGAAAATGTGGGGAAAAATATGAAAAACCTGTGAAAATGTTGGAAAATAGAAGAAAAAATATGAAAAATGTGTCAACATTTTTGGAAAATGGAAGAAAATATGGGGAAAAGTGTAAAATATGTGTGAAAATTTGCCGAAAATGTTGGCAAATGGAAGAAAATGTAGGAAAAAGTGTGAAAATGTGTCGAATATGTTGGCAAATAGAAGAAAAAGTGGGGAAAAGTGTGAAAATGTTGGAGAAATGTGTCGAAAATGTTGGCAAATGAAAGAAAAAGTGTGAAATGAGAGTGAAAATGTGGGGAAAAGTGTAAAATAAATGTGAAAATGTGCCGAAAATGTTGGCAAATAGAAAAAAATGTAGGAAAAAGTGTCGAAAATGTTGGCAAATGGAAGAAAATGTGGGAAAAAGTATGAAAATTTGTCGAAAATGTGGGAAAAAGTGTAAAATAAGTGTGAAAATGTGCCGAAATGTTGGCAAATGGAATAAAATGTGAGACAAATGTGCTGAAAATGTTCGCAAATGGGAGAAAATGTGTGAAAATTTGGGGAAAATATTGGCAAGTGGGAGTAAATTTGGAAAGATGTAAGAATATCTGAAAACGGCGTCAAAATATGTAAAAAAAAAAAGTGAAATATATCAATGTAATTCGGAAAGTCATATGGTGCCCACACCATTCAATTAATTTTTAATATTTTTGTTAATAAAAAACAGTATTAAACCGTAACTCAATCATTTTATGAACTCGTATCATTAATTATTAAGTGATTTGTAGAACATGTAGATGTTATGTTCACACACCTAGTCCACAAGATACAGAGTTAGCACTCTTCTGATATGTATCTTCTCAAAAAGTGCCACTCGAAACAAAAACAACACAAGTAACAACTCTAAAATGTACACTACCTGTACCTAAAACAGCTGCCTTTAACACATCACTCATCTCCGAGTCCAAGATGTTCTCGTCTTCTGGCGTGGAGGGCAGTGGACAGCCCACACAGTCTTCTTCCACCTTGAACATTTAAATAAAATAAAAATAGATTAAAATATTGAATTATTAAGGCATCTGCTTCATTTAATTTAATTGAACCCTTACAGCCCTGCTAGTGCCATTTACCACCATTACATTAACATTTGAAAACTAGATTTTATTCCAACAAGGTATTTTAACCCTTAACCGCCTAGGTATTAAAATGTGGAGGAACGTACCGCACTGATACCGCAATATTTCTTGTAGAAATATACGAAGTTTAAATTATTGTAAGTAGCTTAAACTATTTATTGAAGTTGGTATGAGTAATTAAACCACATAAATTGCTTTTTTTATTTATATTTATATATATATATATATATATATATAGTTAGTGGTTTCTTTTTATTTTATTTCTATTTCTTGTATATTGTATATAACATACATGTAATGTCAAACGTATATCTGTGGTGCATTGTCATAGGGTTGGGGTATATCTATCCCATACCTGTTATGTACCCGAAACAAATAAATAAATAAATAAATATATATATATATATATATATATATATATATATTATTATATCTATTTGCCTTTTACCTTTTGGTGTAAGCTATTACATGTCCTTAAAAATAGATTAGTATATCTAATGAGATATACTAATCTATTTTTAAGATTTAAGTTCTAATGAGAACTTAAATCTTCCCCTCAAAAAAAAAAACAAACATAAACTTACCAGAGAATTAACATCCTCATCAAGTAAATCCTTAATTTCAGACGTGATGGACTCCGTCTCTGGGTCCCATAATTTTCTTTTTCTGAGCCCCTCCATATTATCCGTGAGAGATCTCAGCGAATCCTCGGCGTCGCTGTAGTACGACATCGTGCTCGACTGTAAATTGAAACAATCATTATATTTAATTATTCTTATTGGTCACAGAGGTCAAGGTTCTAATCACGCGAACTTTTCGCCATATTCCGTGCGATTGATATTATTCCCGCAATTGCGTCATTACAATTGTAAAAACATATATAGATAATATTTTATCAAATTATTTTGTATAGTTGTCTACAAAATTATTTTGCTGCATATATGAACATTGTACCTTACACCACCTTGAGAGAAACGCCCATTTTTTTTTTTTCTTGTCTACATAAATTGTTTATACTTTTAAAGAATGTTTTAAACGTTTAATCCAATGATCTCAAAAATACTTACGTACACAATATCTCTAAAATCTACTTAACCGATCTTAAGACAAGACAATTTCTTAGCTCAAAACTTGTTCAAGATATGAATTCATATATCCTCCATATGAATTCATATCTTGAACAAGTTTTGAGCTAAGAAATTGTCTTGTCTAAAACGACCTTAAGTTAAAATTTCCAACACATATTCTTTATAATATTATCTACAAAGTAGCATAGGATTTTTTTAGTGGGGTACCGCGTTCATGAGTTATGAATTTTTAAGTCGTATTGTTTGAAAATCAGTCTTCTTCCAAGCACCAAAGTGGTGTAACCTCTTTAGATATATACAATACATATATAAAGTAATTAAAATAATTACTATAGTTAATTAAATTTAATACTTTTCCACTAATAAGTGATTGAAATTTTATTTGAATTTTCTGGAAAAACAATACTACATAACCAGAAAATCTTCTCAAGAGGATTATTCAGTTACACTACTTTCCCATTCATCTTATCCCCCTATGCTAATAAATAACAAACTTAGAGTTGATTGAAAAAGTAAATTCAGTACTTTTCCTCTAAACAAGCCTTGTATATAAGATAAACTGAAACATTAGCATACCATTTGTTTTAAAACTGATAAGAAACCAATGTTTTGTAAATAATTATTTTTAATTATAATACACAATATACATTTAAGCCAGCACTAACACATAATGAGACTTTTGTATTTTATATAAGTGGCTAAATTAAAAAAAGTGTTGGACTGCACAGTAAATATTTGGCAGTTACACTTATCACAGTTTGCCAAACCTGTATAATTTTAGATAATTATATTTTTATAATACCCCTACTCCCATATTCATCAACATCCTATAAGGAACCTTATGCGATCAATATTACTGTCAATATTTTCAAATAATGACATTATTACTGTTCGATAATATGTTTAAAATGTTCATTATTCTAAAATATTGCCAGTATTACTTATCGTGTAAGGTATAGTAATGATGTAATGAAGAGAATACTAAGTTTATTCAGATAATTATTATTATTTCTAAATATTATTAGTACAATACCGACATAACTCGAGTTTTGAATAATAAGAATAATACATAAAAATCATTTAAAGCGTCAAAAGTAAGTATTTGAAATCACTCTGCGATTGGCGGGGATAACTGCAGAATCGATTGAAGAGTTTTTTAAGATAAAAACAAAAAAAGTAATATAAAAAATAGCGAACTTTAAAAAAAAATTTACAACCAACCAAACTATGGCCATTCACTATTTCAAATGGCTTGAATTCTACACTACATTAGTCCCTATATATTTTCTAAATTAAGTCTAAATTAATAAATGAAGTTGATTGAATCATAGAAAGTTAAGGGTAATAGTGTAGTGCAGAGATCAAGCCATTTGAAATAGTGGACGGGCATAGTTGGGTTGGTAGGGACCGCCCGCCCACCCCACCTTTGCTTGCATAGTTTTTCCATAGGATAACACTCTCCTTGGAATGGTTTTAACAATAGAAAACGTTTGTATCCATTGAAAAAACTATGCGAGCGAAGGGGGGGTGGGTGGATGGTCCCCACCAACCAAACTATGCCCGTCCACTATTTCAAACGACTTGAACTATCCACTACACTATTATGCGTTATTTTCTATGATTCAATTAATGTTATTTATTAATTTAAAACTAATTAAAAAGATATATGTAAAAAATAATGTAATGCAAAGTTCAAGTCGTTTGAAATAGTGGATGGGCATAGTTGGGTTGGTAGGGCCCGCTCGCCCACCCCACCTTCGCTCGCATAGTTTTTCCATAGGATAACATTCTTCTTGGAATAGTTTAAACAATATAAAACATTGATATCAATTGAAAAAACTATGCAAGCAAAGGTAGGGTGGGTGGGTGCCCCCACCAACCAAACTATGCCCGTCCACTATTTCAAACGACTTGAACTATCCACTACATTATTATGCGTTATTTTCTATGATTCAATTAATGTTATTTATTAATTTAAGACTAATTAAAAAGATATATGTGAAAAATAATGTAATGCAAAGTTCAAGTTGTTTGAAATAGTGGACGGGCATAGTTGGGTTACTTGATAAATATAAAAAAAGCATTAAAGCAAATACTGATAGTACTAGTATTTGCTTCAATCCTCCTTTTATATTTATCAAGAAATCAATTATCTGGATATACATCAGAATTCTCTTCATTTCATCATTACTATACCTGACACGATAAGTAATACTGGCAATATTTTAGAATAATGAACATTTTAAACATATTATTGCACAGTAATACTGTCATTATTCTAAAATATTGACAGTAATAATAATAATAATAATAAGCCTTTATTGATCGAATATTGATTGTGTAAGGTGTCTTTATGAATGTATCAATAATTATTGAATCCATAAGTATTTGTTGTTATAGCAACAATAAATACATTATCTAGGGAATGTAGTTACTTTTGATTCTTTCTATTGGAAACACTGAATCATTAAACAAAAGATGTCATCAATCATCAGCACTATCACAGATTAACATTATTATAACTCTAATCTGTGGCACTATTCAAGGTGTTTGACATTTGTTTTGGCAGTATCTGTCACAATGACGTTTATCCATTCAATAGTTTATGGGA
The DNA here is from genome assembly GCA_963942505.1 of Lordithon lunulatus. Classification (NCBI taxonomy): domain Eukaryota; kingdom Metazoa; phylum Arthropoda; class Insecta; order Coleoptera; family Staphylinidae; genus Lordithon; species Lordithon lunulatus. The sequence continues at coordinate 43,501,254 of OZ012675.1, read as the reverse complement.
CCTATAATGTGTATGGGATGTTGGCAAATAGCGACAAAAACATTAAAAATATCATTTGAATCATGAAAAACAACCAAAAACTGATATTCTTTATACGTTTTCATATTGCTTGATATATTTCATGATTCCAACAATGTTTTTTTGATGTTAATAGTGATTAAATATTAAAACATCATTTGTAACATGAAAACCACCACATAAGACATTGTTTGAAGCATGAAAAAGTCGATAGAAACCTGTAAACTTGAATTCAAAAACATCGAAAAATTAATATTGATGTTTTTCATACCACAACCTGTGTGCTTCATGTTTTAAATGATGTTTATCATGATTTGAATCATCATGAAAAATATCTTATTATCAATTTTTTGTTTTCTTTATATTGTATGACTACTATAGTCGAAATAGGACTATTATTGGAAAATGTCTATATACACAGACATTTTCCAATAATAGTCTTATTTCGACTATAGTAGTCATGAAACATAAAGAAAACAATAAATTGACAATAAGATATGTTTCATGATGAAAACAAAACATTTTATATATTATAGTTTATCTATGAATAAAATTATAAGAATAATAACTCATTTCATACATATCAATAGATTTTTTGAGTAATATCCTTAGTTATAAAAAAAAAACTTGATATCAATTGTAAATCTAATTGCGTACATTGGATAGCACACGTTAAACGTGCAAACCACGACTCACACAAAAAACGATCTCTGTCTCTCACCCTGCGACTCCCGCTGTTGTTTTTGTTGGCAAATGTTGCGGGCCAGCAGCCGTAGTGGGCCGTCGTCCCGTCCGTGGTTCCCTCGATCGGTTCGCACCAGCACCCAAAAATTTACACCACGCGCCTCGTCTTCGTATCGCTTCTGTCTGTGACGACTCCAAAAATTGATGGCGAATAATTTTACACACACGCGATTTGACAGGCTCTGCTCGACATATACGTAATACTCCGTGTGTCATCAGCTGATTGTGCGCAGCACAGGGGGCTTTGACTTTACTAGGACACGATTGCCAATCGCCAACAATTGCGCGAGATTTGAATCCCCTGGTTTAATTTATACAGTTTACAAGTCTACAAGTCACAGAATCCCAAGGTTGTTAGGATAGTATAGTTTGGGATATTTTAAAAACACACTAATGCCTGTATTCACCAACATCCCATAAACTATCGAATGGATAAATTTAAAACATCATTGTGACTGAATATGCCAAAACAAATGTCAAACACCTTGAATAGTGCTTGCTTTGATGACACCTTTTGTTTAATTATTCAGTGTTTGCAATAGAGAGAATCTAAAGTAACTATATTCCCTAGATAATGTATTTATTGTTGTTATAACAACAAATACTTATAGGTTCAATAGCTATTGATATATTTATGGAACATCAGTGAATACAGGGGTGAAGCAACAGAACCCCAGGTTGTCAGGACTTATAATTGGAATATATTAAAAATACAACACAGATAAAATTAATATATTGGAATATAATATAAATCATGAACAATAATATATATTATAATTATAAAAATGCCTACACCAAAAGATAAAAGGCAAATAGATAATATATAGTTAAATAATTGTAAGCATTGTGTATTGAGGGATGTTTGTATTTCTTGAGACATATTATAAAAATACAACAGCATAATCAGTAATGTTTGCTGAGTTCGCCTGAGGTAGTAATAGTTGGTTCATAATGTTGTTTTACTATCTAAAATGGCTGCACAGCAGCGCATACATTGTTGGAAACATTTTTCAAATCCTTTACTGTCATCATCCTGTAACATAAACAAGAAGTAAAGTCTATAAGAAAACATATCATCTTCAAACATATATTTTTTGATATATCATCTTCAAACGTATATTTTTTGCAATGCATAATATATATATGGCATACTAACATAATAAGGATCCCTAATAATACAGTCACCTTCTGGATCAAAGTTGCCCAATAAAAGAATCTTGGCTGTAGGATTTTTTACGGACCTAGCAACATCCTTTAAATCAGAAATATTATCTTCATCCATCCCAAACACATAATCATACTCTAAAAAGTCCTTGGATTGAACCTAGAAATTTCGAGTTATAAAAAACTACAGTCAAGCAAGCAAGAGAACTGGCGAAAAACAGAAAGGAGTGGAAAGAATTTACAAATGTATAAACAACAGTATTTGTAAACTATAATAATGTTAATGTAATAGCCTACACCGAAAGGTAAAAGGCAATTGATAATATATATATATATATATAGTTGGCTGGAGGATGGCATAGCTACGGACACTTAAGCCCTGTCTATCTAGTAGTGGCATATGCTGATGTCATGCTGTACTATTAGTATGAGCATGACATCAGCATGTATAACTACTAGTCACTACTAGTAGCCAAAGAGATAGGGCCTTAGCCTTCAAAATGAGTCCATTGTGAAACCTCCCTTTAAAGCTGCTCACTCATCCCACCAGTTAATTTTGTGTGTGAGCTGCAAAACTCTGGCAGGCGAGGAGTTGGCCATACTAGGCCAGCACTCACATTATTTAAGTAATAAAAACACACCTGTCTGGCAACATTATTGTATGCCACATTATGTTTCCTCATTGTGGCAGAGGCACGACGATCAGGCGATTTGCCTACATGCCAGCTACCGATAGCTGCACTGTCCACTTTCCAGTTGACCTCTTCCCCACGTTCCTTAATCAAATGCAGAAAAACACCTTCTGCAATGGGGGAACGACAAATATTGCCTGATAACAGACAAAATATTACCTATTATCAATCAAATTAAACACTTGTATTGTAATGTACATACCCAAACAGACAAAAAGAACCTTTTTAACCATTCTGCTGATAACCCTGGATAAATAGAATAACCAAAGAAAATATAATCTATATAATAATAACTGTTGATATCAAGTTAACCATATAAGGTTATGTGATACAAAATGTATGGTATAAGTTCCCAATATTTCGGTGTAATAATAAGTTTTGTTCAATTTAAACTATGACCTGAGGACTTTAAACCTAGATAAATACTAAAATATTTAAACTGAAAATTTTAGATCTCATTTGGGGTGATCGGGCTTATTTATTATAGTTATTTTGTTATTAATAAATTTCTAAAATATTGTAAAGCGCGCCAAAACCTTTAAAATACCAGCGCCAAAATACTTGAACTATAAACTTCACGTTACACCTGTCAGATATCGCTAAACCATTGCCAACTGCATCAATGACAGCTTCGCTCCCATATGATTTGCATTGATGCAGTTGGCAATGGCTAAACTGACGCCAGCGCCCAAAAAAATAAGCGTTATAAAGCTTGAACTGCAAACTTTGTGATCTTGTTGATAGATGGTACTGTGCAGCGCCTCCAGCGTCATCTGTTAGAGGGTGTGTGAAGCTCGAACTACTTGCTTCATGACCTCTCTAATAGATGGGGCTGTGAACCGACTCCAGCGACATCTGTCGGAGGGTTTGTGAAGCTTACAGTTCAAGCTTTGTCTGCCAGTTTTTTTAGGGCGCTGGCGTCAGTTTGGCGCCATTTGACAGACATTTCGTAAAGTTTATTTATAGTTCAAATAGTTTAGCGCTGGTATTGCACGAAGTAGATTGTAAATCTTTTGGCGCTCTTTACAACAGTTTAGAAATTTTCATTTACGTTCGCTTAAAATTAATTTGCGCGTAATCAAATTTCACTATTAATAAAATAATAACATGAGGCGAATTACATCAGCTAGCACCAGTTTGCGCGCATTTCGCTGAAATTTGTTATTACAACTATTCAGAAGATTAAACTATCCAGTGCCCTAACGATTTTTTGTCGATTTATAAATATCTAAAAGCGTTGATTGAAATATTTCAATCAACATTAAAATGTTATAAAGAGCGCTAGTATATTTAAAATTTACGGGGTGCAACATCACCCCTAAATTACTTGAACTATAAAATATTGTCAAATATTGACGAATATTGCCAAATTTTCGCAAACCTTGACGATTATTGTCAAATATTCTCATAATATTATGATCATATTATCAAATATTGTCTAATATTATCAAGTTACCAATCAGTAAACGTCAAATTAATGTCAAAATTAAATAAAATGCGTATTTTTTCTTGTTATTCCTTAAAACAATTGCCGAATTTACATTTTAGTTACACTTTTGACGCTTGTTTGACAGTTACCAATCAGTAAACGTCAAATTAATGTCAAAATTAAATAAAATGCGTATTTTTTCTTGTTATTCCTTAAAACAATTGCCGAATTTACATTTTAGTTACACTTTTGACGCTTGTTTGACAGTTACCAATCAGTAAACGTCAAATTAATGTTAAAATTAAATAAAATGCGTATTTTTTCTTGTTATTCCTTAAAACAATTGCCGAATTTACATTTTAGTTATACTTTTGACGCTTGTTTGACAGTTACCAATTAGTAAACGTCAAATTAATGTCAAAATTAAATAAAATGCGTATTTTTTCTTGTTATTCCTTAAAACAATTGCCGATTTTACATTTTAGTTATATTTTTGACGCTTGTTTGACAATTACCAATTAGTAAACATCACATTAATGTCAAAATTAAATACAATACGTATTTTTTCTTGGTATTCCTTAAAACAATTGCCGAATTTACATTTTAGTTATATTTTTGACGCTTGTTTGACACTTACCAATTAGTAAACATCAAATTAATGTCAAAATTAAATAAAATGCGTATTTTTTCTTGTTATTCCTTAAAACAATTGCCGAATTTACATTTTAGTTATACTTTTGACCCTTGTTTGACAGTTACTAATTAGTAAACGTCAAATTAATGTCAAAATTAAATAAAATGCGTATTTTTTCTTGGTATTCCTTAAAACAATTGCCGAATTTACATTTAAGTTATATTTTTTACGCTTGTTTGACAGATATCAATCAATAAACGTCAAATTAATGTCAAAATTAAATGAAATACGTATTTTTTCTTGGTATATCTTAAAACAATTGCCGAATTTACATTTTAGTTATATTTTTGATGCTTGTTTGACAGTTACCAATCAATAAACGTCAAATTAATGTCAAAATTAAATAAAATGTGTATTTTTTCTTGTTATTCCTTAAAACAATTGCCGAATTTACATTTTAGTTATACTTTTGACGCTTGTTTGACACTTACCAATTAGTAAACATCAAATTTATGTCAAAATTAAATGAAATACGTATTTTTTCTTGGTATTCCTTAAAACAATTGCCGAATTTACATTTTAGTTATATTTTTGACGCTTGTTTGACACTTACCAATTAGTAAACATCAAATTTATGTCAAAATTAAATAAAATACGTATTTTTTCTTGTTATTCCTTAAAACAATTGCCGATTTTACATTTTAGTTATATTTTTGACGCTTGTTTGACAGTTACCAATCAGTAAATGTCAAATTAATGTCAAAATTAAATAAAATACGTATTTTTTCTTGTTATTCCTTAAAACAATTGCCGAATTTACATTTTAGTTATATTTTTGACGCTTGTTTGACACTTACCAATTAGTAAACATCAAATTTATGTCAAAATTAAATAAAATACGTATTTTTTCATGGTATTCCTTAAAACAATTGCCGAAATTACATTTTAGTTATATTTTTGACGCTTGTTTGACAGTTACCAATCAATAAACGTCAAATTAATGTCAAAATTAAATAAAATGTGTATTTTTTCTTGTTATTCCTTAAAACAATTGCCGAATTTACATTTTAGTTATACTTTTGACGCTTGTTTGACAGTTACCAATTAGTAAACATCAAATTAATGTCAAAATTAAATAAAATGCGTATTTTTTCTTGTTATTCCTTAAAACAATTGCCGAATTTACATTTTAGTTATACTTTTGACCCTTGTTTGACAGTTACTAATTAGTAAACGTCAAATTAATGTCAAAATTAAATAAAATGCGTATTTTTTCTTGTTATTCCTTAAAACAATTGCCGAATTTACATTTTAGTTACACTTTTGACGCTTGTTTGACAGTTACCAATCAGTAAACGTCAAATTAATGTCAAAATTAAATAAAATGCGTATTTTTTCTTGTTATTCCTTAAAACAATTGCCGAATTTACATTTTAGTTACACTTTTGACGCTTGTTTGACAGTTACCAATCAGTAAACGTCAAATTAATGTCAAAATTAAATAAAATGCGTATTTTTTCTTGTTATTCCTTAAAACAATTGCCGAATTTACATTTTAGTTACACTTTTGACGCTTGTTTGACAGTTACCAATCAGTAAACGTCAAATTAATGTCAAAATTAAATAAAATGCGTATTTTTTCTTGTTATTCCTTAAAACAATTGCCGAATTTACATTTTAGTTACACTTTTGACGCTTGTTTGACAGTTACCAATCAGTAAACGTCAAATTAATGTTAAAATTAAATAAAATGCGTATTTTTTCTTGTTATTCCTTAAAACAATTGCCGAATTTACATTTTAGTTACACTTTTGACGCTTGTTTGACAGTTACCAATCAGTAAACGTCAAATTAATGTCAAAATTAAATACAATACGTATTTTTTCTTGGTATTCCTTAAAACAATTGCCGAATTTACATTTTAGTTATATTTTTGACGCTTGTTTGACACTTACCAATTAGTAAACATCAAATTAATGTCAAAATTAAATAAAATGCGTATTTTTTCTTGTTATTCCTTAAAACAATTGCCGAATTTACATTTTAGTTATACTTTTGACCCTTGTTTGACAGTTACTAATTAGTAAACGTCAAATTAATGTCAAAATTAAATAAAATGCGTATTTTTTCTTGGTATTCCTTAAAACAATTGCCGAATTTACATTTAAGTTATATTTTTTACGCTTGTTTGACAGATATCAATCAATAAACGTCAAATTAATGTCAAAATTAAATGAAATACGTATTTTTTCTTGGTATATCTTAAAACAATTGCCGAATTTACATTTTAGTTATATTTTTGATGCTTGTTTGACAGTTACCAATCAATAAACGTCAAATTAATGTCAAAATTAAATAAAATGTGTATTTTTTCTTGTTATTCCTTAAAACAATTGCCGAATTTACATTTTAGTTATACTTTTGACGCTTGTTTGACACTTACCAATTAGTAAACATCAAATTTATGTCAAAATTAAATGAAATACGTATTTTTTCTTGGTATTCCTTAAAACAATTGCCGAATTTACATTTTAGTTATATTTTTGACGCTTGTTTGACACTTACCAATTAGTAAACATCAAATTTATGTCAAAATTAAATAAAATACGTATTTTTTCATGGTATTCCTTAAAACAATTGCCGAAATTACATTTTAGTTATATTTTTGACGCTTGTTTGACAGTTACCAATCAATAAACGTCAAATTAATGTCAAAATTAAATAAAATGTGTATTTTTTCTTGTTATTCCTTAAAACAATTGCCGAATTTACATTTTAGTTATACTTTTGACGCTTGTTTGACAGTTACCAATTAGTAAACATCAAATTAATGTCAAAATTAAATAAAATGCGTATTTTTTCTTGTTATTCCTTAAAACAATTGCCGAATTTACATTTTAGTTATACTTTTGACCCTTGTTTGACAGTTACTAATTAGTAAACGTCAAATTAATGTCAAAATTAAATAAAATGCGTATTTTTTCTTGGTATTCCTTAAAACAATTGCCGAATTTACATTTAAGTTATATTTTTTACGCTTGTTTGACAGATATCAATCAATAAACGTCAAATTAATGTCAAAATTAAATGAAATACGTATTTTTTCTTGGTATATCTTAAAACAATTGCCGAATTTACATTTTAGTTATACTTTTGACGCTTGTTTGACAGTTACCAATCAGTAAACGTCAAATTAATGTCAAAATTAAATAAAATGCGTATTTTTTCTTGTTATTCCTTAAAACAATTGCCGAATTTACATTTTAGTTATATTTTTGACGCTTGTTTGACACTTACCAATTAGTAAACATCAAATTTATGTCAAAATTAAATGAAATACGTATTTTTTCTTGGTATTCCTTAAAACAATTGCCGATTTTACATTTTAGTTATATTTTTGACGCTTGTTTGACAGTTACCAATCAGTAAATGTCAAATTAATGTCAAAATTAAATAAAATGTGTATTTTTTCTTGTTATTCCTTAAAACAATTGCCGAATTTACATTTTAGTTATATTTTTGACGCTTGTTTGACACTTACCAATTAGCAAACGTCAAATTAATGTCAAAATTAAATAAAATGTACATTTTCTTGGAGTGTTCTTTAAAACAAATGTTGAATACACTCAATAAACTGTGAATAATGGGAAGGATACATTAAATATAATAAAAATAAAAATAAAAAACGGTATTATCAAAGGCATATTCAATTTTATTTGAGTTTTGAACCCATCACCTAAAATTAAAATTGTGTTTCGTATACATAATCATAGCACTCTACTCATGATGCGCCGTCTGGTGCGCCACATGGTGTTTGTTCTGTGAGTGGTGCTTCTGTTGGTGGTGGTGCGACTTTTCGTGCTGGTGTTGGTGCTCCTTTTGCTGATGGTGGGACTTTTCGTGGTGGTGTTGGTGCTCCTTTTGCTGATGGTGGGACTTTACGTGGTGGTGTTGGTGCTCCTTTTGCTGGTGGTGGTGCGCCTTTTGTTGCCCATGGTGCTTATTCAGATGATGGTGTTCTTTCTGGTCGCCGTGGTGGGATTTCTGATGGCCGTGGTGGGATTTTTGGTGGCCATGGTGTTTGTTTTGGTGGTGTTGGTGCTCTTTTAGATTGGCATGATGAGATTTCTGTTGCCCGTGATGCGATTTCACGCCCTTGTGGTGGGCTCTACCTACTCCAAAGTGGAATCCGCCATTTGAACCACCCAAAGAAATTCCTCCGCTTCCGGTGCTGCTACCACTCCCGCTTCCGCTTCCACTTCCGCCGCTATTACCTCCTACAGAAATGCCACCTCCAATGCTGCCAGATCCGTTTCCACTGCCGCTTCCGCTACCACTACCGCTTCCGCTGCCACTTCCGCTTCCGCTGCCACTTCCACTGCCGCTTCCGCTGCCACTTCCGCTTCCACTGCCGCTTCCACTTCCACTGCCGCTTCCACTGCCGCTTCCACTGCCGCTTCCACTGCCGCTTCCACTGCCGTTTCCACTTCCACTGCTGCTTCCACTATTGCCACCGCCAATACCCCAAGAAATACCTCCACTACCATTATTACCACCATTTCCGGATCCGCCGACCTTCACAGTAAATCCTCCAAGTCCTCCCGGGAGAGTAAATCCTCCGCCGCCTCCAACAGAGCCACCAGTTCCGCTACTGCCGCCGCCGACCTTCACAGTGATTGCACCACCTGGAAAAGTAATACCGCTCGGGATAGTAATACCTCCTGGGAGAGTAACACCTCCTGGTAGAGTAATTCCTCCTCCAACGCTACTAGTCACCCCACCAATGCTACCAGTTACACCGCTCGTAGTAGGTGCTTCCGTTTGGCCGCCATTTCGTGTAGTCCATCCGGAAATAATGGAGCCGGATTGAATCGCAACGTACAATTGTTGGCTACCTCCAATGCTGGAAGATCCAGTACGATCACCAATAGCAGACACGGTTTCAATAAGTTGAATGAACGTGTCCACACTGGAGCTAGATGACAGGCCCACGGTGTACTCGTTGCGGATGGTCGTGATGCTCTCATGCGTGTAACTAATGCGCACACTCAGGAACAAACTGACCATTAAAGCGACGTAACCGTCGGTGCTGATGCTCTTCGCGGTCGACTCGGAGTAGCTTGTGCTGATCAGCGTGCTCGTAGCTTTACTGATGGACACGGAACCGTCCAGAACGGCAGCCAAATTGGCGCTAATTTTGGTGGTGGATCCAGAGAGAGAGCCGTTGTTCTTGCACACGATCGTCTCGTCAACAATATTGCCAGAGTGCAGGTTCAGTAGGATTGCGACCGCCAATTCGATCTTGTCGTACGACGCTGCGGAGGTGCTGCCGACGTTACTGAATACACTGTAGATGGTGTCCTGGACGAACTGCGCTTCCGGCACATAGACGTGCTTGAGCACGGCGAAGAGCAGAGCGAGACGGCGCCAGTAGGATTTGCTCCAGCTGCAGGTGTTTGGTTGGCATGTGCCGGTACCAGTGGAGGGTGTATTTCCATCGCCAGGTGCTGGGGTAACAGAAGAAGGTGTATTTTCGCCGCCAGGTGCTGGGGTATCAGATGAAGGTGTGTTTTCACCACCAGGTGCTGGGGTATCAGAAGAAGGTGTGTTTTCGCCGCCAGGTGCCGGGGTTTCAGATGAAGGTGTGTTTTCTCCGCCAGGTGCTGGGGTAGCTGAAGAAGGTGTGTTTTCACCGCCAGGTGCTGGGGTATCAGAAGATGGTGTGTTTTCACCGCCAGGTGCCGGGGTTTCAGATGAAGGTGTGTTTTCACCACCAGGTGCTGGGGTATCAGAAGAAGGTGTGTTTTCGCCGCCAGGTGCCGGGGTTTCAGATGAAGGTGTGTTTTCTCCGCCAGGTGCTGGGGTAGCTGAAGAAGGTGTGTTTTCGCCGCCAGGTGCTGGGGTATCAGAAGAAGGTGTGTTTTCACCGCCAGGTGCCGGGGTTTCAGTTGAAGGTGTGTTTTCACCACCAGGTGCTGGGGTATCAGAAGAAGGTGTGTTTTCGCCGCCAGGTGCCGGGGTTTCAGATGAAGGTGTGTTTTCTCCGCCAGGTGCTGGGGTAGCTGAAGAAGGTGTGTTTTCGCCGCCAGGTGCTGGGGTATCAGAAGATGGTGTGTTTTCACCGCCAGGTGCCGGGGTTTCAGATGAAGGTGTGTTTTCTCCGCCAGGTGCTGGGGTACCTGAAGAAGGTGTGTTTTCACCGCCAGGTGCTGGTGTAACCGAAGAAGGTGTGTTTTCTCCGCCAGGTGCTGGGGTAGCTGAAGAAGGTGTGTTTTCGCCGCCAGGTGCTGGGGTACCTGAAGAAGGTGTGTTTTCACCGCCAGGTGCCGGGGTATCAGATGAAGGTGTGTTTTCACCGCCAGGTGCTGGGGTACCTGAAGAAGGTGTGTTTTCACCGCCAGGTGCTGGGGTAACAGAAGGTGTGTTTTCGCCGCCAGGTGCTGGGGTACCAGAAGAAGGTGTGTTTTCACCGCCAGGTGCTGGGGTAACAGAAGAAGGTGTGTTTTCTCCGCCAGGTGCCGGGGTATCAGATGAAGGTGTGTTTTCACCACCAGGTGCTGGGGTACCTGAAGAAGGTGTGTTTTCACCGCCAGGTGCTGGGGTAACAGAAGGTGTGTTTTCGCCGCCAGGTGCTGGAGTAACAGATGAAGGTGTGTTTTCACCGCCAGGTGCTGGGGTAACAGAAGAAGGTGTGTTTTCTCCGCCAGGTGCCGGGGTATCAGATGAAGGTGTGTTTTCACCACCAGGTGCTGGGGTACCAGAAGAAGGTGTGTTTTCACCGCCAGGTGCTGGGGTACCAGAAGAAGGTGTGTTTTCACCGCCAGGTGCCGGGGTACCAGAAGAAGGTGTGTTTTCGCCGCCAGGTGCCGGGGTATCAGAAGAAGGTGTGTTTTCACCGCCAGGTGCTGGGGTACCAGAAGAAGGTGTGTTTTCGCCGCCAGGTGCCGGGGTATCAGAAGAAGGTGTGTTTTCACCGCCAGGTGCTGGGGTACCAGAAGAAGGTGTGTTTTCACCGCCAGGTGCCGGGGTATCAGATGAAGGTGTGTTTTCACCGCCAGGTGCTGGGGTACCTGAAGAAGGTGTGTTTTCACCGCCAGGTGCTGGGGTAACAGAAGGTGTCACGACAGTGATGGTTGGTTCTGTACTGCCACTACCACCAGAACATTTCTGCATGCACACATAGTATTTGTAGTCTATGTGGTGTCTATCGTGATGGCTCAGCCCGTGGCTTCTTCCATGATGATGAAGATCCTCTAAAGAAGTCAAATATTGTCATTGTTGATGAAAACGTAAAGATAAAAGTTGCATTTAACTATAACTCGAATTAGAATCAGGTCATATTTGTAATAAATTTTACATCATCAAGGTGCGAACTGTTTTTTTTTTTGAACAATTTGCACCTTGATGATGCAACATTGATTACAAATATGAGCCGATTCGAACATAAATGTAGCAACAAGCTATTGATGCCATAAATATTTATTGTTATAGTAACAACAAATACATTATCTAGGTAATATAGTTACTTTCAATTCTCTCTATTGGAAACACTGAATAATTAAACAGAAGGTGTCAATTACAATCGCTATTCAAGTTGTTTGGTATTTGTTTTGGTAATTTCTGTCACAATGATGTTTCTAATTTGTCTATTTAATAACTAATGAGGCCTATAAAGTCTTAAGACGCTTTCGTTTAGTATGGTCGACTAGTCGCCCCGTGGCGTGCTGTATCTTGCAGTCGTGCACCGCCGGTTGTATTGTACGCATCGGCAGCGGCAAATAGAACAAGTGACGATAAGCTCGTAGCAGCTTGGAGTGATAAACGAAAAGCGCTTTAATATACAAGTCTGATCGTGATCGTGCATACAAAAATTGAGAACGTACTGCAAAAAAATGTTGTGATGTAATACTTCACACAACACCAGTATTTAAGCCTGATCACAAAGGTATTTAAATTTACCGCTAAATATCCCTGCCAGATAACAATGGCGTCCGATGTTTGCCTTAACTGGATTGGTCGTTTCGTCAACCAATTAAATGATTTAAAACATTAGACGCCATTGAACTGTAATCTGGCAGGGATATTTGGCGGTAAATTTAAATACCTTTGTGATCAGGTTTATATACTGGTGTTGATTGAAGTATTACATCACTACATTTTTTTGGAGTACGTTCTCAATTTTTGTATGCACAATTTGTCTATTTTGAATGTTGCAATATTCTCATTAAATAAGTACAAAGTTCGTTCTTGTGCTTGAATGAGAATATTGCATCATTCAAAATGGGCAAATTGTGCATACAAACATTGAGAATGTACTCCAAAACGTTAACGTTTTACAGATTTCAATGAGCTAAACGAAGCGATTACATAAAATATAATGTTGTTAATATAATTAATTGTTTTAAATTTACTAATCAACGTTAAAATAATGCAAATGACAATTTATGAGATGGGACAATTTCATACAGTACATCCATTGCGATTCTATTTAGTTTGGTAGTAATTTGTGAAATACTGAACTGATTTAGTTTTATTATTAGTGTTAGTTCTACTACTACTACTAAGTAAATAGAATCGCAATGGGTTGTACTGTATGAAATTGTAACTTATTATTAGTGTTATCTGATTCTTAAGGCAATTAAGGCAACTAATTTGGAAACAATATCAATGCAAATAATAAGTTTATTAGTATACTTACTGCCTAGTGCGATTGTGGCCACTGCGCACAGCACCGGGAGCAGTAGCGCCTTGGAAAACATGGTTCAAGTGTGTTCTGCTGGCCGTCTTCCAACTGGACGGTGCGAGAATGTCTTTCGATGGGCACCACGGGTCCGTTTTATACCGGTGCCAGGCACGCGGCCCCCTCATACTATAGATAAGTGCGGAATTTTCGCAAATGCGAGCTATGTTTTCCAGGCCATGCAATGCGAAGGTCCTCCAGCGCGCAACGATGTGTTTGCCACGGAAACTGATAACGCGGCCATCATTACTGAAATCATTCGGAGGTATTGAATTCTTACAATAAAACATTCTTTTACTACTTAAATATCTGGTGTGGGCATTTCGGTCAACCTGGCACAACTATTTGCAATAGAAGAACATTTAATACAAATAATATATAAAATAAAAATTAAATAATAAACTGTAATATTAATATCAATATCCTTGGATTTGGTTGCTAGGTAACATGTCGGTCGGCCATCATGAATTCATGGCTAGTTAATATTTTGGTTGGAGATGAACAAAACTATATCAGTAAAATATTAACTAGCCATGAATCCATGATGGCCGACCAACATTGTTACCTAGCAACGAAAATCCCATGTGCCCTGGATTTTCGTTGCTAGGTAACATATTGGTCGGCCATCATGGATTCATGGCTAGTTAATATTTTACTGATATAGTTTTGTTCATCTCCAACCAAAATATTAACTAGCCATGAATTCATGATGGCCGACCGACATGTTACCTAGCAACCAAATCCAAGGATATTGATATTAATTTTACAAATTGCTTAGAATTATACTAAAATATATAAACAACTCATAATTAACTTATTATTAATAAATTTGTTACGATAATAAGTTCAAGTCAAATGTGTTAAATGACTAACAATCATTTTTAACATCCGCATAGTGTATTTAGTAGATAACTTTTGTAAACGTAATCGCACTAATTAACTAATAATAATAATAAATTGTTCTAAAACAACACATATAACAGAAACGTCTGATTATTTATTAAAATTCTGTTCCTCAGGTAATTAACCGATCCATTGTACCATTTTCCCGGAATTTTATACATACATACATACATACATACATACATACATACATACATACATACATACATACATACATACATACATACATACATACATACATACATACATACATACATACATACATACATACATACATACATACATACATACATACATACATACATACATACATACATACATACATACATACATACATACATACATACATACATACATACATACATACATACATACATACATACATACATACATACATACATACATACATACATACATACATACATACATACATACATACCATACATACCATACATACCATACATACCATACATACCATACATACCATACATACCATACATACCATACATACCATACATACCATACATACCATACATACCATACATACCATACATACCATACATACCATACATACCATACATACCATACATACCATACATACCATACATACCATACATACCATACATACCATACATACATACATACATACATACATACATACATACATACCATACATACCATACATACCATACATACCATACATACCATACATACCATACATACCATACATACCATACATACCATACATACCATACATACCATACATACCATACATACCATACATACCATACATACCATACATACCATACATACCATACATACCATACATACCATACATACCATACATACCATACATACCATACATACCATACATACCATACATACCATACATACCATACATACCATTCATACCATACATACCATACATACCATACATACCATACATACCATACATACATTAGCAAAAATTAGGTTTATTTCGACTATTTTAGGCATAAAACGTACAGAAACTCGAAATATTTTGGTTCTAAATTGTTCGCGACAATAATACCTTCTTTCTAGGGTAGTTACTTTCCCAGAAAGTTATTACATATTTGGAAAATTTTTCGCCAAAATAATTTCTTACTTATACATTATTAATTATATATATATATATATATATAGTCAGAATTTTTTTAATATATAAAATATGAATGACTGCAATATAAAAATGTGTGACGAATTTAGTTTTATAAAGCACGACGAAAAGAAAAAAAATTAGGTTCCATTTGTAACTTTCTAATATCGTATCTTTGAAGATAGTTAAGATATCACTCAACTATCTTCAAAGATACGAAATTAGAATGTTGCAAATGAAACCTAAATCTTGTTTTTCGTCTTCTTGTTTTAGGACGAGTCCTGTTACTTTCTAACTAGTTTCCCTTTTGTGATTTTGATGTCCAACCTAAATCTATTAATGAAACTGTTTTAAATTTAAAATGGTACGGATAACAATGTAATACAGAGTTCAAGTCATTTGAAATAGTGAATAGGCATAGTCAAGTTGGTAGGGACCACCCACCCACCCCACCTTTGCTTGCATAGTTTTTTCATTAGATAACACTCTTTCTGAAATGGTTTACGCAATATAAAACATCTGTATCCATTGAAAAAACTATGCGAGCGTAGGTGGGGTGGGTGGGTGGTCCCTACCAACCAAACTATGCCCGTCCACTAATTCAAACGACTTGAACTATGCATTACATTATTTTGCACATATATTTTTTTAATTAGTCTTAATTAATAAATGACATTAATTTAATCATACAAAATTATGGATAAATAGTGTAGTGCATAGTTCAAGTCGTTTGAAATAGTGGACGGGCATAGTTTGGTTGGTAGGGGCCGCCCACCCACCCCACCTTAGCTTGCATAGTTTTTTCAATGGATACAGATGTTTAAAAAAGTTTAAACCATTTCAGGAAGAGTGTTAGCCTATGGAAAAACTATGCGAGCGAAGGTGGGGTGGGTGGGTGGTCCCCACCAACCAAACTATGCCCGTCCACTATTTCAAACGACTTGAACTCTACATTACACTGTTATCAGTTACTTTTTATGATTCAATTAATTTCATTTAGTAATTTAAGTTTGATTCTTAAAAAACATTGTCAAAAACAATGTAGTGCATAGTTCAAGTCGTTTAGAATAGTGGACGGGCATAGTTTGGTTGGTAGGGGCCGCCCGCCCACCCCACCTATGCTCGCATAGTTCTTTCCAGAGGATAACACTCTTCCTGAAATGGTATAAACAATATATAACGTCAGGTTGGTAGGGACCATCCATCCATCTCACTACTGCTCGCATAGTTTTTTTCAATAGATAAAGACGTTTTTCATTGATTAAACAATTTCAGGAAGATTGTTGTAAGTGTGTAATTCCATGAAAAAATACTATGCGAGCAAAGGTGGGGTGGGTGGGTGTTCCCCACCAACCAAACTATACCCGTCCACTATTTAAAATAACTTGAACTACGCACTACACCATTATCTATAACTTTTTATAATTCTATCAATTTCATTTTTTAATTTACATCATTGTAAAATTGAAAATATTTTTTAAATAAATTAAATAGTTTAAAACTAAATCAGAATTTTTTATCTTATAAAATATAAATGACTATAACAAAATAAATGTATGACGAATTTAATTTTAAAAAACATGTCATGATATTTTAATTATTTTCAAAGATATGGAAAGAGTAATATATTTCTGACATAAAATTAATTCGTTTAAAATTAAATAATTTTTTTTAATTTATAAAATATTAATGGTATAATATAAAAATGTATGAGGAATTTAAATTTGTACATCACGACAAGATATGTTAATTATCTTCAAAGATATGTCACTGGAAAGTTGAAAATATTTCTTGAATACAATTAATTCGTCTAAAATTAAGTCACATTTTTTTTATTTTATAAAATATAAATGACTATGATATAAAATTGTATGACGAATTTAATTTTATAAAGTACGACATGATATCTTAATTATCTTCAAAGATATGACATTGGGAAGTTGCAAATATTTCTAAAATACAATTAATTCGTTTAAAACTAAGTCATAATTTTTTTATTTTATAAAATATGAATGACTATAACAAACAAATGTATGACGAATTTAATTTTATAAAACACGTCATGATATCTTAATTATTTTCAAAGATATGGAAAGTTCAAAATATTTCTGAAATAAAATTAATTCGTTTAAAACTATATAATTTTTTTTTAATTTATAAAATATTAATGATTTAATATAAAAATGTATGACGAATTTAATTTTGTAAATCACGACAAGATATCTTAATTATCTTCAAAGATATGCCACTGGAAAGTTGAAAATACCTGAAATATAATTAATTTATTTAAAACTAAGTCACAATTTTTTTATATTACAAAATATGTATGACTATGATAGAAAAATATATGACGAATTTAATTTTATAAAACACGACATGATATCTTAATTATTTTCAAAGATATGGAAAGTTCAAAATATTTCTGACATAAAATTAATTGGTTTAAAACTAAATATTTTTTTTTTATTTATAAAATATTAATGATATAATATAAAAATGAAGACGAATTTAAATTTCTAAATCACGACTTAATATCTTAATTATCTTCAAAGATATGCCATTGAGAAATTGAAAATATTTCTAAAATACAATTACTTCATTTAAAACTAAGTCACTTTTTGTATTATATAAAATATGTATGATTATGATAGAAAAATGTATGATGAATTTAATTCTATAAAGTACGACATGATATCTTAATTATCTTCAAAGATACACCAATAGAAAGTTGAAAATATTTTTGAAATATAATTAATTCATTTAAAACTAAGTCAGAATTTTTTATTTTCTAAAATATAAATAACTATAATAGAAAAATTGATGATGAATTTAATTTTATAAAACACGACAACGTATCTTAATTATCTTCGAAGATACATCAATGTAAAATATTTCCGAATTAAAATTAATTCATTTAAAACCAAGTCAGAATTCTTTAATTTATAAATTATAAATTATTATGATATAAAAATGTATGACGAATTTATTTTTATAAAGCATGACATAATATTTTAATTATCTTCAAAGATACCCCAATGAAAAGTTGAAAATATTTCTGAAATAAAATTAATTTTAAATTTAAAACTAAATCAGAATTTTTAAATGTATATATATATATATATATATATATATATATATATTTATATATATATATATATATATATATATATATATATATATATATATAAAAATTCTGATTTAGTTTTAAATTTAAAATTAATTCTATTTTAGAAATATTTTGAACTTTCCATATCTTTGAAAATAATTAAGATATGACATGTTTTATAAAATTAAATTCGCCATACATTTTTGTTAGTTCTATTCATTCATATTTTATAAAATAAAAAATTGTGACTTAGTTTTAAACGAATTAATTTTATTTTATAAATATTTTCAACTACCCAATGTCATATCTTTGAAGATATTTAAGATATCATGTCGTACTTTATAGAATTAAATTCATCATACATTTTCTATCATAGTCATACATATTTTATATAATAAAAAAAATGTGACTTAGTTTTAAATGAAGTAATTGTATTTTAGAAATATTTTCAATTTCTCAATGGTATATCTTTGAAGATAATTAAGATATTAAGTCGTGATTTCGAAATTTAAATTCGTCATACATTTTTATATTATATCATTAATATTTTATAAAATAAAAAAAATCTTATTTAGTTTTAAACGAATTAATTTTATTTCAGAAATATTTGGAACTTTCCATATCTTTGAAAATAATTAAGATATCATGACGTGTTTTATAAAATTCAATTCGTCATACATTTTTTTTGTTAGAGTCATTCATATTTTATAAAATAAAAAAAATTATGACTTAGTTTTAAACGAATGAATTGTATTTTATAAATATTTTCAACTTCCTAATGTCATATCTTTGAAGATAATTAAAATATCATGTCGTGTTATATAGAATTAAATTCGTCATACATTTTTCTATTATAGTCATTTATATTTAATAAAATTAAAAAATTGTGACTTAGTTTTAGACGAATTAATTGTATTAAAGAAATATTTTCAACTTTCCAGTGACATATCTTTGAAGATAATTTAGATATCTTGTCGTGATTTACAAATTTAAATTCGTCATACATTTTTATATTATATCATTAATATTTTATAAATAAAAAAAAATATTTAATTTTAAACGAATTAATTTTATGTCAGAAATATATTACTCTTTCCACATCTTTGAAAATAATTAAAATATCATGACATGTTTTTTAAAATTAAATTCGTCATACATTTATTTTGTTATAGTCATTTATATTTTATAAGATAAAAAGTTCTGATTTAGTTTTAAACGATTTAATTTATTTAAAAAATATTTTCAATTTTCCAATGATGTAAATTTAAAAATGAAATTGATAGAATTATAAAAAGTTATAGATAATGGTGTAGTGCGTAGTTCAAGTTATTTGAAATAGTGGACGGGCATAGTTTGGTTGGTAGGGGACGCCCACCCACCCCACCTTAGCTCGCATAGTTTTTTTCATGGAATTACATACTTACAACAATCTTCCTGAAATTGTTTAATCAATGAAAAACGTCTTTATTTATTGAAAAAAACTATGCGAGCAGTAGTGAGATGGATGGATGGTCCCTACCAACCTGACGTTACATATTGTTTATACCATTTCAGGAAGATTGTTATCCTCTGGAAAGAACTATGTGAGCATAGGTGGGGTGGGCGGGCGGCCCCTACCAACCAAACTATGCCCGTCCACTATTCTAAACGACTTGAACTCTGCACTACATTATTTTTCACATATATTTTTTTTATTAAACTTCAATTAATAAATAACATTAATTTAATCATAGAAAATTATGGATAAATAGTGTAGTGCATAGTTCAAGCCATTTGAAATAGTGGACGGGCATTGTTTGGTTGGTGGGGGCCACCCGCCCAACCCACCTACGCTCGCATAGTTTTTTCAATGGATACAAATGTTTTATATTGTTTAATCTATTCCAAGAAGAGCGTTATCCTATGAAAAAACTATGCGAACAAAGGTGGGGTGGGCGGGTGGCCTCTACCAACCAAACTATACCCATCCATTATTTCAAATGGCTTGAACTATACACTACATTGTTTCTCAGATATTTTTACCAAATAGGCGTAAATTAACAAATGAAATTTATGGATTAATTAAAAGTAAAGAATAACAATGTAGTGTATAGTTCAAGCCATTTGAAATAGTGGACGGGTATAGTTTGGTTGGTAGGGGACACCCGCCCACCCCACCTTTGTTCGTATAGTTTTTTCATAAGATAACACTGTTCTTAAAATTGTTTAAACAATATAAAACGTCTGTATCTAATGAAAAAACTATGCGAGCGAAGGTGGGTTGGGAGGGTGGCCCTTACCAACCAAACTATACTCGTCCACTATTCCAAACAACTTGAACTATGAATTACATTGTTTCTCACTTTTTTTATGAATTAGGCGTAAATTAACAAATGGAATTAATTGAATAGAATATAAATTAATGGATAACAGTGTGGTGTAGAGTTCAAGTGATTTGAAATAGTGGATAGGCATAGTCAGGTTGATGGGGACCCACCGCCCACCCCACCTTTGTTCGCATAGTTTTCTTCAATGGATGCAAATGTTTTAAATTGTTTAAACAATTCCAAGAAGAGTGTTACCCTATGAAAAAACTATGCGAACATAGGTGGGGTGGGCGGGCGGCCCCTACCAACCAAACTATGCCCGTCCACTATTTCAAACGACTTGAACTATGCACTACATTGTTTCTGACAATGATTTTAAGAATCAAGCGTAAATTAATTGAATTATATATACAAAGATATGAATAATTGTGTAGTGCAGAGTTCAAGCTATTTGAAATAATGGACGGGTTGGTGCGACCCAGCGCTAAAATACTTGAACTATAAATTTATCAGGCAAGTTGGGAACTGCAAACTTTGTAAAACTATTGCCAACTGTTGGCAATACCAAAAATAATATATGTTGATAGTACATTTTTTCGAGATATCAATTGAAAACGATCATTATGTTTTTCGAAGTGTTTCAGGCATTACAAATTAACTAGCCGATTTTTTTCTTCTGAAAGTTTCAAATTAAATTCATTGAGATGAACAGTCTATTAAAAAAAAACTTGAAATTTCGGTAAAAATCAACATTTTCAGGATTTTTCAGTGAGCTGTAACTTTCGTTTCAAACCAGATAGAAACAAATTCTAAACGGATTTGGCTTCCCTAATTAGTCTATTTTCAAATAATAACAGAAAATATGTATGTCATTTATATATTTTTTGAGATATCCACCAAAAACGAACCCCCATGTTTTCACTAGTTTTTCAGTCATAAGTGAAAAACTAGCAGTCTGAAACGAATGAAACTCACCAAATATTGTTTCTTATGTCCGTTATAATATGTATGCAAATTTTAAAGCAAATCGAAAAAATAGCCAAAATCGCCAAAAATCGAAAAGAATTTTTCTGCTAACATTTTTTTTGTTGCAATCGATCTAAATTTTTGCATAATCAATTTTGATATTATTTTGAACATCGGAGGAGATTTTTAGCCATTTTCAGCAAACACTATTTTAATTATTGACCATTTAAGTCGGCTGAAAATTAAATTTCACTTTTTTTCAGCAAGCTATATAATTAATTCCTGATGTGATAAAAACGTATACTATGCACCTTTTGATAGCTTTGTTTATCTATTTTGAGATACTATTAAAAAATCTTTGTGGTAGATGTATATTTTTTAGAGATATCGACTGAAAATTATGAGCTTGATTTTTAGTCATTGAAAATAAACTAACTAAAAAATATGATTAAAATTTTCAATTTACATTCACTTTAATATATGCAATAATAATATATAGTTTGAAAATTGTAGAAAATAATGTAATGGAGAGTTTAAGCTTGATTTTTTTTCTAAAGTACTCATCCTCCCTATATTTGAATGCATGTTTTTTTTTTGGATAGAGGTATTAGATTGGTTAAACAACTTAAAAAAGTGTATTATCCTATAAAAAAAAAACTATGCAAACTAATGTATGGTGAGATAAGTGTTCAATAGCAAAGTTTGGTTGGTTTTGAACCACCAAAACCTCCACTTTTGATTGCATTAATTTCTTATATAAATACAGAGTTGTTAGATTGATTTAACTACTCGAAAAAGTGTGTAATCCTATGAAAAAAACTATGCAAGCAAAGGTAGGGTGGGTGGGTGGCCCCTGTCAACCAAACTATACCCATTTACTGTTTCAAGTGGCTTGAACTCTACACTACACTATTATCCATAATTTTCTATGATTCAATTAATTTCATTTATTAATTTAGAATTAATTTAAATATCTATATAGATATCAATGTAGTGTAGAGTTCAAGTTATTTGAGATAGTGGATGGGCATAGTTTGGTTGGTATGGACCACCCGCCCACACCACCTTCACTCGCATAGTTTTTTCAATGGATATAGATGTTTTATATTGTTTAAACTATTCCAAGAAGAGTGTTATCCTATGGAAATACTATGCGAACAAAGGTAGGGTGGGCGGGTGGCCCCTACCAATCAAACTATGCCCGTCCACTATTTCAAATGGCTTGAACTATGCACTACACTATTTATCTATAATTTTCTATGATTAAATTAATGTTATTAATTAATTGAAGCCTAATTAAAAAAATATATGTGAAAAATAATGTAATGAATAGTTCAAGTCGTCTGAAATAGTGGACGGGTATAGTTTGGTTGGTGGGGGCCGCCCGCCCACCCCACCTTTCTTCGCATAGTTTTTCCATAGGATAACACAATTCTTAGTAAACAAAATTAAGTTAGATTCGGATATATCTGTGCGTTGGATAAACAATATTGAGTTGGCTAATTTGATCACCAACATCTACAAAAACATTGCTAACTGCATCAATATCAGATTCGCTATGAGAGCGAAGCAGTTATTGATGCAGTTCGCAATGACAATAGTGACTTGAAAAATGAATAAAACGTAGTTATTAAATTATTTTAACGTTTTATTAATAATTGTTTATATTTTTATAGAGTTTGAGCATTAATGCTGCACTGCTGCCAAGCCTCCAAGCACAATACAAAATGGATCAAGTGACATCGACTGGTGTGACAGGCAGTAAAGCAAAGTTTACAGTCGATTTGCCTCATCACAGTTTAAGTTTCACCACAAAACTACATGTATGTATGAATATTTTATCTATTCATCCACTTTCATGCCCATATTCATCAACAACCCATAAACTTTATAGGTCCCATAAAGACACCTTACACGATCAATATTACTGTTAATATTTTAGAATAATGACAGTCTTACTGTACGATAACATGTTTCAAATTTATTTTTATTCTAAAATATTGATAATATTACTTATCATTTTATTTTTATTCATATTATTGAATAGAAATTGCTAAAACAAATGTCAAACACTATACAAGGTGTATGACATTTGTTTTGACAATGGCGCGATTGTCATTGAAGACGTTTTGTTTTATTATTCAGTGTTTCCAATAGAGAAAATCTAAAGTAACTACATTCCTTAGATAATGTATTTATTGTTGCTATAACAACGAATACTTATAGATTCAATAGCTATTGATAGATTTATGGAACGTCGATGAATACGGGGGACAGGAGGGGTAGGAAATAAATATGAATAACTAAAAAAACATGCTGCTAATTTATATTTCATACATTTTATTCTGCAATAACTACAATAGCATCTTTCGGCTGCAATTACACGAGATCTGGATTGTAGCTAGAACACAGTTTTTATGTAAATGAGAACATGAATGTGCCGAAAAGATGCGCGCTTACTTTGTCTGGCCTCACTGTTTGTTGGCTGTATGCTGGTGATGGTGGTGGTTGCGAGATGTTTTAGCTGGAAATAAAAAATAAATAACATAAATAATATTATTTTAACGCATTTTTATATATTTACCACGACCACTACCACCCTCAGCCTGAACAGCTACTTTTTCTGTAACAACAGTGTCATTTTCTGTAGAAACAGACGATACCTCCGTTACAGCTTCAACAGAAACATCCTCAAGGTTCTCTGTAGTTGTAGCAGTTTGATTGAAGATACTTCCAATATTGCCAAGCTGGCCAACAGAGTTTGAACTCTGCTGTATGATTTTGCTATATATCTGTTGTTGCATCTTGTAAATTTCTGAAAAACATAATTTTAGTTACTACTGATTTTTTAATTGAGCCTATGAGAATAAAAGTGATGTAAGTCATATTTGGATTGTTTTCAAAATGAGAAGATTTTGCGTTTGGTATTATGTAAATCGCCTACACTGAAAGGTAAAAGGTAACTAGATATATATATATATATATATATATATATATATATATATATATATATATATATATATATATATATATATATAATGTAAATCGACGTGCTCAGTTACAGTTATATTTTTGTTTATAAATATGAATTTATTTGTAAACAAAAATGTAACTGCGCACGTCGATTTACATAAAATACCAAACACAAAATCTTCTCATTTTCAAAATAATTCAAATATGACGCCACTTTAATTCTCAAAATCGTGTGTGGCTTCGTTACGTTGTAGGTAGCGTATGATCTGCTTGAAAGGTTCTGGCCATGGGAAATTTGAGATGTTTGAGAAGAAATTTCCAACTAAAAAAAAATTATAATATTAATTCATGCCTAATTAATGTAATATCAAACCACATACATCCTCCATCAGTGCTGTCTCTAACGCTGGCGTGATTTTTTACATTTTTGGAATGGTCTGTAACAAAAAGAAACATATCAAATAGAACGCTTCAATGCAGATAACTCCAATACAGGATGCACCATTCAGGATGCGCCTTTGGGGGTAATTATCTTACAAAGTTTCTTTATCATCTTGTACCCGTGTTGGGTATCGAGCTTACAAAGTTAATGAAATAAATTTACCTGCATAAACTGCGCCGCACAAAGCAGCAACAGTCAAAAACAAGACAATACTCCTGGGCTGCATTTTCACGAACGTACTGAAAGCATCAACACCGCGTTCCTTTTATACATACGAAGGAAAGTCCATGTCACTCAAAAATTCGCGAAATTTTCTTACAAAGTTCTTCATGTTTTTTTCCCCATATACAATGCCGCGCGTGTGATAATAATATCGCAGCGGGGCATTCCGCGCATTCGTGTGTTTGCGATTATGCAGACATATGTAAAATGCTAAGCCGTAATTTACATAAATATCGATGCAATGTCGCTAACCATTTTCATCAACAACTTTTTAAGTCTGAGGATTTTTCAAACTAGATACAAACAAATTCTAATCGGATTTGACTTCCCCAATTAATCTATTTTCAAATAATAATAGAAAATATTTATGTCATTTATATATTTTTTGAGATATCCACCAATAATGAACACCATGTTTTCACTAGTTTTTCAGTCATAACTAGAAATCTAGCAGTCTGAAACGACTGCAGCTCACAAAATATTGTTTCTTATGTCCGTTATAATATATATGCAAATTTTAAAGCAAATCGAAAAAATAGCCAAAATCGCCAAAAATTTAAAGGAATTTTTCTGCTAACATTTTTTTATTGTTACAATCGATCTGAATTTTTGCATAATCTATTTTGACATTATTTTGTACATCGAAATCGATTTTTAGCCATTTTCAACAAACACTTTTTGAATTATTGACCATTTAAATCGGCTGAAAATTAAATTTCACTTTTTTTCAGCAAGCTATATAATTAATTCCTGATGTGATAAAAACGTATACTATGCATTTTTGGATAGCTTTATTAATCTATTTTGAGGTACTATTAAAAAATAATTCTGGTAGAAGTATATTTTTTTGAGATATCAACTGAAAACCAAGAGGTTGAAGTTTTTCAGGAATTTAATATAAACTAGCTGAAAAAAAAATTTAAACTTTCAAGTTGCATTCACTTTGATATATGGAATAATAATATATAGTTTGAAATGTGTTGAAAAAATTGTAACAAAAATTTCAGCCAAATATAATTTTCAGTTTTAGCTGAAATTTTTTTTCAGTCGGATCGATTTCAAATTCTGCACAACTATTTTAAATGGTATGATGAATAACTGATGTAATTTTTAGCCATTTTCATTCACAGGTTTTTGAATTACAGCCAAAATGCATTCACCTGAAAGCAATTTGTCGCTGTTTTTCAGTAACCTGTAAGATTTGTTTCTCACCAGATAAAATCAAGTGTTATGCATTTCTGAATAGCCTGATTAATCTAGTTTAAAATAATATATGTTGATACTGAATTTTTTTGAGATATCGACTGAAAACGACCACCATGTTTTTCGATGTTATTCAGACATTATAAAAAAACTAGTTGATTTTTTTCTTCTGAATTTCTCAAATACATTCATTTGAATATATAGAATTTAAATGTAAAATTTGATTAAAAAAAGATGAAAATTTCAGTAGTTTTCAACAAGCCATAACTTTTTTTTAATACCAGTTAGAAACAAATTCTAAACAGTTTTGGGTAGCCTGATTTATATATTTTCAAATAATTATACAAAATAACCACCTTATTTATTTATTTTTCCAGAAATTTTAATGCGCGTGATTTGCTCATTTTTTAAAATTCAAATTGCATTTGTCATAACATTTAATACTTAATACTTGAAAGCGAATTCAAATGACAGCTAATATTATAAAAGTTTCTATATTTATGTGTCTGTGTGTTGATATCAGTCTTTCAATACACCTGAATCATTGCTCGCCCAGTTTAAAACACAGGAAAGACAACATTCAAGTGAGTTGATACGACATGAAGTAATGTGAGATAACATGCACAAGCCCTATGGTAAAATTAGATGTTACAATGGTGAAAATAATAGCGTGAGCCTGGACTTGTTGATATCTGCAATTCCAAAATTATAGAGTCTCTTCTACATTCCAAATTTTCCAAAATAACCCATGATTCATCAACCCAGCACCTCAGTATTGGCATCATCAGGAGAAATTTTCCATGTATCCATATCATTTTGGTGCTAGTGGTAGTCATTCCATCATCACACATCATTGCCATCGATTTCACTGCATGAAGGCACTAAAAAAAAGATAACATCACATAAAAGCACTCAATATTGATTATAATAGTTTAATAAATAAAATAGTAATAAACAAATCGTAATATTGCTGGTTGTAGTAATTGTGTTATTTTTCTTTATTACAAGACTTGTCATCAATAAATTAATATCATATGCAATGATATCATATCATATCTAATGTAGTTATGATATCATTGCATATGATATTAATTTATTGATGACAATATTGAATTAAACTTTTTTATAACATCACGCCAATAAATTATCCGAATGAATTACTATATAAACTCACCTGTGTTAATTATCACTTACAGAAACCAGTAATCAGGAGTTGGCCAACAAAACCATTCTCCTAGAACTGCAAACCACGTTGGATTCGAACAAGGCCGCTGACATTCCAAGAGAAATGAAAATAGCTTGAATGGTGTTGGACAAAAGGCACAGGGGGAACATACCGGCAGCTTGAAGGCAACATTAGTATCATTTTTCTAGGGAAGGCAATGACCTCAAGACCCCAGATACAAGGAGAAGTAGACTTACTCTGTGACAAAAGGTCATTAAACCTTCTGGATAGTTGGCTGGAGGGTAGCATAGCTACAGACCCTTAGGCCTCAAAATGGGCCCATTGTGATCATTAAACCTTAAAAAACTAACTGTTGTAATTTGAGGTTATGTTTACAATATGAAGGTAAATTTTGAACTATTCTCAATACATAAAACGTATTTTTCAACTTTTTTAAACCACTCTTAAATACTTACAGAATAAGTATAACCAGATATTACAATAATAATAAAGACGATTTATTGTTTCTATACCTATATAAGAATGGATTAAAAATGTTGAAAAACCCGTTATAGATATTCCAAATAGTTCAAATGAAACATAGCTAATGCATTAGCAATTACACTATTTCCATTAGATATAATATTGAAATTAATAAACACAACAGATATTTAACACCTTTAACATGTTATTAGCAATTGTAAAGACGATTTAATGATTCTAGTAACATTTAAGGGTGGTTTCAAAATTATAACAAACCCATTCTAGGTATTGAGAATAGTTGAAAACGACGCTTTATTTATTGCATGCCTTCGTTGATGCCTTCACATTATAAGTAAACATACCTCCAAATTACTACGATTTTTATTTGTGTTCTCAAACTAATTGCTCTATTCTACTGAGTTTCAAAGACCACGTCCCATAGGATCAACTCGCTGCATGGACACGACGCCGGTTAGCCGTGGTGGAGTTCCCTCATGTCGTTCGCCCCCAGCCCTGCAGGCAGGTCTAGCTGAAAGAAGATAGCAGGACAGGCCCAATTCTACATCAATTACGGCGTTTAGTCTATGTATTACAGTTATTTTTGTATTATAATAATAAAGAGTAATTTCATTTTTAAAATGCATTACATATAGTACATATATACTTTACATAATATGTAAGTTCATCCCTCTGTCTCAAGCTTTATATTGTAGTTTCTATTGCAGGTGTTGAGGGCTTAATATCTAAATTCCTGGCCATAAGGGATGTATGATATAAGCATTTTAAGTTGGGGGTGAAAGGCCCAACATATACAGTGGCGGTAAGCAAGGAAAACAATTGCAACCCCCAACCACCACGACATAATCAATCAATAGGTTTTTTTCCCGTCCGTCCAATGGTGGTCTTGGTTTTTCTAAATTTCCAGCTATAAGGGTGCTATACCATTTTAAGTTGGGGTTGAAGGCCATACCTACATGTGGCGGTAGGCAAAAAAAATCGCCACCCCGACATATCCAATCGATAGGTTTTTTACCCCTCCGTCTAATGCTGATCTTGGTTTTTCTAAATTCGCAGCCATAATGGTGCTATAAGCATTTTAAGTTGGGCTTAAAGGCCCATTCAAACACGTGGCGGTAGGAAAAAAAAAATTGCCACCCCCAACCACCAGGACATAACCAATCGATAGGTTTTTTTCCCCTCTATCGAGTGGTGGTCTTGGATTTTATAAATTCCCAGCCATACGGGCGCTATAAGCATTTTAAGTTAGGGGTAAAAACAAAATTTTCCAAAAAAATTGCAACCCCCAACCCCCGCGACACTATCAATCTATTGGATTTTTTCCCGTCTTTCTAATGATGGTCTTGGTTTTTCTTAATTCCAAGCCATAAGGGCGCTAGACCACTTTAAAGTTGGGGGTAAAGAGCGAAATTATGGTGAAAGCGCGTTTTTAGGCGATCCGAATCTGTCGGACCAGGAAAGCAGGAGTCAGAGTCGGTCGACGCAACATAAAATTTCAAACGATTATAACGAAATAACTAGAGCGCTTTGAAAGGTGTAATATATATCAATCGTTAGAGAATTACATAATCTACGCGTCAGTATTAATAATTAAACATATTAATGCGTAATTAAGTCATAATTAGCATAAATAGATCCCATAAGGAACATATGAGTGCGAGTGAGAACGATAAGTTCGCAGATATAAAAATTAAGTTGGCGACCTGTAATTTATCGATCGATTCACAGTGTTACCAACATTAGTTTTATATCTCTATCATAACACTCTCACTCGCACTCATGTGTTCCTATGGCATCTATTTATGCTAATTATGACTTAATTACGCATTAATATGTTTAATTATTACTACTGACGCGTAGATTATGTAATTCCCTAACGATTGAAATATATTACACCTTTCAAAGCGCTCTAGTTATTGCGTTATAATTGTTTGAAATTGTGTGTTGCGTCGACCGACTCTTACTCCTACATTCCTGGTCCGACAGATTCGGATCGCCCAAAAACGCGCTTTCACCATAATTTCGCTGTCAACCCCCAAATTTAAATGCGTGTAGCGTCCTTATGGCTTGGAATTATGAAAAACCAAGATCATCATTAGAAAGACGGGGAAAAATCCAATCGATTGATTGGGTCGCGGGGGTTGGGGGTTGCAATTTTTTTGGAAAATTTTGTTTTTACCCCTAAATTAAAATGCTTATAGCGCCCTTATGGCTGCGAATTTAGAAAAACCAAAACCGCCATTGGACGGACGGGAAAAAACCCTATCGATTGGTTACGGTCCAGTAGCTGGATGTGACAAATTTTTGATCTCTAATCTGTAACTATTGGCGTTTTTATTACGAGAGAGCTGAAAACACATCCTTCCCACGAGCTATGTATTCTACTTTCTATCCCGGGTTACTGGTGTTCAGGGCTTCAATGTAGATTTGTTGTTGTTTTTCTGTTATTAATAAATTACTAAAATGTTGTAAGAGCGCCAAAATATTTAAAATTTACGCGGTGCGACACTAAACGTTTGAACTATAGTACATGTAAAAAAAACTACCCCCAATCACCGCGCAACCATAACCAATCGATAGGTTTTTTCCCTGTCCGTCTAATGGTGGGTTTGGTTTTCCTACATTCCCAGTTATAAGGGCGCTATAAGCATTTTAAGTTATGGATAAAAACCAAAATTTCCAAAAAAATTGCAACCCCCAATCCCCGCGCCACAACCAATCGATTGGATTTTTCCCCGTCTTTCTAATGGTGGTCTTGGTTTTTCTTAATTCCAAGCCATAAGGGTGCTACACCACTTTAAAGTTGGGGGTAAACAGCGAAATTATGGTGAAAGCGCGTTTTTGGACGCTCCGAGACTGTCGGATTAGGAAAGCAGAAGTAGGAGTCGGTCGACGCAACTTCAGACGGCTATAGCACAGTAATTAGAGCGTTTTGAAAGGTGTAATATATATCAATCGTTAGAGAATTACACAATCTACGCGTCAGTATTAATAATTAAATCATTTAACACGTATTTAAGTCATAATTAATATAAACAGATGCCATAAGAACACATGAGTGCGAGTGAGAGCGATACGGCGCAGATATAAAAATAATGATGGCAACCTGGAATTTATCGATCGATGCACAGTGTTGCCAACATTAGTTTTATATTTCTGTCGTAACGCTCTCACTTGCACTCATATAATTGCTTTTAATGCACTGACATGAATGTAGTTCCATTGAAAGAATGACAGAATGAATTTACAAACAATTTATCGGTTAGTTCTCTAATACTAATTGTATGTAAATTTAACTCTAAAGTATCTTTGTTAGAACTCTGATTACTGGTGCTCATTCTGCAATTGATAATTAATACAGGTGAGCTTGTATTGTAGAGCTTTAGTGTCATTTAATAGTGTGATATCCTAACAAAATGTGTGATGGAAAAACTGGTTGCATTTAGGTAGTGTAATATTAAAAATTTGCTTCAAAGTGAACCATATTTGAAACTCGTAAACAGTTTATACCATCAATAAGTGTTTAGTTAATTACATTTAAGGCATATGATACTAATTTATTGGTGAATAGTCCTGCAAGAAAGAAAAATGACACAATTACTACAACCAGCAATATTACGATTTATTTATTACTATTTTATTCATTAAACTATTGTAATCAATAGAGAGTGCTTCTGTGTGATATTATCTTCTTTTTAGTGCCATCACAATTCCTATGCAGTGATAAGTTATTATGGAAAAATCACCACAGACACCAAAATGATGTGGATACACCCTGCCAATGACACCAATGTTGAATATAACCATTGCTGGATAACAACTGTTCTTCTTGGAACATCATCAGGAGGAAATAGAAGCATCGCTGCCATCAACTCCAGAACTGAGGACTAAAACTAATGTTGTTAGGTGTTATTTAAAGTAGTTTGTGTGAAAACTGTGATGTGTGTATGGCTTCTTGGTTGCTCCATCACAACAGCAGATTTTGGAAAACTTACAGTGTAGAAGAGACTATGATTTTGGAATTGCAGGTATCATTAAATCCAGACTCCAGCTACTCTTTTCACCATTGTAAAATCTAATTTTACCATAGGACTTGTGCATGTTCTCTCACATTTCTTCGTGTTGTATCAACTCACTTGAATGTTGTCTTTCCTGTGTTTTAAACTGTGCGAGCAATGATTCAGGTGTATTGAAAGACTGAAATCAAAACACACACACACACATAATCATTTTTCAATCCACTTTAAATCTTATATGTACATTATATACAATCAGATGAACACATTTAGAGAACTTCAGAAAAAAATTACAGGTGGTTTTTATTATAATGGCTGAAAAACTGAAAACATGCCATTGGCTTTGTATTTAGTCAATATTTCAACAATGACAAAATATTAGTGGTATTTTATTACATTATTATCTAGTAGATTAGTCAGGCTATCCAAAAATGTATCACACATAGCCTTTTTTATGATTTTTAATTAATACTGAAAAAGATTGATTTCTGATTTGAACGTGTATGACATAATTTTAATTAAATTTGTTTGTATTCTTTGTCACTTTTGGATTATATTTTACCTTGATAATGCCTTCACGTCGTTTGCCTCCAGCCTTGCAATGGCAGTGTGGCAAATCTTCAGAAAGAAAGTGGGAGGACTGGGACACACAGGTCCAATTCTACATCCAGATAGCAAGGGTTGATCTCCATCAATTTTCGATAAGGAGATTGGTTAGAGACACCATATCAATCTAAACAGCCCACACAGGTACCCATGTAAACAATTGACTTTACTAGATAAACATTGTTATAGTTTTAGCAACTAAGTAGTTTTACATGAGTAACATGCACAAATATTTTATAAGAGTTGTATCAGAAGGGATCAATTCAATTTTTTTGACTCAAAATTGTATATCAAATCAGAAATAAATAAATATCATAAGGCAAAAACTATATGTGATACATTTTTGGATAGCCTAAGTAATCTACTGTAAGACAATAATGCAAATAAAATGCCACTGGTATATTTTTTCTGAGATATTTACACAAAGCCAAGAGCGTCTTTTTGGAAGTTTTTCAGCCATTACCAAAGAACCAGCTGTAATTTTTTACTGAAACTTTCTAAATATGTTCATCTGCATGTATATAATATAAATATAAAATTTGAAGTGGATTGAAAAAAGTTGAAATTTCATGAAAATTTTATATTTTCACCACTTTTCAACAAGCTGTAACTTTTTTTTCATACCAGACCAAAACAAATACTAAACGGTTTTGGGTAGCCTGATTCAACTATTTTCAAATAATAAAAAATAGTGGTCTAAGATCTATATTTCTTTGAGATATTGTGTGAAAACCAAGAGGTTGATTTCTGAAGTTTTTCAGTTTTGACTGAATTTTATTTTCAGTCCTATCGATTTCAAATTTTGCACAACTATTTTATATGTTATGTTGAATAACTGATGCAATTTTTAACCATTTTCATTCACAGGTTTTTCAGTTATAGCCAAAATTCATTCACCTGAAAGTAAATTCTTACTGTTTTTCAGTGGACCTGTAAGATTTGTTTCTCAGCAGATAAAATTAAGTGCTATGCATTTCTGAATAGCCTGATTAATCTAGTTTAAAATAATACCAAAAATAATATATGTTCATAGTGCTTTTTTTTGAGATATTGACTGAAAACGACCACAATGTTTTTCAGTCATTATAAAAAAAACTAGCCAATTTTTTTTTCTGACATTCTCAAATTACATTCACTTGGATATATAGAACATAAATGTAAAATTTGAAGTTGATTGAAAAAAGTTGAAATTTCATGAAAATGTCATATTTTCAGTAGTTTTCAACAAGCCATAACTTTTTTTTCATACCAGCTAGAAACAAATTCTAAACAGTTTTGGGTAGCCTGATTTATCTATTTTCAGATAATTATAAAAAATAACTAACTTAGTTGTTTATTTTTCGTGAAATTTAAAAGCGCGTGATTTGCTCATTTTTTTAAATTGTTTGCATTGTTGCAATTGTTATAACATTTAAACATTTAAAGGTTGAAAATTCAAATGACATCTAACATTATAAAAGTAAAAGTAATTTATATATGTGTGTGTGTGTATTGATTTCAGTCTTTCAATACACCTGAATCATTGCTCGCCCAGTTTAAAACACAGGAAAGACAACATTCAAGTGAGTTGATACACAACATGAGGTAATGTGAGAGAACATGATGCACAAGCCCTATGGTAAAATTAGATGTTACAGTGGTGAAAAGAGTAGCTGGTGTCTGGACTTGATGATACCTGCAATTCCGAAATCCTGGTCTTCTACACTGCAAGTTTTCCGAAATCATCTGTTGTGATGGAGCAACCAAGACGCCATACACACATCACAGTTTTCACACCCATAACATCCACAACTTCAAATAACAACTAACAGCATTAGTATTAGTCCTCAGTTCTTGAGGTGGTGGCAGAGTTGCTTTCATTTCCTCCCGACGATGTTCCAAGAGGAACAGTTGGTATCCAGCAATGGTTATACTCAACATTGGTGTAATTGGCAGGGAGTATCCACATCATTTTGGTGCCAGTAGTGATTTTTCCATAATAACTTATTACTGCATAGCAATTGTGATAGCACTAAAAAGAAGATAATATCACACAAAAGCACTCTCTAATGATTATAATAGTTTAATGAATAAATCATAATATTGTTAGTTAGTAGTAATTGTGTCATTTTTCTTTCTTGCTGGACTATTCATCAATAAATTAGTATCATATAGATTAAATGTAATTAACTAAACACTTATTGGTGGTATAAACTGTTTACGAGTTTGAAATATGGTTGACTTTGAATCAAATTATTAATATTACACTACATAAATGCAACCAGTTTTTCCATCACACATTTTATTAGGATATCACACTATTAAATTGCACTAAAGCTCTACGATACAAGCTCACCAGTATTAATTATCACTCATAGAAAGAGCAGTGCAGCAGTAAGCAGATCCACACAAAACACATTTGCAAGGGTGAAACTGCAGCCACAAATAAGTATTATGAAACACCTTCAACACTTAGTAAAGTTATTGTAATTTGAACGTACTACGTATAAATTGGTTGTAAATTCATTCTGGTATTCATTCAAATTCTACAATATTCATTGTTAACCAAGTAATTGTTTATTTGAACTGTCAGAAAGCCGGGTTGCAAACCTAAAATACGATGATAGCGCTCAAAAAAGCAGCGGTTAAATACCAGAAGTACAAGGTTCACGATATTGCGGACAGATGTCGCTGGCGTGCAAGTTCGCGATGCCAGCGCCATCTATCCGCAACAGCTTGGACTACAGGGTTCACGAACTTGCGGTTAGATGGCGCTGAATAAGCACGCCAGCGACATCTGACAGCAATATCGTGAACCCTGTAGTTCAGGGTATTTGACCGCTGCTTTTTTGAGCGCTGTCATCGAATTTTAGGTTTGCAACCCGGCTTTCTGACAGTTCAAATAAACAATTACTTGGTTAACAATGAATATTGTAGAATTTGAATGAATACCAGAATGAATTTACAACCAATTTATACGTAGTACGTTCAAATTACAATAACTTTACTATGTGTTGCAGAAAGTGTTTCATAATACTTATTTGTGGCTGCAGTTTCACCCTTGCAAATGTGTTTTGTGTGGATCTGATTACTGCTGCTCTTTCTACGAGTGATAATTAATACTGGTGAGCTTGTATCGTAGAGCTTTAGTGCAATTTAATAGTGTGATTTCCTAATAAAATGTGTGATGGAAAAACTGGTTGCATTTAGCTGGTGTAACAACAGACAACAACATATTGTAGAATCATGGAAATTTCGTGCCAATGACACTAATGTAACCATTGCTGGATACCAACTGTTGCTCTTGGAACATCATTGGGAGGAAATGGAAGTAACTCTGCCACCATCTCAAGAACTGAGGACTAAAACTAATGTTGTTAGGTATTATTTAAAGTTATGGGTGTTATGTATGTGAAAACTGTGATGTGTGTAAGGCGTCTTGGTTGCTCCATCACAACAGCTGATTTTGGAAAACTTGCAGTGTAGAAGACTATGATTTTGGAATTTCACCACTGTAACATCTAATGTTACCATAGGGCTTGCACATGTTCTCTCACATCATCCCGTGTCGTATCAACTCACTTCAATGTTGTCTTTCCTGTGTTTTAAACTGGGCGAGCAATGATTCAGGTGTATTGAAAGACTGAAATCAATACACACACACACACACACACATATAAATGTAGGAATTTTTATAATGTTAGATGTCATTTGAAATTTCAACCTTTAAATGTTTAAATGTTATAACAATTGCAACAATGCAAACAATCTAAAAAATGAGCAAATCACGCGCTTTTAAATTTCTTGAAAAATAATCAACTAAGATAGTTATTTTTTATAATTATCTGAAAATAGATTAATCAGGCGACCCAAAACTGTTTAGAATTGGTTATACTCAACATTGGTGTCGTTGGCAGGGTGTATCCATATCATTTTGGTGTCTGTGGTGATTTTTCCATCATAACTTATCACTGCATAGAAATTGTGAATGCACTAAAAAGAAAATAACATCACACAAAAGCACTCTCTATTGATTATAATAGTTTAATGAATAAAATAGTAATAAATAAATTGTAATATTGCTTATTCACCAATAAATTAGTATCATATGCCTTAAATGTAATTAACTAAACACTTATTGATGGTATAAACTGTTTATGAGTTTCAAATATGGTTGACTTTGAAGCAAATTTTTAATATTACACTATCTAAATGCAACCAGTTTTTGCATCACACATTTTATTAAGATATCACACTATTAAATGACACTAAAGCTCTACAATACAAGCTCACCTGTATGATCACTTGCAGAATGAGCACCAGTAATCAGAGTTCTAACAAAGATACTTTGGAGTTAAATTTACATACAATTAGTATTAGAGAACACTTAACTAACCGATATATTGTTGTAGTAACTTGAACGTACTACTACTATAAATTGTTTGTAAATTTATTATGTTACTCATTCAATTCAACTACATTCATGTCAGTGCATTATAAGCAATTATATGAGTGCAAGTGAGAGCGTTACGACAGAAATATAAAACTAATGTTGGCAACACTGTGAATCGATCGATAAATTCCAGGTTGCCAACATTATTTTTATATCTGCACCGTATCGCTCTCACTCGCACTCATGTGTTCTTAAGGCATCTGTTTATGTTAATTATGACTTAATTACGTGTTAATTGATTTAATTATTACTACTGGCAAATAACTTATCTAATTCTTTAACGATCGGTATAAATTACACCTTTCAAAACGCTCTAATTACTGTGCTATAGCCGTCTGAAGTTGCGTCGACCGACTCCTACTCCTGCTCTCCTAATCCGACAGTCTCGGAGCGCCCAAAAACGCACTTTCACCATAATTTCGCTGTTTACCCCCAACTTTAAAGTGGTGTAGTGCCCTTATGGTTTGGAATTAAGAAAAACCAAGACCATCATTAGAAAGACGGGAAAAAATCCAATCGATTGATGGTGGCGCGGGGGTTAGGGGTTGCAATTTTTTTGGAAATTTTGGTTTTTACCCCTAACTTAAAATGCTTCTAGCGCCCTTATGGACGGGAATTTAGAAAAATCAAGACCAGCATTAGACGGAGGAGAAAAAACCTATCGATTGGCTATATCGTGGTGGGAGCTTGCATTTTTTTGTCACTAATCCGGTAATGCTGGCATTTAATTGAGTGATGATGGGGATTCCCAGTTACAGAGCAATCAAAAATTCAATGGGGTTTTCTAGGGTAACTATGACCCTAAGGTCAAAAACCCTCATGGGATTAATTATGCCCGAAAAACCTATAATTGACACCAAAATCAAGTCTTTTGATCAGTTTTTTGTATTTTCCGGGAAAACGATAAGAGATAGTGAAAAACTTCCAAGGGGCCGTTTGTCGGGCGTGAAATTCTCTACAACTTTGCAATTTGAATCATCTTTGTAGCATCAAATATAAAAAAGTTATGCCCGAAAAACCGATAATTGACACCAAAATCACGTCTTTTGACTAGTTTTTTGTATTTTCCAGGAAAACGATAAGAGATAGTGAAAAACTTCCAATGGGCCGTTTATCGGGCGTGAAATTCTCTACAACTTTGCAATTTGAATCATCTTTGTAGCATCAAATATAAAAAAGTTATGCCCGAAAAACCGATAATTGACACCAAAATCACGTCTTTTGACTAGTTTTTTGTATTTTCCGGGAAAACGATAAGAGATAGTGAAAAACTTCCAATGGGCCGTTTGTCGGGCGTGAAATTCTCTACAACTTTGCAATTTGAATCATCTTTGTAACATCAAATATAAAAAAGTTATGCCCGAAAGACCGATAATTGACACCAAAATCACGTCTTTTGAGCAGTTTTTTGTATTTTCCGGGAAAACGATAAGATATAGTGAAAAACTTCCAATGGGCCGTTTGTCGGGCGTGAAATTCTCTACAACTTTGCAATTTGAATCATCTTTGTAGCAGCAAGTATAAAAAAGTTATACCCGAAAAACCTGTAATTGACACCAACATCACGTCTTTTGATCAGTTTTTTTTATTTTCCGGGAAAACGATAAAAGATACTGAAAAACTTCCAATGGGCCGTTTGTCGGGCGTGAAATTCTCTACAACTTTGCAATTTGAATCATCTTTGTAGCATCAAATATAAAAAAGTTATGCCCGAAATACCTGTAATTGACACCAAAATCACGTCTTTTGATCCGTTTTTTCTATTTTCCGGGAAAACGATAAGAGATAGTGAAAAACTTCCAATGGGCCGTTGGTCGGGCTTGAAATTATCTACAACTTTGCAATTTGAATCATCTTTGTAGCATCAAATATAAAAAAGTTATGCCCGAAAAACCTGTAATTGACACCAAAATCACGTCTTTTGATCAGTTTTTTGTATTTTCCGGGAAAACGATAAGAGATAGTGAAAAACTTCCAATGGGCCGTTTGTCGGGCTTGAAATTCTCTACAACTTTGCAATTTGAATCATCTCTGTAGCATCAAATATAAAAAAGTTATGCCCGAAAAACCGATAATTGACACCAAAATCACGTCTTTTGATCAGTTTTTTGTATTTTCCGGGAAAACGATAAGAGATAGTGAAAAACTTCCAATGGGCCGTTTGTCGGGCTTGAAATTCTCTACAACTTTGCAATTTGAATTATCTCTGTAGCATCAAATATAAAAAAGTTATGCCCGAAAAACCGATAATTGACACCAAAATCACGTCTTTTGATCAGTTTTTTGTATTTTCCGGGAAAACGATAAGAGATAGTGAAAAACTTCCAATGGGCCGTTTGTCGGGCTTGAAATTCTCTACAACTTTGCAATTTGAATTATCTCTGTAGCATCAAATATAAAAAAGTTATGCCCGAAAAACCTGTAATTGACACCAAAATCACGTCTTTTGATCAGTTTTTTGTATTTTCCGGGAAAACGATAAGAGATAGTGAAAAACTTCCAATGGGCCGTTTGTCGGGCTTGAAATTCTCTATAACTTTGCAATTTGAATCATCTTTGTAACATCAAATATAAAAAAGTTATGCCCGAAAAACCTGTAATTGACACCAAAATCACGTCTTTTGAACAGTTTTTTGTATTTTCCGGGAAAACGATAAGAGATAGTGAAAAACTTCCAATGGGCCGTTGGTCGGGCTTGAAATTATCTACAACTTTGCAATTTGAATCATCTTTGTAGCATCAAATATAAAAAAGTTATGCCCGAAAAACCTGTAATTGACACCAAAATCACGTCTTTTGATCAGTTTTTTGTATTTTCCGGGAAAACGATAAGAGATAGTGAAAAACTTCCAATGGGCCGTTGGTCGGGCTTGAAATTATCTACAACT
Source organism: Lordithon lunulatus (assembly GCA_963942505.1). NCBI lineage: Eukaryota > Metazoa > Arthropoda > Insecta > Coleoptera > Staphylinidae > Lordithon > Lordithon lunulatus. The sequence continues at coordinate 43,460,987 of OZ012675.1, read as the reverse complement.
TTGCAATTTGAATCATCTTTGTAGCATCAAATATAAAAAAGTTATGCCCGAAAAACCTGTAATTGACACCAAAATCAAGTCTTTTGATCAGTTTTTTGTATTTTCCGGGAAAACGATAAGAGATAGTGAAAAACTTCCAATGGGCCGTTTGTCGGGCGTGAAATTCTCTATAACTTTGCTATTTGAATCATCTTTGTAGCATCAAATATAAAAAAGTTATGCCCGAAAAACCGATTATTGACACCAAAATCACGTCTTTTGACTAGTTTTTTGTATTTTCCGGGAAAACGATAAGAGATAGTGAAAAACTTCCAATGGGCCGTTTGTCGGGCGTGAAATTCTCTATAACTTTGCTATTTGAATCATCTTTGTAGCATCAAATATAAAAAAGTTATGCCCGAAAAACCGATAATTGACACCAAAATCACGTCTTTTGATCAGTTTTTTGTATTTTCCGGGAAAACGATAAGAGATAGTGAAAAACTTCCAATGGGCCGTTTGTCGGGCTTGAAATTCTCTACAACTTTGCAATTTGAATTATCTCTGTAGCATCAAATATAAAAAAGTTATGCCCGAAAAACCGATAATTGACACCAAAATCACGTCTTTTGATCAGTTTTTTATATTTTCCGGGAAAACGATAAGAGATAGTGAAAAACTTCCAATGGGCCGTTTGTCGGGCTTGAAATTCTCTACAACTTTGCAATTTGAATCATCTCTGTAGCATCAAATATAAAAAAGTTATGCCCGAAAAACCGATTATTGACACCAAAATCACGTCTTTTGACTAGTTTTTTGTATTTTCCGGGAAAACGATAAGAGATAGTGAAAAACTTCCAATGGGCCGTTTGTCGGGCGTGAAATTCTCTATAACTTTGCTATTTGAATCATCTTTGTAGCATCAAATATAAAAAAGTTATGCCCGAAAAACCGATAATTGACACCAAAATCACGTCTTTTGATTAGTTTTTTGTATTTTCCGGGAAAACGATAAGAGATAGTGAAAAACTTCCAATGGGCCGTTTGTCGGGCTTGAAATTCTCTACAACTTTGGAATTTGAATCATCTTTGTAGCATCAAATATAAAAAAGTTATGCCCGAAAAACCGATAATTGACACCAAAATCACGTCTATTTATCAGTTTTTTGTATTTTCCGGGAAAACGATAAGAGATAGTGAAAAACTTGCAATGGGCCGTTTGTCGGGCGTGAAATTCTCTACAACTTTGCAATTTGAATCATCTTTGTAGCATCAAATATAAAAAAGTTATGCCCGAAAGACCGATAATTGACACCAAAATCACGTCTTTTGACTAGTTTTTTGTATTTTCCGGGAAAACGATAAGAGATAGTGAAAAACTTCCAATGGGCCGTTTGTCGGGCGTGAAATTCTCTACAACTTTGCAATTTGAATCATCTTTGTAGCATCAAATATAAAAAAGTTATGCCCGAAAAACCGATAATTGACACCAAAATCACGTCTTTTGACTAGTTTTTTGTATTTTCCGGGAAAACGATAAGAGATAGTGAAAAACTTCCAATGGGCCGTTTATCGGGCGTGAAATTCTCTACAACTTTGCAATTTGAATCATCTTTGTAGCATCAAATATAAAAAAGTTATGCCCGAAAAACCGATAATTGACACCAAAATCACGTCTTTTGACTAGTTTTTTGTATTTTCCGGGAAAACGATAAGAGATAGTGAAAAACTTCCAATGGGCCGTTTGTCGGGCGTGAAATTCTCTACAACTTTGCAATTTGAATCATCTTTGTAGCATCAAATATAAAAAAGTTATGCCCGGAAAACCTGTAATTGACACCAAAATCACGTCTTTTGATCAGTTTTTTGTATTTTCCGGGAAAACGATAAGAGATAGTGAAAAACTTCCAATGGGCCGTTTGTCGGGCTTGAAATTCTCTACAACTTTGCAATTTGAATCATCTTTGTAGCATCAAATATAAAAAAGTTATGCCCGAAAGACCGATAATTGACACCAAAATCACGTCTTTTGATTAGTTTTTTGTATTTTCCGGGAAAACGATAAGAGATAGTGAAAAACTTCCAATGGGCCGTTTGTCGGGCTTGAAATTCTCTACAACTTTGCAATTTGAATCATCTTTGTAGCATCAAATATAAAAAAGTTATGCCCGAAAGACCGATAATTGACACCAAAATCACGTCTTTTGATTAGTTTTTTGTATTTTCCGGGAAAACGATAAGAGATAGTGAAAAACTTCCAATGGGCCGTTTGTCGGGCTTGAAATTCTCTACAACTTTGCAATTTGAATCATCTTTGTAGCATCAAATATAAAAAAGTTATGCCCGAAAGACCGATAATTGACACCAAAATCACGTCTTTTGATTAGTTTTTTGTATTTTCCGGGAAAACGATAAGAGATAGTGAAAAACTTCCAATGGGCCGTTTGTCGGGCTTGAAATTCTCTACAACTTTGCAATTTGAATCATCTTTGTAGCATCAAATATAAAAAAGTTATGCCCGAAAGACCGATAATTGACACCAAAATCACGTCTTTTGATTAGTTTTTTGTATTTTCCGGGAAAACGATAAGAGATAGTGAAAAACTTCCAATGGGCCGTTTGTCGGGCTTGAAATTCTCTACAACTTTGCAATTTGAATCATCTTTGTAGCATCAAATATAAAAAAGTTATGCCCGAAAGACCGATAATTGACACCAAAATCACGTCTTTTGATTAGTTTTTTGTATTTTCCGGGAAAACGATAAGAGATAGTGAAAAACTTCCAATGGGCCGTTTGTCGGGCTTGAAATTCTCTACAACTTTGCAATTTGAATCATCTTTGTAGCATCAAATATAAAAAAGTTATGCCCGAAAAACCTGTAATTGACACCAAAATCACGTCTTTTTGTCAGTTTTTTGTATTTTCCGGGAAAACGATAAGAGATAGTGAAAAACTTCCAATGGGCCGTTTGTCGGGCGTGAAATTCTCTACAACTTTGCAATTTGAATCATCTTTGTAGCATCAAATATAAAAAAGTTATGCCCGGAAAACCTGTAATTGACACCAAAATCACGTCTTTTGATCAGTTTTTTGTATTTTCCGGGAAAACGATAAGAGATAGTGAAAAACTTCCAATGGGCCGTTTGTCGGGCTTGAAATTCTCTACAACTTTGCAATTTGAATCATCTTTGTAGCATCAAATATAAAAAAGTTATGCCCGAAAGACCGATAATTGACACCAAAATCACGTCTTTTGATTAGTTTTTTCTATTTTCCGGGAAAACGATAAGAGATAGTGAAAAACTTCCAATGGGCCGTTTGTCGGGCTTGAAATTCTCTACAACTTTGCAATTTGAATCATCTTTGTAGCATCAAATATAAAAAAGTTATGCCCGAAAAACCGATAATTGACACCAAAATCACGTCTTTTGAGCAGTTTTTTGTATTTTCCGGGAAAACGATAAGAGATAGTGAAAAACTTCCAATGGGCCGTTTGTCGGGCTTGAAATTCTCTACAACTTTGCAATTTGAATCATCTTTGTAGCATCAAATATAAAAAAGTTATGCCCGAAAAACCGATAATTGACACCAAAATCACGTCTTTTGAGCAGTTTTTTGTATTTTCCGGGAAAACGATAAGAGATAGTGAAAAACTTCCAATGGGCCGTTTGTCGGGCTTGAAATTCTCTACAACTTTGCAATTTGAATCATCTTTGTAGCATCAAATATAAAAAAGTTATGCCCGAAAGACCGATAATTGACACCAAAATCACGTCTTTTGATTAGTTTTTTGTATTTTCCGGGAAAACGATAAGAGATAGTGTAAAACTTCCAATGGGCCGTTTGTCGGGCTTGAAATTCTCTACAACTTTGCAATTTGAATCATCTTTGTAGCATCAAATATAAAAAAGTTATGCCCGAAAGACCGATAATTGACACCAAAATCACGTCTTTTGAGCAGTTTTTTGTATTTTCCGGGAAAACGATAAGAGATAGTGAAAAACTTCCAATGGGCCGTTTGTCGGGCTTGAAATTCTCTACAACTTTGCAATTTGAATCATCTTTGTAGCATCAAATATAAAAAAGTTATGCCCGAAAGACCGATAATTGACACCAAAATCACGTCTTTTGAGCAGTTTTTTGTATTTTCCGGGAAAACGATAAGAGATAGTGAAAAACTTCCAATGGGCCGTTTGTCGGGCTTGAAATTCTCTACAACTTTGCAATTTGAATCATCTTTGTAGCATCAAATATAAAAAAGTTATGCCCGAAAGACCGATAATTGACACCAAAATCACGTCTTTTGATTAGTTTTTTGTATTTTCCGGGAAAACGATAAGAGATAGTGAAAAACTTCCAATGGGCCGTTTGTCGGGCTTGAAATTCTCTACAACTTTGCAATTTGAATCATCTTTGTAGCATCAAATATAAAAAAGTTATGCCCGAAAGACCGATAATTGACACCAAAATCACGTCTTTTGATTAGTTTTTTGTATTTTCCGGGAAAACGATAAGAGATAGTGAAAAACTTCCAATGGGCCGTTTGTCGGGCTTGAAATTCTCTACAACTTTGCAATTTGAATCATCTTTGTAGCATCAAATATAAAAAAGTTATGCCCGAAAGACCGATAATTGACACCAAAATCACGTCTTTTGATTAGTTTTTTGTATTTTCCGGGAAAACGATAAGAGATAGTGAAAAACTTCCAATGGGCCGTTTGTCGGGCTTGAAATTCTCTACAACTTTGCAATTTGAATCATCTTTGTAGCATCAAATATAAAAAAGTTATGCCCGAAAGACCGATAATTGACACCAAAATCACGTCTTTTGATTAGTTTTTTGTATTTTCCGGGAAAACGATAAGAGATAGTGAAAAACTTCCAATGGGCCGTTTGTCGGGCGTGAAATTCTCTACAACTTTGCAATTTGAATCATCTTTGTAGCATCAAATATAAAAAAGTTATGCCCGGAAAACCTGTAATTGACACCAAAATCACGTCTTTTGATCAGTTTTTTGTATTTTCCGGGAAAACGATAAGAGATAGTGAAAAACTTCCAATGGGCCGTTTGTCGGGCTTGAAATTCTCTACAACTTTGCAATTTGAATCATCTTTGTAGCATCAAATATAAAAAAGTTATGCCCGAAAGACCGATAATTGACACCAAAATCACGTCTTTTGATTAGTTTTTTCTATTTTCCGGGAAAACGATAAGAGATAGTGAAAAACTTCCAATGGGCCGTTTGTCGGGCTTGAAATTCTCTACAACTTTGCAATTTGAATCATCTTTGTAGCATCAAATATAAAAAAGTTATGCCCGAAAAACCGATAATTGACACCAAAATCACGTCTTTTGAGCAGTTTTTTGTATTTTCCGGGAAAACGATAAGAGATAGTGAAAAACTTCCAATGGGCCGTTTGTCGGGCTTGAAATTCTCTACAACTTTGCAATTTGAATCATCTTTGTAGCATCAAATATAAAAAAGTTATGCCCGAAAAACCGATAATTGACACCAAAATCACGTCTTTTGAGCAGTTTTTTGTATTTTCCGGGAAAACGATAAGAGATAGTGAAAAACTTCCAATGGGCCGTTTGTCGGGCTTGAAATTCTCTACAACTTTGCAATTTGAATCATCTTTGTAGCATCAAATATAAAAAAGTTATGCCCGAAAGACCGATAATTGACACCAAAATCACGTCTTTTGATTAGTTTTTTCTATTTTCCGGGAAAACGATAAGAGATAGTGAAAAACTTCCAATGGGCCGTTTGTCGGGCTTGAAATTCTCTACAACTTTGCAATTTGAATCATCTTTGTAGCATCAAATATAAAAAAGTTATGCCCGAAAAACCGATAATTGACACCAAAATCACGTCTTTTGAGCAGTTTTTTGTATTTTCCGGGAAAACGATAAGAGATAGTGAAAAACTTCCAATGGGCCGTTTGTCGGGCTTGAAATTCTCTACAACTTTGCAATTTGAATCATCTTTGTAGCATCAAATATAAAAAAGTTATGCCCGAAAAACCGATAATTGACACCAAAATCACGTCTTTTGAGCAGTTTTTTGTATTTTCCGGGAAAACGATAAGAGATAGTGAAAAACTTCCAATGGGCCGTTTGTCGGGCTTGAAATTCTCTACAACTTTGCAATTTGAATCATCTTTGTAGCATCAAATATAAAAAAGTTATGCCCGAAAAACCTGTAATTGACACCAAAATCACGTCTTTTTGTCAGTTTTTTGTATTTTCCGGGAAAACGATAAGAGATAGTGAAAAACTTCCAATGGGCCGTTTGTCGGGCGTGAAATTCTCTACAACTTTGCAATTTGAATCATCTTTGTAGCATCAAATATAAAAAAGTTATGCCCGGAAAACCTGTAATTGACACCAAAATCACGTCTTTTGATCAGTTTTTTGTATTTTCCGGGAAAACGATAAGAGATAGTGAAAAACTTCCAATGGGCCGTTTGTCGGGCTTGAAATTCTCTACAACTTTGCAATTTGAATCATCTTTGTAGCATCAAATATAAAAAAGTTATGCCCGAAAGACCGATAATTGACACCAAAATCACGTCTTTTGATTAGTTTTTTCTATTTTCCGGGAAAACGATAAGAGATAGTGAAAAACTTCCAATGGGCCGTTTGTCGGGCTTGAAATTCTCTACAACTTTGCAATTTGAATCATCTTTGTAGCATCAAATATAAAAAAGTTATGCCCGAAAAACCGATAATTGACACCAAAATCACGTCTTTTGAGCAGTTTTTTGTATTTTCCGGGAAAACGATAAGAGATAGTGAAAAACTTCCAATGGGCCGTTTGTCGGGCTTGAAATTCTCTACAACTTTGCAATTTGAATCATCTTTGTAGCATCAAATATAAAAAAGTTATGCCCGAAAAACCGATAATTGACACCAAAATCACGTCTTTTGAGCAGTTTTTTGTATTTTCCGGGAAAACGATAAGAGATAGTGAAAAACTTCCAATGGGCCGTTTGTCGGGCTTGAAATTCTCTACAACTTTGCAATTTGAATCATCTTTGTAGCATCAAATATAAAAAAGTTATGCCCGAAAGACCGATAATTGACACCAAAATCACGTCTTTTGATTAGTTTTTTGTATTTTCCGGGAAAACGATAAGAGATAGTGAAAAACTTCCAATGGGCCGTTTGTCGGGCTTGAAATTCTCTACAACTTTGCAATTTGAATCATCTTTGTAGCATCAAATATAAAAAAGTTATGCCCGAAAGACCGATAATTGACACCAAAATCACGTCTTTTGAGCAGTTTTTTGTATTTTCCGGGAAAACGATAAGAGATAGTGAAAAACTTCCAATGGGCCGTTTGTCGGGCTTGAAATTCTCTACAACTTTGCAATTTGAATCATCTTTGTAGCATCAAATATAAAAAAGTTATGCCCGAAAGACCGATAATTGACACCAAAATCACGTCTTTTGAGCAGTTTTTTGTATTTTCCGGGAAAACGATAAGAGATAGTGAAAAACTTCCAATGGGCCGTTTGTCGGGCGTGAAATTCTCTATTACATTGCTATTAGAATCATCTTTGTAGCATCAGATATAAAAAAGTTATGCCCGAAAAACCGATAATTGACACCAAAATCACGTCTTTTGATTAGTTTTTTGTATTTTCCGGGAAAACGATAACAGATACTGAAAAACTTCCAATGGGCCGTTTGTCGGGCGTGAAATTCTCTATTACATTGCAATTCGAATCATCTTTGTAGCATCAAATATAAAAAAGTTATGCCCGAAAAACCGATAATTGACACCAAAATCACATCTATTTATCAGTTTTTTGTATTTTCCGGGAAAACGATAAGAGATAGTGAAAAACTTCCAATGGGCCGTTTGTCGGGTGTGAAATTCTCTACAACTATGCAATTTGAATCATCTTTGTAGCATCAAATATAAAAAAGTTATGCCCGAAAAACCGATAATTGACACCAAAATCACGTCTTTTGACTAGTTTTTTGTATTTTCCAGGAAAACGATAAGAGATAGTGAAAAACTTCCAATGGGCCGTTTATCGGGCGTGAAATTCTCTACAACTTTGCAATTTGAATCATCTTTGTAGCATCAAATATAAAAAAGTTATGCCCGAAAGACCGATAATTGACACCAAAATCACGTCTTTTGATTAGTTTTTTGTATTTTCCGGGAAAACGATAAGAGATAGTGAAAAACTTCCAATAGGCCGTTTGTCGGGCGTGAAATTCTCTATAACTTTGCTATTTGAATCATCTTTGTAGCATCAAATATAAAAAAGTTATGCCCGAAAAACCGATAATTGACACCAAAATCACGTCTTTTGACTAGTTTTTTGTATTTTCCGGGAAAACGATAAGAGATAGTGAAAAACTTCCAATGGGCCGTTTGTCGGGCGTGAAATTCTCTACAACTTTGCTATTTGAATCATCTTTGTAGCATCAAATATAAAAAAGTTATGCCCGAAAAACCGATAATTGACACCAAAATCACATCTATTTATCAGTTTTTTGTATTTTCCGGGAAAACGATAAGAGATAGTGAAAAACTTCCAATGGGCCGTTTGTCGGGCGTGAAATTCTCTATAACTTTGCTATTTGAATCATCTTTGTAGCATCAAATATAAAAAAGTTATGCCCGAAAAACCGATAATTGACACCAAAATCACGTCTTTTGACTAGTTTTTTGTATTTTCCGGGAAAACGATAAGAGATAGTGAAAAACTTCCAATGGGCCGTTTGTCGGGCGTGAAATTCTCTATAACTTTGCTATTTGAATCATCTTTGTAGCATCAAATATAAAAAAGTTATGCCAGAAAAACCGATAATTGACACCAAAATCACGTCTTTTGACTAGTTTTTTGTATTTTCCGGGAAAACGATAAGAGATAGTGAAAAACTTCCAATGGGCCGTTTGTCGGGCGTGAAATTCTCTACAACTTTGCAATTTGAATCATCTTTGTAGCATCAAATATAAAATAGTTATGCCCGAAAAACCGATAATTGACACCAAAATCACGTCTTTTGACTAGTTTTTTGTATTTTCCGGGAAAACGATAAGAGATAGTGAAAAACTTCCAATGGGCCGTTTATCGGGCGTGAAATTCTCTACAACTTTGCAATTTGAATCATCTTTGTAGCATCAAATATAAAAAAGTTATGCCCGAAAAACCGATAATTGACACCAAAATCACGTCTTTTGACTAGTTTTTTGTATTTTCCGGGAAAACGATAAGAGATAGTGAAAAACTTCCAATGGGCCGTTTATCGGGCGTGAAATTCTCTACAACTTTGCAATTTGAATCATCTTTGTAGCATCAAATATAAAAAAGTTATGCCCGAAAAACCTGTAATTGACACCAAAATCACGTCTTTTGAGCAGTTTTTTGTATTTTCCGGGAAAACGATAAGAGATAGTGAAAAACTTCCAATGGGCCGTTTATCGGGCGTGAAATTCTCTACAACTTTGCAATTTGAATCATCTTTGTAGCATCAAATATAAAAAAGTTATGCCCGGAAAACCTGTAATTGACACCAAAATCACGTCTTTTGAGCAGTTTTTTGTATTTTCCGGGAAAACGATAAGAGATAGTGAAAAACTTCCAATAGGCCGTTTGTCGGGCGTGAAATTCTCTATAACTTTGCTATTTGAATCATCTTTGTAGCATCAAATATAAAAAAGTTATGCCCGAAAAACCGATAATTGACACCAAAATCACGTCTTTTGACTAGTTTTTTGTATTTTCCGGGAAAACGATAAGAGATAGTGAAAAACTTCCAATGGGCCGTTTGTCGGGCGTGAAATTCTCTACAACTTTGCTATTTGAATCATCTTTGTAGCATCAAATATAAAAAAGTTATGCCCGAAAAACCGATAATTGACACCAAAATCACATCTATTTATCAGTTTTTTGTATTTTCCGGGAAAACGATAAGAGATAGTGAAAAACTTCCAATGGGCCGTTTGTCGGGCGTGAAATTCTCTATAACTTTGCTATTTGAATCATCTTTGTAGCATCAAATATAAAAAAGTTATGCCCGAAAAACCGATAATTGACACCAAAATCACGTCTTTTGACTAGTTTTTTGTATTTTCCGGGAAAACGATAAGAGATAGTGAAAAACTTCCAATGGGCCGTTTGTCGGGCGTGAAATTCTCTATAACTTTGCTATTTGAATCATCTTTGTAGCATCAAATATAAAAAAGTTATGCCAGAAAAACCGATAATTGACACCAAAATCACGTCTTTTGACTAGTTTTTTGTATTTTCCGGGAAAACGATAAGAGATAGTGAAAAACTTCCAATGGGCCGTTTGTCGGGCGTGAAATTCTCTACAACTTTGCAATTTGAATCATCTTTGTAGCATCAAATATAAAATAGTTATGCCCGAAAAACCGATAATTGACACCAAAATCACGTCTTTTGACTAGTTTTTTGTATTTTCCGGGAAAACGATAAGAGATAGTGAAAAACTTCCAATGGGCCGTTTATCGGGCGTGAAATTCTCTACAACTTTGCAATTTGAATCATCTTTGTAGCATCAAATATAAAAAAGTTATGCCCGAAAAACCGATAATTGACACCAAAATCACGTCTTTTGACTAGTTTTTTGTATTTTCCGGGAAAACGATAAGAGATAGTGAAAAACTTCCAATGGGCCGTTTGTCGGGCGTGAAATTCTCTACAACTTTGCTATTTGAATCATCTTTGTAGCATCAAATATAAAAAAGTTATGCCCGAAAAACCGATAATTGACACCAAAATCACATCTATTTATCAGTTTTTTGTATTTTCCGGGAAAACGATAAGAGATAGTGAAAAACTTCCAATGGGCCGTTTGTCGGGTGTGAAATTCTCTACAACTATGCAATTTGAATCATCTTTGTAGCATCAAATATAAAAAAGTTATGCCCGAAAAACCGATAATTGACACCAAAATCACATCTATTTATCAGTTTTTTGTATTTTCCGGGAAAACGATAAGAGATAGTGAAAAACTTCCAATGGGCCGTTTGTCGGGTGTGAAATTCTCTACAACTATGCAATTTGAATCATCTTTGTAGCATCAAATATAAAAAAGTTATGCCCGAAAAACCGATAATTGACACCAAAATCACGTCTTTTGACTAGTTTTTTGTATTTTCCAGGAAAACGATAAGAGATAGTGAAAAACTTCCAATGGGCCGTTTGTCGGGCTTGAAATTCGCCACAACTTTGCAATTTGAATCATCTATTTATTACCTTAGAGAAATGGAGCAATTGGTAAAGTTGTAGTGCTATTAAAGCTCTACAACAATCCCATGAGGGTTTTTGACCTTAGGGCCATAGTTACCCTAGAAAACCCCGTTGAATTTTTCTTTGCTCTGTAACTTTTCCATTTACCACCTTAGAAAAATGGACCAATTGGTAAAGTTGTTTTATATTTGAACGTGAACTTATTGGTATGCAAAAAAAAATTGCCACCCCCCAACTACAGTGCCGTAATCAATCGATAGGTTTTTTTCCTGTCTGTTTAATGGTGGTCTTGGTTTTTCTAAATTCCCAGCCATAAGGGCGCTATAAGCATTTTAAGTTAGGGGTAAAAACCAAAATTTCCAAAAAAATTGCAACCCCCAACCTCCGCGTCACAACCAATCGATTGGATTTTTCCCTTTCTTTCTAATGGTGGTCTTGGTTTTTCTTAATTCCCAGCCATAAGGGCGCTACACCACTTTAAAGTTGGGGGTAAACAGCGAAATTATGGTGAAAGCGCGTTTCTGGGCGATCCGAATCTGTCGGACCAGGAGAGCAGGAGTACGAATCGGTCGACTGTCAACGACAGCCAACTTCAAACACATGAGTGTGAGTGAGAGCGTTACGACAGAGATATAAATCTAATGTTGGCAACACCGCTCGGTGCTTCTTTTGAACTATTTGCAATACGGTAGCAATTAAACTACTGCCGTTAGTTCTTTTTAAGTAAACATAACGTCAAATTACAAAACCTTTCAAACTTTTAATTAAATTGCTAATAGTTGAACTTTCAGTTAATTTGGGGGAGAACGAACATGAGGATGAGGATGGTGATGATGAGTTTATGCAGACGAGAAAGTTGAGGAGCTGGATGGCAAACTGTACATAAAGCTTTTTATGGTGGTGCCCTCAGAACACATGAATTCTATATGTTGTTTTGTACTTGGCTTGTACCTGCTGTAGCCTGAGCTAAGGTAGCAAACTCTTTAATGTTCTTTAATTGTATGACATAATTTTAATTAAATTTGTTTGTATTCAACTTTGTCACTTTTGGATTATATTTTACCTTGATAATGCATTCATGTCGTTTGCCTCCAGCCTTGCAATGGCAGTCTGGCATATCTTCAGAAAGAAAGTGGGAGGACTGGGACACACAGGCCCAATTCTACATCCAGATAGCAAGGGTTGATCTCCATCAATTTTCGATAAGGAGATTGGTTAGAGACACCATATCAATCTAAACAGCCCACACAGGTACCCATGTAAACAATTGACTTTACTAGATAAACATTGTTATAGTTTTAGCAACTAAGTAGTTTTACATGAGTAACATGCACAAATATTTTATAAGAGTTGTATCAGAAGGGATCAATTCGAATTTTTTGACTCAAAATTGTATATCAAATCAGAAATAAATAAATATCATAAGACAAAAACTATATGTGATACATTTTTGGATAGCCTAAGTAATCTACTGTAAGACAATAATGCAAATAAAATGCCACTGGTATATTTTTTCCGAGATATTTACACAAAGCCAAGGGCGTCTTTTTGGAAGTTTTTCAGCCATTACCAAAGAACCAGCTGTACTTTTTTACTGAAACTTTCTAAATATGTTCATCTGCATGTATATAATGTAAATATAAAATTTGAAGTGGATTGAAAAAAGTTGAAATTTCATGAAAATGTCATATTTTCAGTAGTTTTCAACAAGCCATAACTTTCTTTTCATACCAGTTAGAAACAAATTCTAAACGGTTTTGGGTAGCCTGATTCATCTATTTTCAGATAATTATAAAAAATAACTAACTTAGTTGTTTATTTTTCGAGAAATTCAAAAGCGCCTGATGTGCTCATTTTTTTTTAATTGTTGCATTGTTGCAATTGTTATAACATTTAAATGTTGAAATTTCAAATGACATCTAACATTATAAAAGTGCCTACATTTATATGTGTGTGTGTGTATTGATTTCAGTCTTTCAATACACCTGAATCATTGCTCGCCCAGTTTAAAACACAGGAAAGACAACATTCAAGTGAGTTGATACACAACATGAGGTAATGTGAGAGAACATGATGCACAAGCCCTATGGTAAAATTAGATGTTACAGTGGTGAAAAGAGTAGCTGGTGTCTGGACTTGATGATACCTGCAATTCCAAAATCCTGGTCTTCTACACTGCAAGTTTTCCAAAATCATCTGTTGTGATGGAGCAACCAAGACGCCATACACACATCACAGTTTTCACACCCATAACATCCACAACTTTAAATAACACCTAACAGCATTAGTTTTAGTCCTCAGTTCTTGAGGTGGTGGCAGAGTTGCTTTCATTTTCTCCTGATGATGTTTCAAGAGGAACAGTTGGTATCCAGCAATGGTTATACTCAACATTGGTGTAATTGGCAGGGCATATCCACATCATTTAGGTGTCTGTGATGATTTTTCCATAATAACTTATCACTGCATAGGAATTGTGATAGCACTAAAAAGAAGATAATATCACACAAAAGCACTCTCTAATGATTATAATAGTTTAATGAATAAATCATAATATTGTTAGTTAGTAGTAATTGTGTCATTTTTCTTTCTTGCTGGACTATTCATCAATAAATTAGTATCATATGCCTTAAATGTAATTAACTAAACAATTATTAATGGTATAAACTGCTTACGAGTTTGAAATATGGTTGACTTTGAATCAAATTATTATTACACTACCTAAATGCAACCAGTTTTTCCATCACACATTTTATTAGGATATCACAGTATTAAATTGCACTAAAGCTCTACAATACAAGCTCACCTGTATTAATTATCACTCGTAGAAAGAGCAGCAGTAATCAGATCCACATGAAACACATTTGCAAGGGTGAAACTGCAGCCACAAATAAGTATTATGAAACACCTTCTTCAACACATAGTAAAGTTATTGTAATTTGAACGTACTACGTACAAATTGGTTGTAAATTCATTCTTGTATTCATTCAAATTCTACAATATTCATTGTTAACCAAGTAATTTATTTGAACTGTCAGAAAGCCGGGTTGCAAACCTAAAATACGATGACAGCGCTCAAAAAAGCAGCGGTCAAATACCCTGAACTACAGGGTTCACGATATTGCTGTTAGATGTCGCTGGTGTGGTTATTCAGCGCCATCTATCCGCAATTAGGTGAACCCTGTAGTCCAAGCTGTTGCGGGTAGATGGCACTGGCGTCGCTGATTGCACCCCAGCGACATCTGACAGCAATATCGTGAACCTTGTAGTTCAGGGTATTTGACCGCTGCTTTTTTGAGCGCTGTCATCGTATTTTAGGTTTGCAACTCGGCTTTCTGACAGTTCAAATAAACAATTACTTGGTTAACAATGAATATTGTAGAATTTGAATGAATACAAGAATGAATTTACAACCAATTTGTACGTAGTACGTTCAAATTACAATAACTTTACTATGTGTTGAAGAAGGTGTTTCATAATACTTATTTGTGGCTGCAGTTTCACCCTTGCAAATGTGTTTCATGTGGATCTGATTACTGCTGCTCTTTCTACGAGTGATAATTAATACAGGTGAGCTTGTATTGTAGAGCTTTAGTGCAATTTAATACTGTGATATCCTAATAAAATGTGTGATGGAAAAACTGGTAGTGTAATAATAATTTGATTCAAAGTCCACCATATTTCAAACTCGTAAGCAGTTTATACCATCAATAAGTGTTCAGATAATACATTTAAGGCATATGATACTAATTTATTGATGAATAGTCCTGCAAAAAAGAAAAATGACACAATTACTACACCCATCAATATTACGATTCATTTATTACTATTTTATTTATTAAACTATTATAATCAATAGAGAATGCTTTTGTGTGATATTATCTTCTGTTTAGTGCATCACAATTCCTATGCAGTGATAAGTTATGATGGAAAAATCACCACAGACAGCAACATATTGTAGAATCATGGAAATTCCCTGCCAATGACACTAATGTAACCATTGCTGGATACCAACTGTTCCTCTTGGAACATCATCGGGAGGAAATGGAAGTAACTCTGCCACCATCTCAAGAACTGAGGACCAAAACTAATGTTGTTAGGTATTATTTAAAGTTATGGATGTTATGTGTGTGAAAACTGTGATGTGTGTAAGGCGTCTTGGTTGCTCCATCACAACAGCTGATTTTGGAAAACTTGCAGTGTAGAAGACTATGATTTCGCAATTTCACCACTGTAATATCTAATGTTACCATAGGGCTTGTACATGTTCTCTTACATCATCCCGTGTCATATCAACTCACTTCAATGTTGTCTTTCCTGTGTTTTAAACTGGGCGAGCAATGATTCAGGTGTATTGAAAGACTGAAATCAATAAACACTCACACATATAAATGTAGGCACTTTTATAATGTTAGATGTCATTTGAAATTTCAACCTTTAAATGTTATAACAATTGCAACAATGCAACAATTAAAAAAAAATGAGCAAATCAGGCGCTTTTAAATTTCTTGAAAAATAAACAACTAAAATAGTTATTTTTTATAATTATCTGAAAATAGATGAATCAGGCGACCCAAAACTGTTTAGAATTTGTTTCTAGCTGGTATGAAAAAAAAGTTATGGCTTGTTGAACACTACTGAAAATATGACATTTTCATGAAACCCCTTTCGATTTTTGGCGATTTTGACAATTTTTTAGATTTGCTTTAAAATTTGCATATATATTATACCAGACATAAGAAACAATATTTTGTTAGTTTCATTCGTTTCAGGCTGCTAGTTTTTCAGTTATGACATGACATGAAAACTAGTGAAAACATGGTGTTTATTCAAATTTCAAAAAATATATAAATGACATAAATGTTTTCTATTATTATTTGAAAATAGATTAATTAAGGAAGCCAAATCCGTTTAGAATTCGTTTCTATCTGGTTTGAAACGAAAGTTACAGCTCACTGAAACATCCTGAAAATGTTGATTTTTACCGAAATTTCAAGTTTTTTCAATCGACTTCAAATTTTAGATTTGGATTCTGTCCATCCAAGTGAATGTAATTTGAGAGTTTCAGAAAAAAATCTCGGCTAGTTAATTAGTAATGCCTGAAAAACTTCGAAAAACATGGTGGTCGTTTTCAGTCGATATCTCAAAAAATGCAGTATCAACATATATTATTTTTTTAATTATCTGAAACTAAATTAATCAGGCAATTCAAAAATGCATAGCACTTGATTTTATCTGGTGAGAAACAAATCTTATAGGTCACTGAAAAACCGTGACAAATTGCTTTCAGGTGAATGAATTTTTGTTATAACTGAAAAACCTGTGAATGAAAATAAAAATTACATCAGTTATTCATCATAACATTTAAAATAAGTGTATACAATTTGAAATCGATAGGACTGAAAATAAAATTCAGCCAAAACTGAAAAACTTCAGAAACCAACCTCTTGGTTTTCACACAATATCTCAAAGAAATATACATCTTAGACCACTATTTTTAAATACATGAATCAGGCTACCCAAACCCGTTTAGTATTTGTTTCTAACTGGTATGGAAAAAAAATTAGAGCTTGTTGAAAACTAGTGAAAATATAAAAGTTTCATAAAATTTCAATCCTCTTAAAATTTTATATTTACATTATATACATCCAGATGAACATATTTAGAAAGTTTCAGAAAAATATTACAGCTGGTTCTTTGGTAATTGCTGAAAAACTTCCAAAAAGACGCTCTTGGCTTTGAGTTTAGTAAATATCTCGAAAAAATATACCAGTGGCATTTTATTTGCATTATTGTCTTAAAGTAGATTAATTAGGCTATCCAAAGATATATTACATATAGTTTTTGTCTTGATTTTTATTTATTACTGAAAAAAAAATTATTTCTGATTTGATATACAATTTTTAGTCAAAAAATTCTAATTGATCCCTTCTGATACACTCGTATAAAATATTTGTGCATGTTACTCATATAAAACTACTTAGTTGCTAAAACTATAACAATGTTTCTCTAGAAAAATCAATTGTTTACATGGGTACCTGTGTGGGCTGCTTAGGTTGATATGGTGTCTCTAACCAATCTCCTTATCGAAAGTCAATGGAGATCAACCCTTGCTGTCTGGATGTAGAATTGGGCCTGTGTGTCCCAGTCCTCCCACTTCCTTTCTCAAGATATGCCAGACTGCCATTGCAAGGCTGGAGGCAAACAACGTGAGGGCATTATCAATGTAAAATATAATCAAAAAGTGACAAAGTTGAATACAAACAAATTTAATTAAAATTATGTCATAAGATTAAAGAACATTAAAGAGTTTGCTACCTTAGCTTAGCTTAAGTTACAATAGATACAAGACAAGTACAAAACATCACATAAAATTGATGTGTTCTGAGGGCACTACACTGTAAGTTTTCCAAAATCTTCTGTTGTGATGGAGCAACCAAGGCACATCACAATTTTCACACACATAACATCCACAACTTTTAATAACACCTAACAACATTAATTTTAGTCCTCAGGGGTGATGGCAGTATGCTTTGATTTCCTCCCGATGATGTTCCAAGAGGAACAGTTGGTATACAGCAGCAGTTATACTCAACATTGGTGTCGTTGGCAGGGTGTATCCATATCATTTTGGTGTCTGTGGTGATTTTTCCATAAAAACTTATCACTGCATAGGAATTGTGATGGCACTAAAAAGAAGATAACATCACACAGAAGCACTCTCTATTGATTATAATAGTTTAATGAATAAAATAATAATAAATAAATCGTAATATTGCTTATTCACCAATAAATTAGTATCATATACCTTAAATATAATTAACTAAACACTTATTGATGGTATAAACTGTTTATGAGTTTCAAATATGGTTGACTTTGAAGTAAATTTTTAATATTACACTATCTAAATGCAACCAGTTTTTGCATCACACATTTTATTAAGATATCACACTATTAAATGACACTAAAGTTCTACAATACAAACTCACCTGTATTAATTATCACTTGCAGAATGAGCACCAGTAATCAGAGTTCTAACAAAGATACTTTGGAGTTAAATTTACATACAATTAGTATTCGAGAACACTTAAATAATCCATATATTGTTGTAGTAACTTGAACGTACTACGGATAAATTGTTTGTAAATTTATTATGTTATTCATTCAATTCAACTACATTCATGTCAGTGCATTATAAGCAATTATATGAGTACGAGTGAGAGCGTTACGACAGAAATATAAAACTAATGTTGGCAACACTGTGAATCGATCGATAAATTCCAGGTTGCCAACATTATTTTTATATCTGCGCCGTATCGCTCTCACTCGCACTCATGTGTTCTTATGGCATCTGTTTATATTAATTATGACTTAATTACGTGTTAATTGATTTAATTACTACTACTGGCGCATAACTTATCTAATTCTTTAACGATCGGTATAAATTACACCTTTCAAAACGATCTAATTACTGTGCTATAGCCGTCTGAAGTTGCGTCGACCGACTCCTACTCCTGCTCTCCTAATCCGACAGTCTCGGAGCGCCCAAAAACGCGCTTTCACCATAATTTCGCTGTTTACCCCCAACTTTAAAGTGGTGTAGCGCCCTTATGGTTTGGAATTAAGAAAAACCAAGACCATCATTAGAAAGACGGGGGAAAATCCAATCGAT
Organism: Lordithon lunulatus; assembly: GCA_963942505.1. NCBI lineage: Eukaryota > Metazoa > Arthropoda > Insecta > Coleoptera > Staphylinidae > Lordithon > Lordithon lunulatus. Next base: position 43,442,097 of record OZ012675.1, on the reverse strand, counting down.
TGGTTGTGGCGCGGGGATTGGGAGTTGCAATTTTTTTGGAAATTTTGGTTTTTACCTCTAACTTAAAATGCTTATAGCGCCCTTATAACTGGGAATTTAGGAAAACCAAAGCCACCATTAGACAGACGGGGAAAAAACCTATCGATTGGTTATGGTTGCGCGGTGATTGGGGGTAGTTTTCTTCTACATGTACTATGGTTCAAACGTTTAGTGTTGCACCGCGTAAATTTTAAATATTTTGGCGCTCTTACAACATTTTAGTAATTTATTAATAACAGAAAAACAACAACAATTCTACATTGAAGCCCTTAACACCAGTAAGCCGGGATAGAAAATAGAATACATAGCTCGTGGGAAGGATGTGTTTTCAGCTCTCTCGTAATAAAAACGCAAACATTTACAGAGTAGTGATCAAAAATTTGTCACTTCCAGCCACTGGACCATAACCAATCGATAGGGATTTTCCCCGTCCGTCCAATGGTGGTCTTGGTTTTCCTAAATTCGCAGTCATAAGGGCGCTATAAGCATTTTAATTTAGGGGTAAAAACAAAATTTTCCAAAAAAATTGCAACCCCCAACCCCCGCGACCGAATCAATCGATTGGATTTTTCCCCGTATGTCTAATGGTGGTATTGGTTTTTCATAATTCCAAGCCATAAGGGCGCTACACGCATTTAAAGTTGGGGGTTGACAGCGAAATTATGGTGAAAGCGCGTTTTTAGGCGTTCCGAATCTGTCGGACCAGGAATGTAGGAGTAAGAGGCGGTCGACGCAACACACAATTTCAAACAATTATAACGCAATAACTAGAGCGCTTTGAAAGGTGTAATATATTTCAATCGTTAGGGAATTACATAATCTACGCGTCAGTAGTAATAATTAAACATATTAATGCGTAATTAAGTCATAATTAGCATATATAGATGCCATAAGGAAGACATGAGTGCGAGTGAGAGCGTTATGATAGAGATATAAAACTAATGTTGGTAACACTGTGAATCGATCGATAAATTCCAGGTTGCCAACTTAATTCTTATATCTGCGAACTTATCGTTCTCACTCGCACTCATGTGTTCCTTATGGGATCTATTTATGCTAATTATGACTTAATTACGCATTAATATGTTTAATTATTAATACTGACGCGTAGATTATGTAATTCTCTAACGATTGATATATATTACACCTTTCAAAGCGCTCTAGTTACTGCGTTATAATTGTTTGAAATTTTATGTTGCGTCGACCGACTCTGACTCCTGCTCTCCTGGTCCGACAGATTCGGATCGCCTAAAAACGCGCTTTCACCATAATTTCGCTCTTTACCCCCAACTTTAAAGTGGTCTAGCGCCCTTATAGTTTGGAATTAAGAAAAACCAAGACCATCGTTAGAAAGACGGGAAAAAATCCAATCGATTGATAGGGTCGCGGGGGTTGGGGGTTGCAATTTTTTTGGAAATTTTGCTTTTTACCCCTAACTTAAAATGCCTATAGCGCCCTTATGGCTGGGAATTTAGAAAAACCAAGACCACCATTAGATAGAGGGGGAAAATACCTATCGATTGGTTATGTCGTGGTGGTTGGGGGTGGCAATTTTTTTTTGTTGCCTGTCGCCACGTGTATGTATGGCCTTTAACCCCAACTTAAAATGCTTATAGCACCCTTATGGCTGGGAATTTAGAAAAACCAAGACCACCATTAGATAGAGGAGAAAAAAACCTATCGATTCGTTATGTCGTGGTGGTTGGGGGTGGCAATTTTTTTTTTGCCTGTCGCCACGTGTATGTATGGCCTTTAACCCCAACTTAAAATGCTTGTAGCACCCTTATGGCTGGGAATTTAGAAAAACCAAGACCAGCATTAGACGGACGGGGAAAAATCCTATCGACTGGTTGTGGCGTGGGGGTTCGGGGTTGAATTTTTTTGTTGAAAATTTTGATTTTCACCCCCAACTTAAAATGCTTATAGCGTCAGTATGGCTGTGAATTTAGAAAAACCAATACCACCGTTGGACGGACGGGGAAAAAACCTATCGATTGGTTGGGGGATGCATTTCTTTTTGTCACCACTCCGGAAATGCTGGCATTTATTTGAATAATGGGGATTGACTGTAAACTCGGCAGCGTTTCTATTTCAAATGCTAGAGAGATAGTTTATATATCCAAATGTGGAGTACTTTAGGGCCTACAAATTGAGATTCAGGCACTTTTCTCTAGCTCTGACTGTTTGCACGCTATAACCCTCAGTACACACTACCAAGTGGGAAATTCCATGACTATGAGATTTCGTGGAATTTTCCACTGTAAACTCGATAGCGCATTTATTCCAAATGCTAGAGACTTTGAACTATGCTACTTATTTGCAAATTAGTCCTCTGTTGATTTAACTCAGTCAATACATCTGAAACATTGCTCGCTTAGTTCAAAAAACAAGAAAGACAAAGTTCATGTGTGCTGACATTAGTTAAAGTGTGGGGAATGTTCGCCCTGAAAAGAAGACACGTTAAAGGGGAAGAAAGAAGGGATACATGAAAATAACAAGGGTACCTGTATGTAAAATTTGCTGATGTTGGCTGTTTGTCTCTGCTATCCAACCTGCCTGTGCTGTCTGTCTTATTGGATTTGTCTATTTCTGCTGTTTGTCTGTGCAGCTAGTGTGTTTCTGCGGAATTGTCTGCCTGGTCTATCTCTGCTTTCTGCCGTATGACTGTTCGATTTGTCTGTTTCTGCTGTTTGTTTGGCTTGAATTTTGAGCTACCTGCATCATTGACAATTGACAGCTTCGCTCTCATATGACAGCGAAGCTGTCATTAGCTGTCATTGATACAGTTGGTAATGCCTAAACACACGTTGTTGTAACTAGTGTTCCACAGAGGGCGTTGTTAATTTAATTTATAGAATTGAATTGTGTTAACTATGTATTATATAAATTAGTTTAACATTAATTTCAGTTCTAATACTCATACCTAGTTTAAAGTACTTAATTTGTATATTATTATGATTATATTTTCCTAGATTTGTATTACAATTGAAGTTGTGCACGATTACAAATTGACAGCACATAAACAGTAATGGCCGGCAAAGGTAAACATTGTGTTTTTGTTTTATACCCACCTGTGTCTTCAATTCGGGGTTTTTCAGGTTGGAACTACGCGCCGGGGGCCCCCGAGAACGATGATCAGCAACGGCTGCGTTTCCAAATCGAGCTGGAGTTCGTGCAGTGTCTGGGCAATCCGAATTATTTGAACTGTAAGCATAAAATTAAATTAATTATTATATTGTAAAATATGTATTTTTTTTATAGTTTTAGCTCAACGTGGTTACTTTAAGGATTCTACATTTATCAACTACCTCAAGTATTTGCTGTATTGGAAGGAGCCGCAGTATGCTAAGTACCTCAAGTACCCTATGTGCCTTTATTTTCTCGATTTGCTGCAGTATGAGCACTTTAGGCGAGAGCTGGTGAATGCACAGTGTTCTAAGTTTATTGATGACCAACAGATTTTGCTGTGGCAGCATTATACGAGGAGGCGCAGCCGATTGCTGCAGACTGCCAGTGTGAATGGGAGTGTTGAAAACAATATTGGGGGGCCTAATAGTAATCAAAATGGACATATGAATCCTAAAATACCATAAATGTTTTGAACATTTCATTTAACTGCATGTGAAATACATTATTTTCTTAATTTAAATTGCTACTGTATGATTCGTCTTTGTAAATAAAAGTGTTTTCTATATATTTGTGTTGTTTGATGATGATGATGTATATCAGCTATAATGATAACTAGCTCTGTCTGTTTGGTCCTACTAGCAACTAGTAATGTCACATGTAATTCGAGCTTAAAAATTTGTAATTATATTCATCCATCAAAGCTCAAAATTATATATTACAATAAACAAGTATTAATTGATTTTAATTAATATTTATATGAACTAATTTATGTACCCTGTACATAAAGAAATAGTAAAAAAATACATAAAAATTATCGCCCGAGCAGGGACTTGAACCCTGGACCCTTGGATTAAAAGTCCAATGCTCTACCGACTGAGCTACCCGGGCTCTGTAAAGACAGATGCTAATTTACTGTAACAAACTGACATAACATGTTTATAATAATATGTTACATTTTACTTTGCGATTACAGCACTGCTGTATAATTTTTTTGATGAATCTAGTACAATGTAATTTACGTAATTTAAGATTGAATTACATTGTACTATATTCGCCAAAAAAAATCTTTCAATTATTCATATACTATATTCAGCTTGTACTATGACCAATCTCGTCGTGAATAAAAGACATATGCAGCATGTGATTGGTCATAGTACGAGCTGAACATAATTTAAACTAATTTTCATTCAAGACTGCATAAGATTGAATCATGTAAATCAGAAAAAGTTTCGTACAAGAAATAACATACTTTTCGTTCAAGTTTCATTCAAGGTTTTATTCAAGACATGCACAGTATAATAAAAGTGCGTGTCATATTGTTATGTGCTATGTTCAGTTCGTACTAACCAATTACATTCAATTCATAGTACTAACTGAACATAGTACATAACAATATGACACGCACTAGTATATTTGATGAAAAAAAAAACAAAATTTATAATGAATGAAACTTATTTAAGTTTTTTTGATGAATCTAGTATGTACTAATGTAATCCACGCTTAAAAAAGTAGTAATATTTTGAGGATCGAAGAAGAAAAAAAAAATAAGGGGACACCCGGGTTTGAACCGGGGACCTCTCGATCTGCAGTCGAATGCTCTACCACTGAGCTATATCCCCGACGCCTCTCAAATAACAGACGTTAGATTCAAAATCTAGAATTCTTAATAAAATTGGTATTAAAAAAACTATAAAATTTAAAGAAAAGTACTTGAATTTTATGATGGGGGCATACAATTTTTTTTCTATACAACTTTTACATTTGAATCATCTATCATACGTTTTAAACTATAAAGCTATGGGTGAAAAAACGTGAAATCACCTAGTTTTTCGCAATTTTTATGAAAACTCTGATAGCTACTGGAAAATGTTTAAAAGACTAATTGTTGGGCTTAAAATTCTCTACAATATTGCATTAGAAATAATTTTCCGATTGTTTCAAATAAATAAATTATGAGTGAAATTAAATAGATTAATTTACATAATGGTAGGCAACTTTAGTTGCGCCTAAAACAAAAAAAAAACACTGATTGTATCCAAAATGGCCACTATTTGAACTACCGTTTGAAGTTTATAATTAATTTGAAATATTTAATTGCGTCTTATCAGCGTCTTATCAATTTGAATGCAGGCGATGCGAGTAATAGCTGCCGATAAAGAGGTCACACCGATAAGTGATATTGGGAGTATCGATTTGAAGGGGCGTACTGGGGAAAATTATGTGACAATATGGGGCGCATTTTCCGTTGGATTTTTTTGGGGGAAATTCGGTGCGCCGCGACGGCGTACGGCTAGAGCGTCGCCTATCGATCCGGCGTGCGCAAACCACCGGCGTAGAGTAGGGGCGTTACGTAAGAATTTTACGTTACGTCAGTCAGATGGTAGACGTTTCGGGAAAATCGCGTACGGTCCGGTGAAAAACTGCGAGCACGCGAAAGAAAATTGGCCGTTAAATTTTTAGAAAAACGCGTATTCCGTTCCTGTCTGTGCACCGATAACGACCACAGCCATGTTATCAATCAGTAAACAGGCGCTTTCTTCCAACATTCTAAGGTCAGTGCATTCCGTCAGCCTATCGACTGGAGAGGTGGCGATTGATAAGAGATAATGGCGCGTGTTATCAGATGCGACGCTGCAAGAGGCGCGCGTAGCATTTATTTTGTAAATCCGATGCGTTTCTAGGTTATTTTAGGAGGTCCATTGCTCTCCCGCTGTTGCTCACGTATATGAATGCATAGGAAATTTCCGCCGCTCTTTGAAATCGATACCCCAGACAACCCCCGCAGCGCGGCCCTGTAAAATCCCATTGCGCCTCACTTAAAACCGTCCCGTTATGTAACAGACTTAACGCCCTTTATTTGTATTTATTGCACATTTTGACACTGACAGCTGCCTGCTTGGATGGCGTTTTATCATGCCAAGGTTAAATAGAAAAGTGAGCGCTATAAAAGTTATTGTCCTCGACACTTTTTATGCTGCTTGTTGCTGTAATCAATTCCATCTACACAGCAGTAGTTGGTTCATACTAGTTATTATTACAACAAACACTAATATAATAGCGTAATTAGTATATATTAAAAACAAAAAAACAAAAAAAAACAAAAAACAATCTCTTTTTGAATTATATAACGATTTCACGGCCATTTTGAAATTTGAAAAATAAACTTAAACGAGTTTCTGCCTTTATCACAACGAAAAACCTTCTATAATATCTTTAAACGAAATTAAACTGATTAAAATAACACAGTAAAATAAATTGATTGAAATAAATTATATAAACGTTTAAAATCTGATATGGCGTATGCACATAAATTTATGATACATATCATAAGTGGTAAGTTCATTTGATTGAAAAATCAGAAAATCCTAGTAGGTGTTACCCTTAAAAAATAATCAAGTTACGTTAGATCAGTAGTTCTTAACCGCGGAACATCGAGTTAAAAATAATTATAAAAAATCAAATATTTAAGAAATTTAAATTTATGATATTATTTTACATTCTACATTTAATTGGGCTTAAAATAAGCCTATTTTTGATCATTTTCACCCAAAAGTAAAGTCCACAAGAAGGTTTTTATTGTACAAGCTGTTTTAAAAAAAATCAACCTAGTTATAAAAAATTATAAAAAATCAAATATTTAAGAAATTTAAATTTATGATATTATTTTACATTCTACATTTAATTGGGCTTAAAATAAGCCTATTTTTGATCATTTTCACCCAAAAATAAAGTCCACAAGAAGGTTTTTATTGTACAAGCTGTTTTAAAAAAAATCAGCCGAGTTATAAAAAATTATAAAAAATCAAATATTTAAGAAATTTAAATTTATGATATTATTTTACATTCCACATTTAATTGAGCTTAAAATAAGCCGATTTTTGATCATTTTCACCCTAAAATAAAGTCCACAAGAAGATTTTTATTGTACAAGCTGTTTTAAAAAAATCAAACGAGTTATAAAAAATTATAAAAAATCAAAGATTTAAGAAATTTAAATTTATGATATTATTTTATATTCTACATTTAATTGGGCTTAAAATAAGCCTATTTTTGGTCATTTTCACCCAAAAATAAAGTCCGCAAGAAGGTTTTTATTGTGCAAGATGTTTTAAAAAAATCAAACGAGTTATAAAAAATTATAAAAAATCAAACATTTAAGAAATTTAAATTTATGATATTATTTTACATTCTACATTTAATTGGGCTTAAAATAAGCCTATTTTTGATCATTTTTACCCAAAAGTAAAGTCCACAAGAAGGTTTTTATTGTACAAGCTGTTTTAAAAAAAATCAACCTAGTTATAAAAAATTATAAAAAATCAAATATTTAAGAAATTTAAATTTATGATATTATTTTACATTCTACATTTAATTGGGCTTAAAATAAGCCTATTTTTGATCATTTTCACCCAAAAATAAAGTCCGCAAAAAGGTTTTTATGGTACAAGCTGTTTTAAAAAAATCAAACAAGTTATAAAAAATTATAAAAAATCAAATATTTAAGAAATTTAAATTTATGATATTATTTTGCATTCTACATTTAATTGGGCTTAAAATAAGCCTATTTTTGATAATTTTCACCCAAAAATAAAGTCCACAAAAAGGTTTTTATTGTACAAGCTGTTTTAATAAAATTAACTGAGTTATAAAAAAATTATAAAAAATCAAAGATTTTAAAAATTTATATTTATGATACTGTTTTATATTCTACATTTAATTGGGCTTAAAATAAGCCTATTTTTGATAATTTTCATCCAAAAGTAAATTCCGCAAGAAGGTTTTTATTGTACAAGCTGTTTTAAAAAAAATCAGCCGAGTTATAAAAAATTATAAAAAATCAAATATTTAAGAAATTTAAATTTATGATATTATTTTACATTCTACATTTAATTGAGCTTAAAATAAGCCTATTTTTGATCATTTTCACCCAAAAGTAAAGTCCACAAGAAGGTTTTTATTGTACAAGCTGTTTTAAAAAAAATCAACTGAGTTATAAAAAATTATAAAAAATCAAAGATTTTAAAAATTTATATTTATGATACTGTTTTATATTCTACATTTAATTGGGCTTAAAATAAGCCTATTTTTGATAATTTTCACCCAAAAATAAAGTCCACAAGAAGGTTTTTATTGTACAAGATGTTTTAAAATAAATCAGCCGAGTTATAAAAAATTATAAAAAAATCAAATATTTAAGAGCTTTAAATTTATGATATTATTTTACATTCTACATTTAATTGGGCTTAAAATAAGCCTATTTTTGATCATTTTCACCCAAAAATAAAGTCCACAAGAAGGTTTTTATTGTACAAGCTGTTTTAAAAAAAATCAGCCGAGTTATAAAAAATTATAAAAAATCAAATATTTAAGAAATTTAAATTTATGATATTATTTTACATTCTACATTTAATTGGGCTTAAAATAAGCCTATTTTTGATCATTTTTACCCAAAAGTAAAGTCCACAAGAAGGTTTTTATTGTACAAGCTGTTTTAAAAAAATTAACTAATTTATAAAAAATTATAAAAAATCAAAGATTTAAAAAATTTAATTTTATGATATTATTTTACATTCTACATTTAATTGGGCTTAAAATAAGCCTATTTTTGATCATTTTCACCCAAAAATAAAGTCCACAAGAAGGTTTTTATTGTACAAGCTGTTTTAAAAAAATCAAACGAGTTATAAAAACTTATAAAAAATCAAATATTTAAGAAATTTAAATTTATGATATTATTTTACTTTCTACATTTAATTGGGCTTAAAATAAGCCTATTTTTGATCATTTTCACCCAAAAATAAAGTCCACAAGAAGGTTTTTATTGTACAAGCTGTTTTAAAAAAATTAACTGAGTTATAAAAAATTATAAAAAATCAAAGATTTAAAAAATTTATATTTATGATACTGTTTTATATTCTACATTTAATTGGGCTTAAAATAAGCCTATTTTTGATAATTTTCACCCAAAAATAAAGTCCACAAGAAGGTTTTTATTGTACAAGCTGTTTTAAAAAAATCAAACGAGTTATAAAAAATTATAAAAAATCAAATATTTAAGAAATTTAAATTTATGATATTATTTTACATTCTACATTTAATTGGGCTTAAAATAAGCCTATTTTTGATAATTTTCACCCAAAAATAAAGTATACAAGAAGGTTTTTATTGTACAAGCTGTTTTAAAAAAATTAACTAATTTATAAAAAATTATAAAAAATCAAAGATCTAAAAAATTTAATTTTATGATATTATTTTACATTCTACATTTAATTGGGCTTAAAATAAGCCTATTTTTGATCATTTTCACCCAAAAATAAAGTCCGCAAGAAGGTTTTTATTGTGCAAGATGTTTTAAAAAAATTCAAACGAGTTATAAAAAATTATAAAAAATCAAAGATTTAAAAAATTTTAATTTATGATATTATTTTACATTCTACATTTAATTGGGCTTAAAATAAGCCTATTTTTGATCATTTTTACCCAAAAGTAAAGTCCGCAAGAAGGTTTTTATTATATAAGCTGTTTTAAAAAAATTAACTAAGTTATAAAAAATTATAAAAAATCAAATATTTAAGAAATTTAAATTTATGATATTATTTTACATTCTACATTTAATTGGGCTTAAAATAAGCCCATTTTTGATAATTTTCACCCAAAAATAAAGTCCACAAGAAGGTTTTTATTGTACAAGCTGTTTTAAAAAAATCAAACGAGTTATAAAAAAATATAAAAAATCAAATATTTAAGAAATTTAAACTTATTATATTATTTTACATTCTACATTTAATTGGGCTTAAAATAAGCCTATTTTTGATCATTTTCACTCAAAAATAAAGTCCACAAGAAGGTTTTTATTGTACAAGCTGTTTTAAAAAAATCAAACAAGTTATAAAAAATTATAAAAAATCAAATATTTAAGAAATTTAAATTTATGATATTATTTTACATTCTACATTTAATTGGGCTTAAAATAAGCCTATTTTTGATCATTTTCACCCAAAAATAAAGTCCACAAGAAGGTTTTTATTGTACAAGCTGTTTTAAAAAAAATCAAACGAGTTATAAAAAATTATAAAAAATCAAATATTTAAGAAATTTAAATTTATGATATTATTTTACATTCTACATTTAATTGGGCTTAAAATAAGACTATTTTTGATAATTTTCACCCAAAAATAAAGTCCACAAGAAGGTTTTTATTCTACAAGCTGTTTTAAAAAAATCAAACAAGTTATAAAAAAATATAAAAAATCAAATATTTAAGAAATTTAAATTTATGATATTATTTTACATTCTACATTTAATTAGGCTTAAAATAAGCCTATTTTTGATCATTTTCACCCAAAAATAAAGTCCACAAGAAGGTTTTTATTGTACAAGCTGTTTAAAAAAAAATCAACCGAGTAATAAAAAATTATAAAAAATCAACGATTTTATAAATTTATATTTATAATATTATTTTATATTCTGTATTTAATTAGGCTCAAAATAAGCTATTTTTTGATAATTTTCAGCCAAAAATAATGTCTGCAGGAAGGTTTTTATTACACGAGCTTTTTTAAATTAGTCGACTGAGTTATAAAAAATTATAAAAAAATCAAAGATTATAAAAATTTAAATTTATAATATTATTTTATATTCTGTATTTAATTAGGCTCAAAATAAGCTATTTTTTGAGAATTTTCACTCAAAAATAAAGTCTGCAGGAACGTTTTTAGTGTAACCGGTGCTTGTTGCAAAAGCTTTGAGAATTTATGAATGCCGAAATTGAATGTTATCTCATCTATTCGATGTTATTAACGCTTTAATTTTACGAGTTTTTTTCTTATGATCAAAAATTCTTATGACTTCAAAAAGGTTAAGATAATAGCCACATGCAAAATTTAGTTAGGTACAATTATATAGAAATTTAATAATTTTCAACAGTTTATAAACTCCCCACATTAATCATAATTAAATATAGAACACAAACACCCAATCCGTTTTCATTTAACCGCTCACGTGTCATAGTTATTGACCTTTAAATCTAGCAAATTGCTTTAAATTGGGCCCGCAAATAGGCGCGTTGCCATGTTGTCCAGTGAATATAATCAACTTTTTTCATTATGCAATTTTTTTTTATGAGCGGGACTGCTTTTTTAGTGCGTTCCAACGCATTCGAAATGAAAATAGAAATGAAGACGGCTATTTTTGGCTGGTTATAAATACTAGTTGGAGAATTTACCGGCTTGTTTACCACAAATATTCTTCAACGTAAAAAGTGGTTCCAAATAACAATTACATTTATTTTTAAATCAATTACGGAGGCAGTTTAATAATAGAGTAAAGTATTCATCATTTTTGATTTTTATTGAAATTTTATTGATGGCTTTTTATCCAGGAACAACATCAACGTAAATCTATGTCTATTAGTTTTAACGTAAGATGTTAATCCAATCAAAGGCTAAAGGCTAGGCCTTTGGTTAGATTGTTTTTAGCGTCTCATATTAAATCTAATAGACATAGATTCAGTTTGATACTATTCCTGGATAAAAAGCCACAATCTGAATACAAACATACAAACTAGAAGTCGATGCAATAAAAACTTACTGAGATACAGCTCGAATAGTTCGTTTTTGGCATGATCATTTCAAGGAAATTTTTAGACTTCTGTGGAGGCGACAAACGGTTTTCGCAATTTTAATTAGTACCCTAAGAACTTTTGCTTTCGATTGGCAGCAAAATATATTTTTTTTAAATGATACAACTGACCCCCTAGGAGGAAAGTTAAACGCCATCTTGCGGCACCACATCAATTAGCAATGCATACCCAAAATACCCAAAACGTTGTAGGTAAAGTGTAGTTTTTATAAATAATATAACAAAATTTTATTAAAATAAATTACTGAGTGCCATAAATAATAAACGTATGCAATTTTTCAATTTGATAGCTTTAATTTAAGAAAAAAATGTCCGCCTGTCTGTCTATGTTTACTTAAAAACTACTGTATATTTTTCAATTAAATTTAGCATATCGCTATTATCGAATGCTATTAGGTCTTGGTTAAGTTCTAGTCGACATTTCTCGTGGTTTACTATATGTTAAAGTGTAACGATTTTTCGATTTTTTGCAGGGTCGCGGTAAGATGTTTCGGTTCGGTGATGCCCGAGGCGAAGATCAAGGACTTTGGGGTGAAAAACGAGCCCGTGCTGGACTACCTGAAGGACTCGAAGGAGCGCAAGGAACTAGAGGCGGCGTTGAACAAGTTGGCCAACGAATGCGTCGATGTGCCAATTGTCATCGGCGACAAGGAGTTGAAAACCAGCAATGAACATTACCAAGTAAATTTTTGTGTATATTTTTAAACTGTTTACGTTTATGACTGTGTGCTGCTCCGGGCTTATTGTTGTCCTTTGTTCTATTTGTCGTGTAAGCTGCTCAACCGAGATGAAGTAGAGGTCATGGTCCTCCAGATAGTTATTTGTAAGGGATGAGGGGTGGGGGATTAGATATTTAAATCTTAGCTATAAATGCACGAAGAAGTTATCTGTCATAAATATAGAAAGAAAAGGTGGCTACTAACACAGGACTACACATATCTTAGGAAGAATAGATGAACTGAAGGGTAACCTCTTCTTTCTTGGGGTTTAAACCCCCCCACAGGACTATAAATATCTTAGGAAGAATAGATTTCTTTCTTGGGGTTTAACCCCCCCTCTACTTTCTTGGGGTTTAACTCGCCCCCCCCCCCTCCCCTCATAGAAAAAAAAGGTGGCTACTAACACAGGACTATAAATAGGAAGAATAGATGACCTAAAGGTTAACCTCTTCTTTCTTGGGGTTTAACACCCCTCCACATGACTACAAATATCTTAGGAAGAATAGATAACCTACAATTAAACCTCTTCTTTCTTGGGGTTCAAATCCCCCCGGATACGGCCCTGCGCAAAGAGACCCGTTATGTTTTTTAATAAAGTGGCACGAAGTTACTAACCGCTGTGCTAATAAATGCAATAAGAAATAACTAAAACCTGATTGTTTTTAATTCTTAAGGTAATGCCGCACGACCACCAAAAGAAGATCGCGAAATTCTACTATGCCGACACGAAATTAGTGAACGAGGCCATCGATAATGCCGTGAAGGCTCAACGCAAATGGGACGCGGTACCAATTGTTCAAAGGTCTGCACGCAATAACTTAGTTAGTTTAGGTTTAAATACATGAATCTTTTGATTTCAATAGGTTAGACATTTGGGAGAAGGCGGCGCAACTGATGGCCGGTAAGTACAGGGCCGAACTCAACGCGGCCACGATGCTGGGCCAGGCTAAGACTGTCGTCCAAGCTGAAATCGACTCCGCGGCCGAGTTGATAGATTTCTTCAGGTAAGACTCAACAATTTATCATTCGAAATATTTACGATTTGCTTGAATTTCATTGCGATATTAACTAACATTCGAAAGTATGTGATATCAACTCAAATATTTTTCTTTGAGATGACTTGAATGTATTTGTAGTTGTGTTATCAAATCAATCACTGAAGGTAATATAAACAGTGGGGTAGGCGGGAGTGTTGATGTCTTTTTCAAAAGTCACCCTGTTACCTAAACGTGATTCTGATGGAAAATGTATGATTCATGAACTCAACTGAGATATCTACATTCGTTTCAAAAATATACCCCACTTTAAATACAAATACTTCATTTTTCTATTGTAAATACAAGTTATCTACAAGTTATCGTTCAGTATACTTAAGACCTATACGTCAATCTGATGGAAAACTGTATGAGGAACTCAATTTCATAAACTTTAAAGTGATATCTTCAATAGTTTTGAAGATATGACCTTGTTAAATTGAAAATACTTCGTTACAACATTTCTCTGCTACAAAACAGTAACCAGAGAGTATACTTAAGCCCTACGTATCATTCTGATTGAAGAATATATGAAGAACACAATTTCATAAACTTCAAAGCGATATCTTCATTAATTTCAAAGATATGACCGTTCTAAATTGAAAATACAGCTATTTAAGACATTCCTTTGCAACAAATACAAGTAACCATTAAGTATACTTAAGGCCTATGTGTGATTATTATAGAGAAATGCATGAGGAACTCAATTTCATAAACCTCAAAGAGATATCTTTAATAGGTTTAGAGATATGACCCTGTTAAATTGCAAATAATTCATTTTAACATTTTTATGCTACAAATACAAGTAACTATTGACCATACTTAAGACCTATGAATGTTTCTGATTAAAAACTGTATAAGGAATTCAATTTCATAAACCCAAAAGAGATATCTTCATTAATTTCAAAGATATGGCCATTTTAAATTAGAAATACTTCTTTTCAACATTTCTCTGCTACAAATACAAGTAATCATTGAGTATACTTAAGTCCTACGTATGATTCTGATTAAAGAATACATGAAGAATACAATTTCATAAACTATAAAGCGATATCTTCATTAATTTCAAAAATATGACCGTTCCAAATTGAAAATACACCTATTTAAGACATTCCTTTGCTACAAATACAAGTAACCATTAAGTATACTTAGGACCTATGTGTGATTATTATAGAGAAATGTATGAGGAACTCAATTTCATAAACCTCAAAGAGATATCTTTAATAGGTTTAGAGATATGACCCTGTTAAATTGCTAATAATTAATTAATTAAGACCTACGAATGTTTCTGATTAAAAACTGTATGAGGAATTCAATTTCATAAACCCAAAAGAGATATCTTCATTAATTTCAAAGATATGGCCGTTTTAAATTGGAAATACTTCTTTTCAACATGTCTCTGCTACAAATACAAGTAATCATTGAGTATACTTAAGTCCTACATATGATTCTGATTGAAAAATACATGTGGAATACAATTTCATAAACTTTAAAGAGACATCTTCATTAATTTCATAGATATGACCGTTTTAAATTGCAAATACACCTATTTAAGACATTTCTTTGCTACAAATACAAGTAACCATTAAGTATACTTAGGTCCTATGTGTGATTATTATAGAAAAATGTATGAGGAACTCAATTTTATAAACTATAAAGAGATATCTTCAATAGTTTTAGAGATATGACCCTGTTAAATTGCAAATACTTTATTTTAGCAATTTTCTGTTACAAATATAAGTATCCATTGAGTATACTTAAGACCTACGAATGTTTCTGATTAAAAACTGTATGAGGAATTCAATTACATAAACCCAAAAGAGATATCTTCATTAATTTCAAAGATATGACCATTTTATATTGCAAATACACCTCTTTGGACATT
The DNA here is from genome assembly GCA_963942505.1 of Lordithon lunulatus. Taxonomy (NCBI): domain Eukaryota; kingdom Metazoa; phylum Arthropoda; class Insecta; order Coleoptera; family Staphylinidae; genus Lordithon; species Lordithon lunulatus. Next base: position 43,426,651 of record OZ012675.1, on the reverse strand, counting down.
CCTCTGCTACAAATACAAGGAAACATGAAGTATACTTAGGACCTATTCGTAGTTATCATAGAAAAATGTATGAGGAACTCAATTTCATAAACTTTAAAGAGATATATTTATTAATTTCAAAGATATGATCGTTTTAAATTACAAATACACCTCTTTAGACATTTTTGTGCTAAAATACAAGTAACCATTAAGTATACTTAGGACCTAAGTGTGATTATTATAGAGATATATATGAGGAACTCAATTTCATAAACTTCAAAGAGATATCTTGAATACTTTTGAAGATATCACCTTGTTAAATTGCAAATACTTCTTTTTAACATTTCTTCGCTACAAATATAAGTAACCATTGAGTATAGTTATGAGTTACAAAAGTTTCTGGTTGAAAACTGTATAAGGAACTCTATTTCATAAACCTCAAAGAGATATCTTCATTAATTTCAAAGATATGACCATTTTAAATTACAAATACACCTCTTTGGACATTTTTCTGTTACAAATACAACTAAGCATTAAGTATACTTAGGACTGATCCATATATTACCATAGAAATATGTATGAGCAACTTAATTTCATAAACTTCAAAGAGATATCTTTAATGGTTTTGAAGATATGATCTTGTTGAATTGCAAATACTTCTTTTCAACATTTCTCTGCTACAAATACAAGTAAACATTGAGTATAATTAAGACCTAGGCATGATTCTAATTGAAAAATGCACGTGCAACTCAATTTCATAAACTTCAAAGAGATATCTTCATTAATTTCAAAGATATGACCATTTTAAATTGCAAATACACCTATTTAAGACATTTCTATGCTACAAATACAAGTAACCATTAAGTATACTTAGAACCTATGTGTGATTATTATAGAGAAATGTATGAGGAACTCAATTTCATAAACTTCACAGAGATATCTTTATTAATTTCGAAGATATGACCTTATTAAGTTGCAAATACTTCTTTTCAACATTTCTCTGCTATAAATACAAGTAACCATTGAGTATACTTAAGACCTAGGCAAGATTCTGATTGAAAAATGCATGTGGAACTCAATTTCATAAACCTCAAAAAGATATCTTCATTTGTTTCAAAGTTATGACTGTTTTAAATTGTAAATACATCTCTTTAGACATTCCTCTGCTACAAATACAGGTAACCATTAATTAAGTATACTTAGGACCTATATGTGATTCTTATAGAAACATGTATGAGGAACTCAATTTCATAAACCTCAAAGAGATATCTTCAACAGTTTTAAAGATATGACACTGTTAAATTGCAAATATTTCTTTTCAACATTTCCCTGCTAGAAATACAAGTAACCATTGAGTATACTTAAGACCTGGGCATGAATATGATTGTAAAATGCATGTGGAACTCAATTTTATAAACCTCAAAAAGATATCTTCATTTGTTTCAAAGTTATGACTGTTTTAAATTGTAAATACATCTCTTTAAAAATTCCTCTGCTACAAATACAGGTAACCATTAAGTATATTTAAGACCTATCTGTGATTGTCATAGAAAAATATATGAGGAACTCAATTTCATAAACTTCAAAGAGATATCTTCAACAGTTTTAAAGATATGACACTGTTAAATTGCAAATATTTCTTTTCAACATTTCCCTGCTAGAAATACAAGTAACCATTGAGTATACTTAAGACCTAGGCATGATTCTGATTGTAAAATGCATGTGGAACTCAATTTCATAAACCTCAAAAAGATATCTTCATTTGTTTCAAAGTTATGACTGTTTTAAATTGTAATTACACCTCTTTAGACATTACTCTGCTACAAATACAGGTAACCATCAAGTATACTTAGGACCTATATGTGATTCTTATAGAAAAATGTATGAGGAACTCAATTTCATAAACCTCAAAGAGATAACTTCAATAGTTTTAAAGATATGACCATGTTAAATTGCAAATGTTTCTTTTCAACATTTCTTTGCTACAAATACAAGTAACCATTGAGTATACTTATGACCTAGGCATGTTTCTGATTGAAAAATGCATGTGGAACTGAATTTCATAAACCTCAAAAACATATCTTCATTAGTTTCAAAGTTATGACTGTTTTAAATTGTAAATACATCTCTTTAAAAATTCCTCTGCTACAAATACAGGTAACCATCAAGTATACTTAGGACCTATATGTGATTCTTATAGAAAAATGTATGAGGAACTCAATTTCATAAACTTCAAAGAGATATCTTTAATAGTTTTAAAGATATGACCCTGTTAAATTGCAAATATTTCTTTTCAACATTTCCCTGCTAGAAATATAAGTAACCATTGAGTATACTTAAGACCTAGGTATCATTCTGATTGTAAAATGCATGTGGAACTCAATTTCATAAACCTCAAAAAGATATCTTTATTTGTTTCAAAGTTATGACGGTTTTAAATTGTAAATACATCTCTTTAAAAATTACTCTGCTACAAATACAGGTAACCATTAAGTATACTTAAGACCTATCTGTGATTGTCATAGAAAAATATATGAGGAACTCAATTTCATAAACTTCAAAGAGATATCTTCAACAGTTTTAAAGATATGACACTGTTAAATTTCAAATATTTCTTTTCAACATTTCCCTGCTAGAAATACAAGTAACCATTGAGTATACTTAAGACCTAGGCATGTTTCTGATTGAAAAATGCATGTGGAACTCAATTTTATAAACCTCAAAAAGATATCTTCATTTGTTTCAAAGTTATGACGGTTTTAAATTGTAAATACATCTCTTTAAAAATTACTCTGCTACAAATACAGGTAACCATTAAGTATACTTAAGACCTATCTGTGATTGTCATAGAAAAATATATGAGGAACTCAATTTCATAAACTTCAAAGAGATATCTTCAACAGTTTTAAAGATATGACACTGTTAAATTGCAAATATTTCTTTTCAACATTTCCCTGCACCAAATACAAGTAACCATTGAGTATACTTAAGAGCTGGGCATGAATCTGATTGTAAAATGCATGTTGAACTCAATTTCATAAACCTCAAAAAGATATCTTCATTTGTTTCAAAGTTATGACGGTTTTAAATTGTAAATACATCTCTTTAAAAATTCTTTTGCTACAAATACAGGTAACCATCAAGTATACTTAGGACCTATATGTGATTCTTATAGAAAAATGTATGAGGAACTCAATTTCATAAACTTCAAAGAGATATCTTTAATAGTTTTAAAGATATGACCCTGTTAAATTGCAAATATTTCTTTTCAACATTTCCCTGCTAGAAATATAAGTAACCATTGAGTATACTTAAGACCTAGGTATCATTCTGATTGTAAAATGCATGTGGAACTCAATTTCATAAACCTCAAAAAGATATCTTCATTTGTTTCAAAGTTATGACCGTTTTTAAATTGCAAATACACCTCTTTAGTAAGTATAGTTAAGACTTAAACGTGGTTCTGATGTAAAATTGGATGATGAACTCAATTTCCTTAATCTCAAAGTGATATCTTTAGAATATTCAAAGATATCTTGAAAACAACTTTGTACAACGTATTAATTTTAAATGATATAGAATGAACATTAAGGCACTGTTGAATCAAGCTGATAACTCTCGAGTTAATTTCCAATAGGTGATTCTAACCTCACTTTTGACAACTTTGACATATAATGCGACGTTGCCATATAAAAACAAATGTACATGACCTTGAAAGGTATAAAACAACTTATGCAACATCTAACAATATAATTACGGGTAATAGTTAACCTCGTGTAAATATCGCAGGTGCTTTAGATGTTACTAGAAGTAGGATAATATTGAATAATTGTTATGTAGAAAATTTGTAGATGTAATTACTAAAATATTACTTATTGGTCTCCTACGACCTGTCGAATGAGCAACGGGTGTTTCTACACACCCACCCGCTGGTGGGAAGAGATATTAATGATTATATTTCCGTTTGCAGACTGAACGCGTTCTTTTTGAAAGAGGCCCACAAGTACCAGCCGATTTCCGAGAACCCCAAGGTGACGAAAAACAGCATGCGGTACCGCGGCATCGACGGCTTTATCGCCGCCGTCTCGCCGTTTAATTTCACCGCAATCGGCGGCAATTTGGCGTACACTCCGGCTTTAATTGTGAGTAGCTACGGTTTTGTGTGTGTGTGTGTTGGTGAGACAAATGGGGGGCGGTGTTGAGGGTGGATTTTTTGGGTCGTAGGGCAATGCCGTGCTGTGGAAGCCGAGCGACACCGCCGTCCTCTCCAACTGGACGATCTTTAAGATCTGCAGGGAGGCGGGCGTGCCACCGGGCGTGGTTAACTTCATCCCGGCGGATGGACCGGTGTTTGGGGATGCCATCACGGCTTCTAAGCACTTGGCCGGTATTAATTTTACTGGATCTGTACCGTGAGTAGCCAGAATGCTAATACTACGGACTAATTTGATTGCATTTGTTTTTTTTTGTTTGTTTCCAGAACGTTTACACGTCTTTGGGCACAGGTTGGCCAGAATATCAATAAGTATATCAATTTCCCACGGTTGATTGGTGAGTGTGGTGGTAAGAATTACCACTTTGTTCATCCTACAGCTGATGTCAACAGTGTGGTTACTGGAACCATTAGGAGTGCGTTTGAATTCTGCGGGCAGAAGTGCAGCGCGTGCTCCAGGATGTACGTCCCTGAATCACTTTGGAGCAAGGTACTTTAGGTTATGGATTTGAATGACAGTAGATAACGGGGGAAATTATGCATGGTACCAAATGTACGATAAGTTGCCTACGGTCTGTAAATGCAAAACATAATAATTACAGGTCTTTAAAACATTGTCTTCGTTTTAATATTATAGAGATATTCGGAACAGTTTTTTTTGTTATATTTGTGAGTGTGTTACTTTTGTTGCAACCGATGGTAGGCAACTTGTTGTATATTTAGTTCCCATCTAAATGACCTTGTTGCTGTAATCATCGGGATTCGAACATACTAAAATTGCATGATTATGTTCTGTACTCCCATTTTAGATCAAGGCTGGTCTGATTAGTGAACAATCCAAACTGAAAATTGGAGACCCTACTGCGTACGACACCTTCACCTCAGCAGTGATTGATGACAAGGCCTACAAGCGCATCAAGGGTTATATCGACCACGCCAAAGCGTCCGACAAGTTATCAATTGTAGCTGGAGGCAAGTGTGACGACTCCAAGGGTTACTTTATTGATCCCACGATTGTGGAATCGAAGGACCCCGTTGATAAAATTATGGTGGAGGAGATTTTCGGCCCGGTCCTCTCAATTTATGTCTACAAGGATAAGGATTTGGATAAAACCATGAAGCTGGTTGGTTCTTCAACCGCGTTCGCTCTAACAGGCGCCGTGTTCGCACAAGACGAGTAAGTATATGTTAAGAAAGTCTGCATACACCTCTTAGCAATCTAGATTTTAATCTTGTTAGATCTGATCAGTGTATCTTAGCTAATGAGGATGAATTCATACAATATCGCTAGTGGTTATATACAAAGTAATGTAAGTTTCCCTCTAGAGTGAAAGAATAACGCCATCTGGCGGCACCACATTAATTAACCATATGGATGTGTATTGTTAATTGATGTGGTACCGCTAGATGGCATTAAACTTTCTCTTTAGAGAGAAACTTACATGAATTTAACCAAAAAATATGTACTAAAGCATTAAATGAACACAGGAAATTCCTGCATCGTGCTTTGGAGGAGTTAAAAATGACTGCGGGCAATTTCTACATCAACGACAAGTCTACAGGAAGTGTTGTAGGGCAACAACCGTTCGGTGGCTCAAGATTATCAGGTAAATTAACCTTAAAATTAACGTCATTCGGTATTAATTGTTTTAAATTACAGGAACCAACGATAAGGCTGGTGGTCCGCACTACGTCCTGAGATGGGGCAACCCGCAAGCCGTGAAAGAAACATTCGTCCCACTCAAAGACATCAACTACCCGTACATGAGCCAATTGTAAACCATCCCTTGTTTGCTTTAAAATTGTGATAAGTTTAATCGCAGAACCCCCCTCACTCATTCGTTTCTCGTCGAAATCAACAAAACGAGTATTTTTTGTTTTTGTTTTCCTTTTTGTTTGTTTAAACCAACCCAAAGATCATTATTATTTTCTCTCGAATTTATGATTCATTTTAATTTCTAAAAAAAAAGTTACTAGAATAGTTAAGTAGATGATAGTACGACACTATGTGACAATATTACCAACAAATGAAATATGTTTAGATGTAATGTATGTGTATTATATATAAATTATATATTAATTATTATTATTATTATAATGAGAAAACATGTTGAGAGATACCAGATGATTGTAATTGATTCACCTCATCAGCTCTAGATCAACCATCAGCTTGTTTGCCAACAAAAAACAAAATCTATATCAGAGAAGGGACTCATTAACAACATAAGTGTACATTTATAAATGTAAATAAAAAAGACAATGTCAATTTGAAGTCTTCCATTGTACCGACAAGTCTAGATTTTCATTCAATCCTCTTATTAGTCTCAATTAAACCCTTAGACAGAAATTAATTGATAATTTATGTGCTCCGTATAGAAACCAACTAGCTGAATCCAAATTTGAAAACTACAATTACCTATCATAAACAGTTTCTGAATTACAGACGGCCAAAACTGATTTTCGCGTAAATTTCAAAGTGCTATTTTGTAAGAACCAAAAGGTATATCCATGAAATTCTTTTTGAGGGTGTGGTTAAGTAGACGAAATTATATGCAGAAAACTAACAATTGAAATCGAAACAAAGAAACTAATTTCTCAATTGTATTTCATCAGGGACAGCTTTGTATTCGTGTATATTACAATCATCCTCGCTGCAGGCCACACAAAATTCCATGGAGCCACCAATGTTAGTCTTCAAATGGTCCCTTTCAAAAACCACGCATTTGTACTCGCAATTGCCTTTACCACATCCTCTAACAGCATAAAGACCTCCCATAGGAAAGTCATTAACAACAGCCTCATAACAACACGCTGCAACATCACAGGTAACCCTTGTGGTCGCATTAGTTACTGCATTGCAATGCGTACACTCCGCACATTTGATGGATTTAGTTTTAATTTGTTTAAACGGCTTGGTTTTATTGAATTCATCCGAGTTACACTTATCGGTATCACACGATATGCAAGTATCGAGTGTACAGACATTAATGCAACCTCGTGTAACTGTTAAGCCATCCTTATTCAAGTAACAACCGTCGGTTGCATCGCAATTGATAACATTCGTCGTTTTAGTCACAGCATTGCAGTGGGCACATTGGTAGCATCTTATGGTTTCAGTTAATTTGTGGCTGTTGCAAAGATTACGACTGCAACTACGGCAATAACGCAGATGCTTGTTCTTGTGATATTGAGCACACAACTTGTTGCAATCAGTTGCTTCAGCCGCACAACCGCGTGTATTGGTTATTACATGTTTATCTTCAGTGGTGACCGAATAGCAACACTGTTTAGGGCAGGTGGTTACTGGTAAAGCATGTATGGGGGGTTTACATGCATGACCAGTGCAATTGTAACAGTTAATTTTGGCGTGGCAGGGTACTAAAAATTGAGATGATTATATGTTTTGATATTACAGTGGGTTAACTTACTGAGTCTTGAAAATAAAAGTAAAATTATGTAGCGAATCATAATTTATACTACTATTAGTTAATTAATGATACTAATGATGATTTATTTGCATGAAGACGTTTGATGTGACAGTAGGTATTTTAGAATTATCTAAATTTTGATTTTATAATGACATTACTTTCATTGCTTTGATCATTAATTCTATCACCTACTAGATGTTTAGCTTTATGCAACGCCAAAACAAACAAAAACATATCTACAGATGGCAGCACCGCTGCATTACGGTGCTGCCATCTGTACATATGTTAAATATATATTAAAACTGTCTAGAGGGGCGATACAAATTTCTTGATATGTTCACGAAATCATAGATTTACATAATTGTATCTGTTGTGTTTTTAGTTTAAAATATATGCAGAAAAGTTACTTAAATAACATATATTTTAGCAAAGAGACCTAAAAATACAATAGATACAATTATGTAAATCTATCATTTCGTGAACCTATCAAGAAATTTGTATCACAAGTTACTTAAATAACTTGTTTGGTAACAAACATTAATTACATAACATTAATTTGTATAAAAAAGTTGAGTTTATTAAACTGTAATAACAAGCGCAGTGGGATAAATATTGCTATAAATTGTTAACCAATTGTTTCAACTGAATACAATTTTCAGTGAACATTTAGAAATAGTCAAGTTTATTTTATACTAAAATTGAGACTTGTAGCTATAATAGTTATGAATATATTCATACTATTATAAATAGAAGAATTGAACTGAGACAAATATTGCTATAAATTGCTAACCAATTGCTCTAAATGAATGAAATTTTCAGTGGTCATTTAGAAACTGCTATGTTTATTGTATACCAAATTTGAGACTTGTAACTATAATATTTATGAATTTATTCATACTATTATAAACAGAAGAATTGAACTGAGACAAATAATACTATAAAGTGCTAACTAATTGCTCTAAATATATGTAATTTTCAGTGGATATTTAGAAATAGCTGAAATTATTGCATACCAAATTTGAGATTTGTAACTATAATAGTTATGAATATATTCATACTATTATAAATAGAAGAATTGAACTGAGACAAATATTGCTATAAATTGCTAACTAATTGCTCTAAATGTATGTAATTCTTAGTGGATATTTAGAAACAGCTAAGTTTATTGTATTCCAAATTTGAGACTTGTAGCTATAATAGTTATGAATGTATTCATACTATTATAAACAGAAGAATTGAACTGAGACAAGTATTGCTATACATTGCTAACTAATTGCTCTAAATATATGTAATTTTCATTGGATATTTAGAAATAGCTGAAATTATTGTATACCAAATTTCAGACTTGTAACTATAATAGTTATGAATATATTCATACTATTATAAATAGAAGAATTGAACTGAGACAAATATTGCTATAAATTGCTAACTAATTCCTCTAATTGAATGTAATTTTCAGTGGATATTTAGAAATAGCTTATATTATTGTCTACCAAATTTGAGACTTGTAACTATAATAGTTATGAATTTATTTATACCATTATAAACCGAAGAATTGAACTAAGACAAATAATGCTATAAATTGCTAACTAATTGCTCTAAATAAATGTAATTTTCACTGGATATTTAGAAATAGCTGAAATTATTGTATACCAAATTTCAGACTTGTAACTATAATAGTTATGAATATATTCATACTATTATAAACAGAAGAATTGAACTGAGACAAGTATTGCTATACATTGCTAACTAATTGCTCTAAATATATGTAATTTTCACTGGATATTTAGAAATAGCTGAAATTATTGTATACCAAATTTCAGACTTGTAACTATAATAGTTATGAATATGTTCATACTATTATAAATAGAACAATTGAACTGAGACAAATATTGCTATAAATTGCTAACTAATTCCTCTAATTGAATGTAATTTTCAGTGGATATTTAGAAATAGCTTATATTATTGTCTACCAAATTTGAGACTTGTAACTATAATAGTTATGAATTTATTCATACCATTATAAACAGAAGAATTGAACTGAGACAAATAATGCTATAAATTGCTAACTAATTGCTCTAAATAAATGTAATTTTCAGTGGATATTTAGAAATAGCTGAAATTATTGTATACCAAATTTGAGACTTGTAACTATAATAGTTATGAATATATTCATACTATTATAATCAGAAGAGTAGAACTGAGAAAAATATTGCTATAAATCGCTAACTAATTGCTCTAAATATATGTAATTTTCACTGCATATTTAGAAATAGCTGAAATTATTGTATACCAAATTTCAGACTTGTAACTATAATAGTTATGAATATATTCATACTATTATAATCAGAAGAGTTGAACCGAGACAAATATTGCTATAAATTGCTAACTAATTGATCTAAATGTATGTAATTCTTAGCGGATATTTAGAAATAGCTAAGTTTATTGTATTCCAAATTTGAGACTTGTAGCTATAATAGTTATGAATGTATTCATACTATTATAAACAGAAGAGTTGAACTAGAACAAATATTGCTATAAATCGCTAACCAATTGCTCTAAATGAATGAAATTTTCAGTGGGCATTTAGAAACTGCTAAGTTTATTGTATACCAAATTTGAGACTTGTAACTAGAATAGTTATGAATATATTCATATTATTATAATCAGAAGAGTTGAACTGAGACAAATATTGCTATAAATCATTAACCAATTGCTTTAAATGAATGAAATTTTCAGTGGGAATTTAGAAAATGCTATGTTTATTGTATACCAAATTTGAGATTTGTAACTAAAATAGTTATGAAAATATTCATACTATTATAAACAGAAGAATTGAACTGAGACAAATATTGCTATAAATCGCTAACTAATTGCTCTAGATGTATGTAATTTTCAGTGGATATTCAGAAATAACTGAAATGAATGTATACCAAATTTGAGATTTGTAACTCTAATAGTTATGAATTTATTCATACTATTATAAACAGAAGAATTGAACTGAGATAAATATTGCGATAAATCGCTAACTAATTGCTTTAAATTTATGTAATTTTCAGTGGACATTTAGAAATAGCTATGTTTATTGTATACCAAATTTGGGACTAGTCGCTATCATAGTTATGAAAATATTCATAACAACGCTCTTGAAGTGTTTCAATTCAATAAAACAATTCTCTGCAATTGTTATATTTGATCTAAGTATAGTTGATACTGTATATAGATTAATAACAATTGAAGGGTATTGTTTTATTTTTGAGAGCAATTGTTTTTCAATTGATTAAATCAGTTGAATAACGTAGTTCACGCTGTATCATTCATACCATAGACAACCAATGATTCATACCTTTCTAACATAACAAATTGAAGAGTATTGTTTTTATTGATTCCACACACACACAATTAGATGGTAAAAGTGATTATAGATTATATATGTTAAAAATATTGATTGAACTCTAGTTTATTCCTTACAAAAAACGCGAGGTGTGAACTGGCGCGCGCGTTGCGTCATTATGATTTCACGCCTCGCATAATATCTCCTGATGACGAACCGTGTGAGGCGTTTTTTGTATGATACACCTTATGGTAGAAGACATATGATTAAACAAAATATTGGACTAATTAAATTGCTCCTGGTTTAAATAAATAAAATATAAGCAATACATTAATAATGTATGTAATGTAATAAACTTGTCAGAGTAAAATAACTCCGATAAACATTTTATAATCAGTTTTTTCTCTCCAGTCAACCTCGAAATAAATTTTTGATATGTGGTGTTGCTGCTTAGACAGCTATATAGTGTAATTAGAGACTATATAGCCGCCTAATCAGCAACACCACATTACTATTAAGTAATGCGAACAAATTATCGTACGATAGCAATTAAAATTCGTAGTACGATATACAAAAAATGTATAGAAACCGCCACCATATTATTTAAAAAAATCGATTTACCTCATTAGTGCGTATAATAATATCCATTTACACAGGAACTCACTACACGAATTAAAGTCCACTAAATTTAACACGAACAAAAATTATTTAGTCGAGCCAACCGGTGACATTGTATACTAAATTGAGACTGATGCATAGCTGACGCATACGCAACGGCGTGGTCCGCTATGGCAGTGGATGAGTAACAATAACTTGTTTATCAAATTGCGCGTTGGTCGCAGAAATATTTATAAACATTTTTTTGTTGAATTACTAAAATAAATACTATTAATGATTCAGCCCGGACCGGTTCTATTTTTTCTAACGTCCAAAAGGAGTACATATCTTTGCAATAAATAGTTTTAAGAAATTACAGACTATGTTTTATTCATACAAATTAAACACCTGGAGAGTGGGTGGTTTTCACATCGTTTTGTTTTTCAGTTGAAGATAGGTCAACTGTGTTATTATATTACCCTAAATATGTGCCGGGAATATACATGTATAGCCTGCAGACACTTTAAAAGAAGTCTCTAATCAACTACAACGCCCTATTGATGCTTTAAACGGACATATCTTTAAAAATCTTGAAGATATTTTTGAGGATCTTTCATAATATGCTACCTCTAACTGTTTTGTTATGATATTACCCTAAGTATTTAATGGGTGTACACAAGTATAGCCTGTATATATTTTTAAAAAAGTCTCTAATGAAATACAACATCTTATTGATGCTTTAAACGGGCATATCTTTAAAAGCCTTGAAAATATTTTTGAGATTCTTTCATAATATGCTACCTGTAACTGTTTTATTACGATATTACCTTAAATATTTGTTTGGGTGTATACAGGTATGACCTACAGACACTTTTAAGTAAGTTTCTAATGAAAAACATCACCCTAAAAGCAATTTGTGACTGTTTTTCAGTGAATTATAAGATTTGTTTCTCACCAGTTAAAATCAAGTGCTATGTATTTTTGAACAGCCTAATTAATCTAGTTTAAAATCATAATAAAAATAATATATGTTGATATAGATTTTTTTCGAGATATCCAATGGCCAGAGTGAGAGAATTCACTATGGCCATTGGATATCTCGAAAAAACACTCAGATGTTAACCATACCTGTGATTTTAGGAAGAAATAATAAAATAAATACACTACAATAAATTTTAGTAATTGAAAGCTGTACGTATGACTCCTTGATGCTCATATTATTAAAGTAGACTATAAATTATGTTTGACTCATATGTTTGCAAAACATTTGTTATTGCTATGTCGTACGTGATTTTGCAATCATTATAAATACCTTGGAATTACTAAGCAGGTTTACAACAAAATCATTAAAAATTGAGCAGTGCTAACGTAACAGCCGTGCGGTTTCACTCAAGGTAAATCTTCTAAAAGTGAATTCAATTTATTAGTATAACCCGGCGCGCGTTCACGAGACCATCAAGCAACCTTCAGCGGAATATTAATTATAATCCGAATTCTATATACACTGATAATGTTATCACTCCGATGAACGTGTGCTAAGTAAGTGCCTCTTACATACAAACTGATTGTAAGTAATTTAATAGTTGTTTATTTAAATGTATACAGTTTATATAGGGTTTAACTTTTTTTTTTAACTTTTTATGCACTAGTAGCAGAATTTATTACTCATTTATTTATCCTTAAAATGTTGACTTTAAAAATCCATATAAAAAAATTCAATTAGTTTTGTACATCATTCAAAATTTAAAAAGATTTTAATTAACATGTTTTTAATATTTCTAGCAAGTTTCAACTAGTTTTAATAACTACAACTAAAGTTATGACACTTGAAAGTACTAACACATTATAGTTGGTTTTAAAAATCCATAAAAAAAATAGGTGTTATACATAATTCAGAATTTAAGCAGGCTTTAGCTAACATGTTTTTAATGTTTCTAGCAAGTTTCAACTAGTTTCAACAAATACAACTAGAATTATGACACTTGAAATTATTATAGAATTAATGTTGGTTTTAAACATCCATAAAAAAATCAATTGATATTGTAAATGATTCAAAATTTAAACAGGTTTTAACTAACATATTCCTAATATTACTAGCAAGTTTCAACTTGTTTCAACAACTACAACGAAAGTAATGAGACTTGAAAGTACTAAAAACATTAATGTTGGCTTTTAAAATCCATAAAAAAATCAATTGTTTTTGAGAATGAATCAAAATGTAAACAGGTTTTAACTAACATGTTTTAATTATTACTAGCTAGTTTCAACTTGTTTCAACAACTAAAATTAGAGTTATGACACTTAAAAGTACTAAAAACATTAATGTTGGCTTTAAAAATTCATAAAAAAATTAATTAGTTTTGTACATTGTTCAAAATTTAGAAAAATTTTAATTAACATGTTTTTAAGATTTCTAGCAAGTTTCAATAAGTTTCAACAACTACAACTAGAGTTATGAGACTTGAAAGTACTAGAAAATTAATATTGGCTTTAAAAATCCATAAAAAATCAATTATTTTTGTGAACAAATCAGAATGTAAACAGGATTTAAATAACATGTTTTTAATATTACTAGCAAGTTTCAAGAAGTTTCAACAACTACAATTAGAGTTATGATACTTGAAAGTACTAAAATGATTATAGTTGGTTTTAAAAATCCATAAAAAAATAAATTGATATTGTACATAATTCAAAATTTAAGCAGATTTTAACCAGCATGTTTTTAATATTTTTAGCAAGTTTCAACTAGTTTCAACAACTATAACTAGAGTTATGACACTTAAAAGTAGCAAAAACATTAATGTTGGCTACTAAAATTATTATAGTTGGCTTTAAAAATCCATAAAAAAATAAATTGATGTTGTACATAATTCAAAATTGAAGCATGTTTTAAAGAATATATTTTTAATATTTCTTGCAAGTTTTAACTTGTTTCAATAACTACAACGAAAGTTATGAGACTTGAAAGTTCTAAAAACGTTGTTGTTGGATTTAAAATTCCAACAAAAAATCAGTTGATGTTGTAAATAATTCAAAATTTAGGTAGGTTTTAAGTAACATGTTATTAATATTATTAGCAAGTTCCCACTGGTTTCCACCACTACAACTAGAGTTATGACACTTAAAAGTACTAAAAGCATTAATGTTGGCTTTAAAAATTCATAAAAAAATTCAATTAGTTTTGTACATCATTCAAAATTAAAAAAGATTTTAATTAACATGTTTTTAATATTTCTAGCAAGTTTCAACCAGTTTCAATAACTACAACTAAAGTTATGACACTTGAAAGTACTAACACATTATAGTTGGTTTTAAAAATCCATAAAAAAAAATAGGTGTTATACATAATTCAAAATTTAAGCAGGCTTTAGCTAACATGTTTTTAATATTTCTAGCAAGTTTCAACTAGTTTCAACAAATAAAACTAGAATTATGACACTTGAAATTACTATAGAATTAATGTTGGTTTTAAACATCCATAAAAAAATCAATTGATATTGTAAATTATTCAAAATTTAAACAGGTTTTAACTAACATATTCCTAATATTACTAGCAAGTTTCAACTTGTTTCAACAACTACAACGAAAGTAATGAGACTTGAAAGTACTAAAAACATTAATGTTGGCTTTTAAAATCCATAAAAAAAATCAATTGTTTTTGAGAATGAATCAAAATGTAAACAGGTTTTAATTAACATGTTTACATTATTACTAGCTAGTTTCAACTTGTTTCAACAACTAAAATTAGAGTTATGACACTTAAAAGTACTAAAAACATTAATGTTGGCTTTAAAAATTCATAAAAAAATGAATTAGTTTTGTACATTATTCAAAATTTAGAATGATTTTAATTAACATGTTTTTAATATTTCTAGCAAGTTTCAATAAGTTTCAACAACTACAACTAGAGTTATGAGACTTGAAAGTACTAGAAAATTAATATTGGCTTTAAAAATCCATACAAAAATCAATTATTTTTGTGAACAAATCAGAATGTAAACAGGATTTAAATAACATGTTTTTAATATTACTAGCAAGTTTCAACAAGTTTCAACAACTACAATTAGAGTTATGATACTTGAAATTACTAAAATAATTATAGTTAGCTTTAAGAATCCATAAAAAAATAAATTGATATTGTAGATAATTCAAAATTTAAGCAGGTTTTAACCAGCATGTTTTTAATATTGTTAGCAAGTTTCAACTAGTTTCAACAACTATAACTAGAGTTATGACACTTAAAAGTAGCAAAAACATTAATGTTGGCTACTAAAATCATTATAGTTGGCTTTAAAAATCCATAAAAAAATAAATTGGTGTTGTACATAATTCAAAATTTAAGCATGTTTTAAAGATTATATTTTTAATATTTCTTGCAAGTTTCAACTTGTTTCAATAACTACAACGAAAGTTATGAGACTTGAAAGTTCTAAAAACGTTGTTGGTGGATTTAAAATTCCATCAAAAAATCAATTGATGTTGTAAATAATTCAAAATTTAGGTAGGTTTTAACTAACAAGTTATAAATATTATTAGCAAGTTACAACTGGTTTCCACCACTACAACTAGAGTTATGACACTTAAAAGTACTAAAAGCATTAATGTTGGCTTTAAAAATTCATAAAAAAAATTCAATTAGTTTTGTACATCATTCAAAATTTAAAAAGATTTTAATTAACATGTTTTTAATATTTCTAGCAAGTTTCAACCAGTTTCAATAACTACAACTAAAGTTATGACACTTGAAAGTACTAACACATTATAGTTGGTTTTAAAACTCCATACAAAAAAAATAGGTGTTATACATAATTCAAAATTTAAGCAGGCTTTAACTAACATGTTTCTAATATTTCTAGTAAGTTTCAACTAGTTTCAACAAATACAACTAGAGTTATGACACTTGAAATTACTATAGAATTAATGTTGGTTTTAAACATCCATAAAAAAATCAATTAATATTCTAAATGATTCAAAATTTAAACAGGTTTTAACTAACATATTCCTAATATTACTAGCAAGTTTCAACTTGTTTCAACAACTATAACGAAAGTAATGAGACTTGAAAGTACTAAAAACATTAATGTTGGCTTTTAAAATCCATAAAAAATTCAATTGTTTTTGAGAGTGAATCAAAATGTAAACAGGTTTTAATTAACATGTTTACATTATTACTAGCTAGTTTCAACTTGTTTCAACAACTAAAATTAGAGTTATGACACTTAAAAGTACTAAAAGTATTAATGTTGGCTTTAAAAATTCATAAAAAAATTAATTAGTTTTGTACATTATTCAAAATTTAGAAAGATTTCAATTAACATGTTTTTAATATTTCTAGCAAGTTTCAACCAGTTTCAATAACTACAACTAAAGTTATGACACTTGAAAGTACTAACACATTATAGTTGGTTTTAAAAATCCATACAAAAAAATAGGTGTTATACATAATTCAAAATTTAAGCAGGCTTTAACTAACATGTTTTTAATATTTCTAGCAAGTTTCAACTAGTTTCAACAAATACAACTAGAATTATGACACTTGAAATTACTATAGAATTAATGTTGGTTTTAAACATCCATAAAAAAATCAATTAATATTCTAAATGATTCAAAATTTAAACAGGTTTTAACTAACATATTCCTAATATTACTAGCAAGTTTCAACTTGTTTCAACAACTATAACGAAAGTAATGAGACTTGAAAGTACTAAAAACATTAATGTTGGCTTTTAAAATCCATAAAAAATTCAATTGTTTTTGAGAGTGAATCAAAATGTAAACAGGTTTTAATTAACATGTTTACATTATTACTAGCTAGTTTCAACTTGTTTCAACAACTAAAATTAGAGTTATGACACTTAAAAGTACTAAAAGTATTAATGTTGGCTTTATAAATTCATAAAAAAATTAATTAGTTTTGTACATTATTCAAAATTTAGAAAGATTTCAATTAACATGTTTTTAATATTTCTAGCAAGTTTCAACCAGTTTCAATAACTACAACTAAAGTTATGACACTTGAAAGTACTAACACATTATAGTTGGTTTTAAAAATCCATACAAAAAAAATAGGTGTTATACATAATTCAAAATTTAAGCAGGCTTTAACTAACATGTTTTTAATATTTCTAGCAAGTTTCAACTAGTTTCAACAAATACAACTAGAATTATGACACTTGAAATTACTATAGAATTAATGTTGGTTTTAAACATCCATAAAAAAATCAATTAATATTCTAAATGATTCAAAATTTAAACAGGTTTTAACTAACATATTCCTAATATTACTAGCAAGTTTCAACTTGTTTCAACAACTATAACGAAAGTAATGAGACTTGAAAGTACTAAAAACATTAATGTTGGCTTTTAAAATACATACAAAAATCAATTGTTTTTAAGAATGAATCAAAATGTAAACAGGTTTTAACTAACATGTTTTCATTATTACTAGCTAGTTTCAACTTGTTTCAACAAGTAAAATTAGAGTTATGACACTTAAAATTACTAAAAGCATTAATGTTGGCTTTAAAAATTCATAAAAAAAATAATTAGTTTTGTACATTATTCAAAATTTAGAAAGATTTTAATTAACATGTTTTTAATATTTCTAGCAAGTTTCATTAAGTTTCAACAACTACAACTAGAGACTTGAAAGTACTAGAAAATTAATATTGGCTTTAAAAATCCATAAAAAAATCAATTATTTTTGTGAACAAATCAGAATGTAAACAGGATTTAAATAACATGTTTTTAATATTACTAGCAAGTTTCAACAAGTTTCAACAAATACAACTAGAGTTATGATACTTGAAAGTACTAAAATGATTATAGTTGGCTTTAAAAATCCATAAAAAAATAAATTGATATTGTATATAATTCAAAATTTAAGCAGGTTTTAACTAACATGTTTTTAATATTGCTAGCAAGTTTCAACTAGTTTTAACAACTACAACTAAAGTTATGAAGCTTAAAAGTACTAAAAATATTAATATTGGCTTTTAAAATACATAAAAAAATTAATTAGATTTGTACATCATTCAAAATTTAAAAAAGTTTTAATTTACATATTTTCAATATTTCTAGCAAGTTTCAACTAGTTTCAATAACTACAACTAGGGTTATAACACTTGAAAGTGCTAAAAAATTAATGTTGGTTTTAAACATCCATAAAAAAATCAAATACATGATTCAAAATTTAAACAGATTTTAACTAATATAATCTTAATATTACTAGCAAGTTTCAACTTGTTTCAACAATTACAGCGAAAGTTATGAGACTTGAAAGTACTAAAAACGTTGTTGTTGGTTTTAAAAATCCATCAAAAAATCAGTTAATGTCGTAAATAATTCAAAATTTAGGCAAGTTTTAACTAACGTGTTATTAATATTGCTAGCAAGTTTCAACTTGTTTGAACTACTAAAACTAGAGTTATGACACTCAAAAGTACTAAAAACATTAATGTTGGCTTTAAACTCCATAAATAGATCAATTGGTATTATATATAATTAAAATTTTAAACAGGTTTCAACTAATATGTTATTAATATTGTTAGCAAGTTTCAACTTGTTTCAGCAACTACAACTAGAGTTATGACACTTAATGGTACTATAAACATTAATGTTGGCTTTAAAAATCCATAAAAAAATTCAATTATTTTTGTACATCATTCAAAATTTAAAAAAAAATTAATTAACATGTTATTAATATTACTAGCAAGTTTCAGCTTGTTTCAACAACTACAACTAGAGTTATGACACTTGAAAGTACTAAAAACATTAATGTTGGCTTTTAAAATCCATAAAAAAATCAATTGTTTTTGAGAATAAATCGAAATGTAAACAGGTTTTAACTAATATGTTTTTAATATTATTAGCAAGTTTCAACTTGTTTCAACAACTACAACGAAAGTTATGAGACTTGAAATTACTAAAAACGTTTTTGTTGGTTTAAAAAATCCATAAAAAAATCAGTAGATGTTGTAAATAATTCAAAATTTAGGCAGGATTTAGCTAACATAATATTAATATTGCTAGCAAGTTTCAACTTGTTTCAACAACTATAAGTAGAGTTATGACACTTACAATTACTAAAAACATTAATGTTGGCTTTAAAAATCCATAAAAAAATTAATTTGTTTTATACATCATTCAAAATTTAAACAGGTTTTAATTAACATGTTTTTAATATTTCCAACAAGTTTCAACTAGTTTCAACAACTGGAACTAGAGTTATAACACTTGAAAGTACTAAAAACATTAATGTTGGCTTTAAAAATACATAAAAAATTCAATTGATGTTGTACATGATTCAAAATTTAAACAGGTTTTAATTAACAAATTTTTAATATTTCTGGCGAGTTTTAACTTGTTTTAACAACTACAACTAGAGTTATATCACTTGAAAATACTAAAAAATTAATGTTGGTTTTAAACATCTATAAAAAAATCAACCAACGTAAAATTTAAAAAAGCTTTAATTATCATATTTTTAATATTACTAGCAAGTTTCAACTAGTTTCAACAACTACAACTAGAGTTATATCACTTAAAAGTACTAAAAACATTAATGTTGGATTTAAACAATCAATTGGTGTTGTAAATAATTCAAAAAATTTAAACAGGTTTTAACTAAGATGTTTTTAATATTACTAGCACGTTGTTTTGGTTTCCACAACTCCAACTAATCTTGAGGAAGCTCGAAACTGCCTCTGCCTATAATTTTCTGGAACTGATTAGATCTCAATCGTGCAAGTTTATAAGTTCATTATCGCCCGTTTTGTAATTGTCCGGATTATTTAATTGCCCTTTTATTAATTACAATGCCGTTATCTATTTAGAATAGGCAATGCCGTTATCATCATCATTTGATAACTGCGAAAAAAATTACTATCAACGATAAAGGTAGCAAGTGTTTTGTTGGAGGAGAGCGTGCCGCATGGTAATTAGTTTTATGTCGAATTATGTGCACGGGCGTTAGTACCAGTACTCGAAAATGACAATGGGCGAACTGCAGACGGATTCAACGATGAATATTCTGAGTGTGGATGAGGTAAGTTATTAAAATTGTAACTGGACATAATAAGCAAGTTGAACGAATGAAATATATGACATCAAATGAATGCTTGAGGTGGGGAAATTCAAGGCCAACAATTTTAGATTTAGCCTACACCGAAAGGTAAAAGGTAAATAGATAGATACTTAAAAAAAACGTGTATCAGTTATTAGATATTTTGTGATATTCACTTGAAACCGAAAGTTTGTGTTAATAACTGAAATTATTTGCCTCTTCCGATGCGCATAATTCTACCTCAGCCCTTTCAACGGTTAATAAATTAATTAATTTTTAATATATAAACAAACAATCTTGTAATTAAAAAATACTATTCATTAAAAATCAGGTAATAAACTCCAATTAAATATTAGATAAAAAACATACAAAATATTCCACTCGATGGGATTCGAACCTGCACTAACAGCACAAAAGTTGTTCAACTACAAAACATTGTCTTCGTTTTTATATTATAAGGCCCGTTCGGTTGTAAGCGCCGAGATAGAATTATGCGCATCGGAAGCGGCAAATAGAACGAGAAACAATAAGAACGTACCAGCCCAGAGTGATAAACGAAAGGCACTATAAGCTACTTTTGTTTATACTTCTAGAACTGTTCTGTGCTGTTCTTAGCTGGTTTATAACAGCTACCGAACGATACACGAAAGCGGCTATAGAGATACCGACTAAAAATGTTTTAAATCTATTTTTTGTTTGATAGAAAACATCAATTACCTCCTCCAAAACACAGTGGCCTGTTCGACCATTCATCAACGCCACGATTTTAGGCGCCCTCACCGCGCATTTCTGCTGGGCGACTTGGTATTTCATCGATAACGAATGTAATTAGTTAACATAATGCCGAACAAAAACAACCCTATAGTTCTTGTATGTTTCAGCCACATTGCGGTACACCTTCTGTGATGGATATGGTTTCCTAATGATCCTATATATGTTGATCGTCTACGGGTTTACATACGCCTACATTATAAAACCCTATCTACTATCTAGTCTACAACAAAACATTTTTAAACCCATCAATAAGTTGATTACAAAAGTTAGCTCGCGCTATACAAAATGGGTGGTTTATATTGTTATACTGGTGCTGATCATTGTTTATCTAATTTGGGATACTTGGGATAACAAAAGAAGGCTCGTACCAGGTGCTGGATTAATACTGTTCTTGTGTTTTGGGTATATCTGCAGCAACAATCGTCGAGCGGTAATTATTTTGTTCATAACTTGAAATTGACAACATTTATTTACAAACATTTTATTACAACAGCTATAACTCGAGTTGTAGCTATTGAATATTGCTACAACTTTTCAGCTATAGTAAAAACATGTTAATGAATCACGAAATATAAGTTGAAATGGTTACACACAAAATTGTATTTTTGGCGAATTTTTAAAAATTCAATCACATTATTTTATAAACACATTTTATTACAACAGCTATAACTCGAGTTGTAGCTATTGAATATTGCTACAACTTGTCAGCTATAGTGAAATCATGTTGATGAATCACGAAATATAAGTTGAAATGGTTACATACAAAATTGTACTTTTGGCGAATTTTTAAAAATTCAATCACATTATTTTATAAACCCATTTTATTACAACAGCTATAACTCGAGTTGTCGCTATTTAATATTGCTACAACTTGTCAGCTATAGTGAAAACATGTTGATGAATCACGAAATATAAGTTGAAATGGTTACATACAAAATTGTACTTTTGGCGATTGTTTAAAAATTCAATCACATTATTTTATAAACAAATTTTATTTCAACAGTTATAACTCGAGTTGTAGCTATTGAATATTGCTACAACTTGTCAGCTATAGTAAAAACATGTTGATGAATCACGAAATATAAGTTGAAATGGTTACACATAAAATTGTATTTTTGGCGAATTTTTAAAAATTCAATCACATTATTTTATAAACAAATTTTATTTCAACAGCTATAACTCGAGTTGTAGCTATTGAATATTGCTACAACTTCTCAGCTATAGTGAAAACATGTTGATGAATCACGAGTTATAAGTTGAAATGGTTACACACAAAATTGTATTTTTGGCGAATTTTTAAAAATTCAATCACATTATTTTATAAACACATTTTATTACAACAGCTATAACTCGAGTTGTAGCTATTGAATATTGCTACAACTTGTCAGCTATAGTGAAAACATGTTGATGAATCACGAAATATAAGTTGAAATGGTTACACTCAAAATTGTATTTTTGGCGAATTTTTAAAAATTCAATCACATTATTTTATAAACACATTTTATTACAACAGCTATAACTCGAGTTGTAGCTATTGAATATTGCTACAACTTGTCAGCTATAGTAAACACATG
This sequence comes from Lordithon lunulatus, assembly GCA_963942505.1. Classification (NCBI taxonomy): domain Eukaryota; kingdom Metazoa; phylum Arthropoda; class Insecta; order Coleoptera; family Staphylinidae; genus Lordithon; species Lordithon lunulatus. The sequence continues at coordinate 43,403,688 of OZ012675.1, read as the reverse complement.
TTGATGAATCACGAAATATAAGTTGAAATGGTTACATACAAAATTGTATTTTTGGCGAATTTTTAAAAATTCAATCACATTATTTTATAAACACATTTTATTACAACAGCTATAACTCGAGTTGTAGCTATTGAATATTGCTACAACTTGTCAGCTATAGTAAAAACATGTTAATGAATCACGAAATATAAGTTGGAATGGTTACACACAAAATTGTATTTTTGGCAAATTTTTAAAAATTCAATCACATTATTTTATAAACACATTTTATTACAACAGCTATAACTCGAGTTGTAGCTATTGAATATTGTTACAACTTGTCAGCTACAGTGAAAACATGTTGATGAATCACGAAATATAAGTTGAAATGGTTACACACAAAATTGTATTTTTGGCGAATTTTTAAAAATTCAATCACATTATTTTATAAACACATTTTATTACAATAGCTATAACTCGAGTTGTAGCTATTGAATGTTGCTACAACTTGTCAGCTATAGTAAAAACATGTTGATGAATCACGAAATATAAGTTGAAATGGTTACATACAAAATTGTATTTTTGGCGAATTTTTAAAAATTCAATCACATTATTTTATAAACACATTTTATTACAATAGCTATAACTCGAGTTGTAGCTATTGAATGTTGCTACAACTTGTCAGCTATAGTAAAAACATGTTGATGAATCACGAAATATAAGTTGAAATGGTTACATACAAAATTGTATTTTTGGCGAATTTTTAAAAATTCAATCACATTATTTTATAAACACATTTTATTACAACAGCTATAACTCGAGTTGTAGCTATTGAATATTGCTACAACTTGTCAGCTATAGTAAAAACATGTTGATGAATTACGAAATATAAGTTGAAATGGTTACACACAAAATTGTATTTTTGGCGAATTTTTAAATATTCAATCACATTATTTTATAAACACATTTTATTACAACAACTATAACTCGAGTTGTAGCTATTGAATAATGCTACAACTTGTCAGCTATAGTAAAAACATGTTGATGAATGACGAAATATAAGTCGAAATGGTTACACACAAAATTGTATTTTTGGCGAATTTTTAAAAATTCAATCACATTATTTTATAAACACATTTTTTTACAACAGCTATAACTCGAGTTGTAGCTATTGAATGTTGCTACAACTTGTCAGCTATAGTAAAAACATGTTGATGAATCACGAAATATAAGTTGGAATGGTTACACACAATATTGTATTTTTGGCGAATTTTTAAAAATTCAATCACATTATTTTATAAACACATTTTATTACAACAGCTATAACTCGAGTTGTAGCTATTGAATATTGCTACAACTTGTCAGCTATAGTAAAAACATGTTGATGAATCACGAAATATAAGTTGAAATGGTTACACACAATATTGTATTTTTGGCGAATTTTTAAAAATTCAATCACATTATTTTATAAACATATTTTATTACAACAGCTATAACTCGAGTTCTAGCTATTGAATATTGCTACAACTTGTCAGCTATAGTAAAAACATGTTGATGAATCACGAAATATAAGTTGAAATGGTTACACACAATATTGTATTTTTGGCGAATTTTTAAAAATTCAATCACATTATTTTATAAACACATTTTATTACAACAGCTATAACTCGAGTTGTAGCTATTGAATATTGCTACAACTTGTCAGCTATAGTAAAAACATGTTAATGAATCACGAAATATAAGTTGGAATGGTTACACACAAAATTGTATTTTTGGCAAATTTTTAAAAATTCAATCACATTATTTTATAAACACATTTTATTACAACAGCTATAACTCGAGTTGTAGCTATTGAATATTGTTACAACTTGTCAGCTACAGTGAAAACATGTTGATGAATCACGAAATATAAGTTGAAATGGTTACACACAAAATTGTATTTTTGGCGAATTTTTAAAAATTCAATCACATTATTTTATAAACACATTTTATTACAACAGCTATAACTCGTGTTGTGGCGATTGAATATTACTACAAATTGTTAGCTATACTGAAAACATGTTGATGAATCACCAAAAACCAAAAAAAATTGAAAAATAATATCTTTGAAAATTGTACTTTATTTTTTATTTAGATAAAATGGGACACAATCATCCGTGGTTTGATCCTACAATTCCTATTCGGATTAATAACGCTGCGATGGGAAACCGGTAAAAACATCTTCGGATGCGCCGGTGATAAAGTCACCACCTTCCTAGGTTATGCAAGAAGTGGTTCGGCATTCGTCTACGGAGATGACTTGGTCATAAAACACCCTGTATTCGCATTCGAAGTAATATTTTGCGTACATTCAGCCAGCAACATCTAAAATATTTCTCCTGTCCAACAGGCGATTTCAACAATTTATTTCTTGGGTTTCATGATTAATATCCTCTACCATGTAGGGGTGATGCAGAAGATCGTGGTGAACTTAGGATTGGTGCTGCAGGCTATAATGGGCACGTCGATTTGCGAGAGTGTTAATGCTGCGGCGAATATCTTTTTGGGACAGGCAAATATTTTTGTAATTTCGTGCTAATTAGTTCAACTATTATGTTTTTGGATTTATTTAGACAGAAGCGCCATTGCTGTTGAAGCCCTATTTGTGCAACTTAACCACGTCCGAGCTGCACGCTGTGATGACTGCAGGATTTGCTTCAGTTTCAGGTAATAACTCAATATTAAACCAAATGAAGACATACAACTTTCAACTGTTCTCATTGAAAAGAATTCGTGGCAGCTATCAAACATTGATCAACGTGTGCTTAATGTTGTTACTATATGAATAACAGTTGATGAACGTTGTTTCAATTGATAGAAACAGTTGAAGAGTAGTCTGCGTCGTAGTTAACCAAATACTAACGAGACGTTTTTTTTGTTTTTTTGAAATTTTTTTCTTCTATGAATTGAAACCACGTTCTTCAACGGTTATTCATATGTTCAACAGTTGAAGAACGTTGTTTCAATTCATAGAAAAAAAAAATTTCATTCATAAAAAATACATCTCGATAGTTAACTACGCCGCAAACTACTCTTCAACTGTTTCTATCAATTGAAACGTTCGTCAACTGTTATTCATATGTTCAACAGTTGAAGAATATTGTTTCAATTCATAGAAAAAAAAAATTTAGTTCACAAAAAATACGTCTCGATAGTTTTTGTTTAACTACGACGCAGACTACTCTTCAACTGTTTCAATTCATAGAAGAAAAAAAATAATTGACAAAAAATACGTCTCGATAGTTTGTGTTTAACTACGACGCAGACTACTCTTCAACTGTTTCTATGAATTGAAACAACGTTCCTCAACTGTTATAATAATTCTACTATATATTTTCAAAATATTTAGCTATATGTCCTCTTTTTAAAGGAACCGTGCTCGCCGCCTACATAAGCTACGGCGCCAACGCAGCCCATTTAATTACAGCTAGTGTGATGGCAGCTCCAGCTGGTCTACTCTTCAGCAAACTCATGTATCCGGAAACTGAGACAACAGCAGCTACAAAAGAGAGCATAGCGCTGACAGGATCGTAGGTTTTTTTTACCTAATTCGATGCAAATAGAGAATGAAATTAATTGAATTTAAGGGAGTACTCATCAGTATTAGAAGCAGCTAGTCAAGGCGCATCACAAGCCACTCAGATAGTTCTTGGAATCATTGCAAACCTAATTGCGTTTATTGCAACTGTATATTTTGCGAATGGAGTGTTAGGTTGGCTGGGATCACTAATTGGTAATTGTATACGAGTATCTTACAATTGTAACTGATATATTGTATGTAACGCCCTCTCTCTCGAGTATGTGATATTTACCACTCTTAAGTAGGTATGATGCGTGTGAAGAGAGGGCGCATAATAACGTCTGAGTCGAAGAGTCTTTTAAGTTACTTTTCGTGCATAGGAAAAAGTCTTTTTGTGTGTTTAAAGTCTTTAAAGGTTTTAATTTTAATAAAACTCTATAATAAATATTTAGGGTTTGATGGTGACGATATATGGTCCATTGAAATGATTGTGGGCTACATCTTTACACCAATCAGCTACGTGATGGGCGTCGAATGGGATGAGTGTCGTAAAGTGGGTAGCCTTATAGGGCTCAAAATGATGGTGAACGAGTTTGCTGCGTTTAGTAAATTTAAGGAAATGAATTTGAGTGTAAGGCTAGTCTTTTTCTTTGGTATTGGATAATACTATAATCATCTATTTTCAGGAACACTCTCAAATTATAGCTACCTTTGCCATCTGTGGTTTCGCAAATCCTGGTTCTGTGGGCATTATGATTTCGGCGTTTAGCTCGCTTATTCCGAACAAGAGCGCGGTGGTTACTGCAAATGTTTTCAGAGCATTTGTTTCTGGGTCTGTGGTTTGTTTCACCACAGCCTGCATTGCAGGCATGTTGAGTGCGTAGGATTCTATGGTTTTTATTTATTTGTTTAGTTTTATATTTCCTAATACTATGTATACAATTTTATTTTATTTATCATACCTCTAGATTATTATTTAAAATACCTATAATTTATATACAGACACATACAGACACATATAGATACATACAGATACATACAGACACATGCAGATACTTAATCCAGACATATATACACATATAAACACATATAGACTCATGCAGAGCCACACAGACAAAATTTACACATATATAAATACATAATACAAACACATACAGACACATACATACACATATAAACACATATAGACACATATAGAAACATATAGACACATATAAACATATGTAGAGCCGATAAGAACACATGTAGACATATGGAGACACATATAGACACATAATACAGACTCATACAGACATATACAGACACATACAAACACATACAGACACATGCAGATATATACAAACACATACAGACACATACAGACACATACAGACACATACAGACACATACAGACACATACAGACACATACAGACACATACAGACACATACAGACACATACAGACACATACAGACACATACAGACACATACAGACACATACAGACACATAATAAAGACACACACAGACACATACAGACATATACAACTACATACAGACACCTTCAGATACATACAGCCACATACAGCCACATACAGACATATATAGACACATATAGACACATATAGACACATATACACACATATAGACACATATGGACTCATATAGACACATATATACACATATAGACACGTATAAACATATGCAGAGCCATAAGGACACATGTAGACATATGCAGACACATACAGATACATAATACAGACACATACAGACACATACAGACACATACAGACACATACAGACACATACAGACACATACAGACACATACAGACACATACAGACACATACAGACACATACAGACACATAATAAAGACACACACAGACACATACAGACATATACAACTACATACAGACACCTTCAGATACATACAGCCACATACAGCCACATACAGACATATATAGACACATATAGACACATATAGACACATATACACACATATAGACACATATGGACTCATATAGACACATATATACACATATAGACACGTATAAACATATGCAGAGCCATAAGGACACATGTAGACATATGCAGACACATACAGATACATAATACAGACACATACAGACACATACAGACACATACAGACACATACAGACACATACAGACACATAAAGACACATACAGACACATACAGACACATACAGACACATACAGACACATACAGACACATACAGACACATACAGACACATACAGACACATACAGACACATAATAAAGACACACACAGACACATACAGACATATACAACTACATACAGACACCTTCAGATACATACAGCCACATACAGCCACATACAGACATATATAGACACATATAGACACATATAGACACATATAGACACATATACACACATATAGACACATATGGACTCATATAGACACATATATACACATATAGACACGTATAAACATATGCAGAGCCATAAGGACACATGTAGACATATGCAGACACATACAGATACATAATACAGACACATACAGACACATACAGACACATACAGACACATACAGACACATACAGACACATAAAGACACATACAGACACATACAGACACATACAGACACATACAGACACATACAGACACATACAGACACATACAGACACATACAGACACATACAGACACATACAGACACATACAGACACATACAGACACATACAGACACATACAGACACATACAGACACATACAGACACATACAGACACATACAGACACATACAGACACATACAGACACATACAGACACATACAGACACATACAGACACATACCGACACATGCAGATACATACAGACACATGCAGGCACATAATACAGATACATACAGATATATACAGACACATACAGATACATTCAGCCACATTCAGCCACATTCAGCCACATTCAGCCACATGCGGACACATACAGCCACATACAGACACATATAGACACATATAGACACATATAGACACATATAAACAAATATAAACAAATGCAGAACCTTAAGGAGACATGTAGACATATGGAGACACATACAGACACATGCAGACACATAATACAGACACATATAAATACATATAGATACATATAAACATATGCAGAGACAGAGACACATAATACAGATACATACAGATACATACAGACACATACAGAAACATTCAGCTACATTCAGCCACATACAGACACATACAGCCACATACAGACACATATAGACACATATAGACACAAATAAACAAATATAAATATATGCAGAACCTTAAGGAGACATGTAGACATATGGAGACACATACAGACACATAATACAGACATATACAGACACATACAGACACATACAGACACATACAGACACATACAGACACATACAGACACATACAGACACATACAGACACATGCAGACAGATATAGACACATATAAACAAATATAAACATATGCCGAACCTTAAGGAGACATGTAGACATATGGAGACACATACAGACACATAATACAGACACATACAGACACATACAGACACATACAGATACATACAGACACATACAGACACATATACACATATATAAACATACGCAGAGCCATAAGGACACATGTAGACATTGGAGAAACATACAGACACATAATACAGACACATACAGACACATACAGACACATACAGACACATACAAACACATACAGACACATACAAACACATACAGACACATACAGATACAAACAGACACATAGAGACACATAAAGACACATACAGACACATGCAGATACATACAGACACACAGAATTTTGATCACAACTAAGTTATTTTTGAAAATTTTAATTTGATGTATAGTACTTGCATGGTACTACTAAATTACTATACAAACAGCTGCTTCAAATTTATTTTTGTTGAGTCATGCTAGATTTTTGATCACAACTAAGTTATTTTTGGAAATTTTGTAAACCATTTAGCACCACTACAATCTGCATTTAATTATCTTTAATTTGATGTATAGTACTTGCATGGTACTACTAAATTACTATACAAGCAGCTGCTTTAAAGTTATTTTTGTTGAGTCATGCTAGATTTTTGATCATAACTAAATTATGTTTGCAAATTTTGTAAAATATTTAGCACCACTACAATCTGCATTTAATTATCTTTAATTTGATGTATAGTACTTGCATGGTACTTCTAAATTACTATACAAGCAGCTGCTTTAAAGTTATTTTTGTTGAGCCATGCTAGATTTTTGATCCCAACTAAGTTATTTTTGGAAATTTTGTAAAATATTTAGCACCACTACAATCTGCATCTAATTACCTTTAATTTGATGTATAGTACTTGCATGGTACTACTAAATTACTATACAAGCAGCTGCTTTAAAGTTATTTTTGTTGAGTCATGCTAGATTTTTGATCACAACTAAGTTATTTTTGGAAATTTTGTAAACTATTTAGCACTACTGCAATCTGCGTTTAATTATCTTTAATTTGATGTATAGTACTTGCATGGTACTACTAAATTACTATACAAGCAGCTGCTTTGAAGTTATTTTTGTTGAGCCCTGCTAGATTTTTGATCACAACTAAGTTATTTTTGGAAATTTTGTAAAATATTTAGCACCACTACAATCTGCATTTAATTATCTTTAATTTGATGTATAGTACTTGGAATGGTACTTCTAAATTACTATACAAGCAGCTGCTTTGAAGTTATTTTTGTTGAGTCATGCTAGATTTTTGATCACAATTAAGTTATTTTTGGAAATTTTGTAAACTATTTTGCACCACTGCAATCTGCATTTAATTATCTTTAATTTGATGTATAGTACTTGCATGGTACTACTAAATTACTATACAAACAGCTGCTTTGACGTTATTTTTGTTGAGCCCTGCTAGATTTTTGATCACAACTAAGTTATTTTGGGAAATTTTGTAAACCATTTAGCACCACTGCAATCTGCATTTAATTACATTTAATTTGATGTATAGTACTTGCATGGTACTACTAAATTACTATACAAGTAGCTGCTTTAAAGTTATTTTTGTTGAGTCATGCTAGATTTTTGATCACAACTAAGTTATTTTTGGAAATTTTGTAAAATATTTAGCACCACTATAATCTGCATTTAATTATCTTTAATTTGATGTATAGTACTTGCATGGTACTACTAAATTACTATACAAACAGCTGCTTCAAATTTATTTTTGTTGAGTCATGCTAGATTTTTGATCACAACTAAGTTATTTTTGGAAATTTTGTAAACCATTTAGCACCACTACAATCTGCATTTAATTATCTTTAATTTGATGTATAATACTTGCATGGTACTACTAAATTACTATACAAGCAGCTGCTTTGAAGTTATTTTTGTTGAGCCCTGCTAGATTTTTGATCACAACTAAGTTATTTTTGGAAATTTTGTAAACTATTTTGCACCACTGCAATCTGCATTTAATTATCTTTAATTTGATGTATAGTACTTGCATGGTACTTCTAAATTACTATACAAGCAGCTGCTTTAAAGTTATTTTTGTTGAGCCATGCTAGATTTTTGATCCCAACTAAGTTATTTTTGGAAATTTTGTTAAATATTTAGCACCACTACAATCTGCATTTAATTATCTTTAATTTGATGTATAGTACTTGCATTGTACTACTAAATTACTATGCAAGCAGCTGCTTTAATGTTATTTTTGTTGAGTCATGCTAGATTTTTGATCATATCTAAATTATTTTTGCAAATTTTGTAAAATATTTAGCACCACTATAATCTGCATTTAATTATCTTTAATTCGATGTATAGTACTTGCATGGTACTACTAAATTACTATACAAGCAGCTGCTTTAAAGTTATTTTTGTTGAGTCATGCTAGATTTTTGATCACAACTATGTTATTTTTGGAAATTTTCTAAACTATTTAGCACTACTGCAATCTGCATTTAATTACCTTTAATTGGATGTATAGTACTTGCATGGTACTACTAAATTACTATACAAGCAGCTGCTTTGAAGTTATTTTTGTTGAGACCTGCTAGATTTTTGATCACAACTAAGTTATTTTTGGAAATTTTGTAAACCATTTAGCACCACTACAATCTGTATTTAATTATCTTTAATTTGATGTATAGTACTTGTATGGTACTACTAAATTACTATACAAACAGCTGCTTCAAATTTATTTTTGTTGAGTCATGCTAGATTTTTGATCACAACTAAGTTATTTTTGGAAATTTTGTAAACCGTTTAGCACCACTACAATCTGCATTTAATTATCTTTAATTTGATGTATAGTACTTGCATGGTACTACTAAATTACTATACAAGTAGCTGCTTTAAAGTTATTTTTGTTGAGGCATGCTAGATTTTTGATCACAACTATGTTATTTTTGGAAATTTTCTAAACTATTTAGCACTACTGCAATCTGCATTTAATTACCTTTAATTGGATGTATAGTACTTGCATGGTACTACTAAATTACTATACAAGCAGCTGCTTTGAAGTTATTTTTGTTGAGACCTGCTAGATTTTTGATCACAACTAAGTTATTTTTGGAAATTTTGTAAACCATTTAGCACCACTACAATCTGTATTTAATTATCTTTAATTTGATGTATAGTACTTGTATGGTACTACTAAATTACTATACAAACAGCTGCTTCAAATTTATTTTTGTTGAGTCATGCTAGATTTTTGATCACAACTAAGTTATTTTTGGAAATTTTTTAAACTATTTTGCACCACTGCAATCTGCATTTAATTACCTTTAATTTGATGTATAGTACTTGCATGGTACTACTAAATTACTATACAAGCAGCTGCTTTAAAGTTATTTTTGTTGAGTCATGCTAGATTTTTGATCATAACTAAATTATGTTTGCAAATTTTGTAAAATATTTAGCACCACTACAATCTGCATTTAATTATCTTTAATTTGATGTATAGTACTTGCATGGTACTACTAAATTACTATACAAGCAGCTGCTTTAAAGTTATTTTTGTTGAGTCATGCTAGATTTTTGATCATAACTAAATTATGTTTGCAAATTTTGTAAAATATTTAGCACCACTACAATCTGCATTTAATTATCTTTAATTTGATGTATAGTACTTGCATGGTACTTCTAAATTACTATACAAGCAGCTGCTTTAAAGTTATTTTTGTTGAGCCATGCTAGATTTTTGATCCCAACTAAGTTATTTTTGGAAATTTTGTAAAATATTTAGCACCACTACAATCTGCATTTAATTATCTTTAATTTGATGTATAGTACTTGCATGGTACTTCTAAATTACTATACAAGCAGCTGCTTTGAAGTTATTTTTGTTGAGCCCTGCTAGATTTTTGATCACAACTAAGTTATTTTTGGAAATTTTGTAAACTATTTTGCACCACTGCAATCTGCATTTAATTATCTTTAATTTGATGTATAGTACTTACATGGTACTTCTAAATTACTATACAAGCAGCTGCTTTAAAGTTATTTTTGTTGAGCCATGCTAGATTTTTGATCCCAACTAAGTTATTTTTGGAAATTTTGTTAAATATTTAGCACCACTACAATCTGCATTTAATTATCTTTAATTTGATGTATAGTACTTGCATTGTACTACTAAATTACTATACAAGCAGCTGCTTTAATGTTATTTTTGTTGAGTCATGCTAGATTTTTGATCATATCTAAATTATTTTTGCAAATTTTGTAAAATATTTAGCACCACTATAATCTGCATTTAATTATCTTTAATTTGATGTATAGTACTTGCATGGTACTTCTAAATTACTATACAAGCAGCTGCTTTAAAGTTATTTTTGTTGAGCCATGCTAGATTTTTGATCCCAACTAAGTTATTTTTGGAAATTTTGTAAAATATTTAGCACCACTACAATCTGCATTTAATTATCTTTAATTTGATGTATAGTACTTGCATGGTACTTCTAAATTACTATACAAGCAGCTGCTTTAAAGTTATTTTTGTTGAGCCATGCTAGATTTTTGATCACAACTAAGTTATTTTGGGAAATTTTGTAAACCATTTAGCACCACTGCAATCTGCATTTAATTATCTTTAATTTGATGTATAGTACTTGCATGGTACTACTAAATTACTATACAAGCAGCTGCTTTAAAGTTATTTTTTTTGAGTCATGCTAGATTTTTGATCACAACTAAGTTATTTTTGGAAATTTTGTAAACTATTTAGCACTACTGCAATCTGCGTTTAATTATCTTTAATTTGATGTATAGTACTTGCATGGTACTACTAAATTACTATACAAGCAGCTGCTTTGAAGTTATTTTTGTTGAGCCCTGCTAGATTTTTGATCACAACTAAGTTATTTTGGGAAATTTTGTAAACCATTTAGCACCACTGCAATCTGCATTTAATTACATTTAATTTGATGTATAGTACTTGCATGGTACTACTAAATTACTATACAAGTAGCTGCTTTAAAGTTATTTTTGTTGAGTCATGCTAGATTTTTGATCACAACTAAGTTATTTTTGGAAATTTTGTAAAATATTTAGCACCACTATAATCTGCATTTAATTATCTTTAATTTGATGTATAGTACTTGCATGGTACTACTAAATTACTATACAAGTAGCTGCTTTAAAGTTATTTTTGTTGAGTCATGCTAGATTTTTGATCACAACTAAGTTATTTTGGGAAATTTTGTAAACCATTTAGCACCACTGCAATCTGCATTTAATTATCTTTAATTTGATGTATAGTACTTGCATGGTACTACTAAATTACTATACAAGCAGCTGCTTTAAAGTTATTTTTGTTGAGTCATGCTAGATTTTTGATCACAACTAAGTTATTTTTGGAAATTTTGTAAACTATTTAGCACTACTGCAATCTGCGTTTAATTATCTTTAATTTGATGTATAGTACTTGCATGGTACTACTAAATTACTATACAAGCAGCTGCTTTGAAGTTATTTTTGTTGAGCCCTGCTAGATTTTTGATCACAACTAAGTTATTTTTGGAAATTTTATAAAATATTTAGCACCACTGCAATCTGTATTTAATTACCTTTAATTTGATGTATAGTACTTGCATGATACTACTAAATTACTATACATAAAGCATCTTCAAAGTATTATGACACTAGTATAAACTCATTGGTTATTGGTTTTTTTAGATCTCATTCAGTATAGCTATGAATTCACACCATTTACTATTAAACCTCTAGATCCGGTTTTGCTTACCGTTCGGGAGTTGTTCTTACCTGGATTAGAACAGCTCGGAACAGCTCCCGTACGATAAAAACGAAAACAGCTTAGATGTTGGTAAGTTCAGTAAAACTGTCTTTATATTTACTTTTCTACTATTTGTTTTTGGTGTTAGGCCCTAAATGCGAGGTCGTTGTCCGTTTTGTGTCGCGACCTTGTCGACTGAAACCGTACAGAGCGCATGAACCATACAGAGCGGGCGCGCGCGCTATCACCGGGGCACTCGTGCGCTAATCAGTACGCTCGCAACAACACACATAATTTAAATGTCGTCCGCGCAGAGCGCATGCGATATTGTCAACTCATGTTGTAAACAGATAATTTGTCATTGCCAGCAAAACATGGCCGCGCACTCATTATCAGCGGCTGTCGGAAGGTGAGTCCACACACACACACACACACGCGAGTGCGAGAGTTTTGAAAAGTGAAATTTCGCGCGCGGGTTTTTTTCTGCCCCCCGTGGTTTTACGCAACGGTGCGTGGCGTTTTGGGCGAAATAGTGCGCGACCGGACCGGGGAAATGCGAGTGGACTGCAACTTGGCGGTAATCGGTTATTGATTATCGGCTCGAATGTGTTTTCCTGGTGCGGCTATCGATTCTGCCCACCTGGCCCCGGCGCGTGTTTATGTGACGCCGGCAACAAAGCGGCGACTGCAGGAAAATCGGTGAGAGTTTCACCAATGTTAAATATTTGAACACAACAACAAATATATTTCAACAAGTATTTACAGTTGTTAATTTATAAAAAAAAACTGTCTAGCCACTATTATTTCAAATGCAAATGCAATTCAAAAATGTTGACTTATTTTGGCGCCCATTATATATATATATATATATATATATATATATATTATATATATATATGTGCGCAATTACGACACTATATATTGATTTATAATTATTATTATTATTGTTTGATTGAATGATTTTTTTGGGAATAAAATAAAATGAACCACTGATGGTTTAAACAACCATATCTTTAAAAGTCTTGAAGATTTTTTTGAAAATCTCTCACTATGTACTACCTACAACTATTGTGTTATTATATCACTACAAATATTGTTTAGATTCAAACTAGTATAGTCTGAAGACACTTTTATAGAAGCCACTAATGAAAACACCTCTCCACTGATGGTTGAAACGAACATATCTTTAAAAGTCTTGAAGATAATTTTGAAAATCCTTCACTATGTACTACCTACAAGTATTGTGTTATTATATCACTACAAATATTGTTTAGATTCAAACTAGTATAGTCTGGAGACACTTTTATAGAAGCCACTAATGAAAACAACTCACAACTGATGGTTTAAACGAACATATCTTTAAAAGTCTTGAAGATAATTTTGAAAATCCTTCACTATGTACTACCTACAACTATTGTGTTATAATATCACTACAAATATTGTCTAGTTTCATACACGTATAGGCTGGAGACACTTTTATAGAAGCCACTAATGAAAACACCTCACCACTGATGGTTTAAACGAACATATCTTTAAAAGTCTTGAAGATAATTTTGAAAATCCTTCACTATGTACTACCTACAACTATTGTGTTATTATATCACTATAAATATTGTTTAGATTCAAACTAGTATAGTCTGAAGACACTTTTATAGAAGCCACTGATGAAAACACCTCACAACTGATGGTTTAAACGGATATATCTTTGAAAGTCTTGAAGATAATTTTGAAAATCCTTCACTATCTACTACCTACAACTATTGTGTTATTATATCACTACAAATATTGTTTAGATTCAAACTTGTATAGTCTGGAGACACTTTTATAGAAGCCACTAATGAAAACACCTCACCAATGATGGTTTAAACGAACATATGTTTAAAAGTCTTGAAGACAATTTTGAAAATCCTTCACTATGTGCTACCTACAACTATTGTGTTATTATATCACTACAAATATTGTTTAGATTCAAACTAGTATAGTCTGGAGACATTTTTATAGAAGCCACTAATGAAAACACCTCACAACTGATGGTTTAAACGGATATATCTTTGAAAGTCTTGAAGATAATTTTGAAAATCCTTCACTAGGTGCTACCTACAACTATTGTGTTATTATATCACTACAAATATTGTTTAGATTCAAACTAGTATAGTCTGGAGACATTTTTATAGAAGCCACTAATGAAAACACCTCACAACTGATGGTTTAAACGGATATATCTTTGAAAGTCTTGAAGATAATTTTGAAAATCCTTCACTATGTACTACCTACAACTATTGTGTTATTATATCACTACAAATATTGTTTAGATTCAAACTAGTATAGTCTGGAGACACTTTTATAGAAGCTACTAATGAAAACACCTCACCACTGATGGTTTAAACGGATATATCTTTGAAAGTCTTGAAGATAATTTTGAAAATCTCTCACTATGTACTACCTACAACTATTGTGTTATTATATCACTACAAATATTGTTTAGATTCAAACTAGTATAGTCTGAAGACACTTTTATAGAAGCCACTAATGAAAACACCTCACAACTGATGGTTTAAACAGATATATCTTTGAAAGTCTTGAAGATAATTTTGAAAATCCTTCACTATGTACTACCTACAACTATTGTATTATTATATCACTATAAATATTGTCTAAATTGAAACTGGTATAGTATGGAGACAGTTTTATAGAAGTCACTAATGAAAACACCACACTACTAATATTTGAAACGGACAAGTCTTGAAAATAATTTTGCAAATTGATCGGTAATAAGATAAATATTAAAAGAACTAACTTATTTTTATTGGATGCATTCGTAAAATGTAGCGGCAGACTAAAGTGCCGCGGCATCCTGATTGATAATCACTGCACTAAATTACCGTCTCTAATCATGCACAAGCATAATAGCACTAAAGTAATCCACTTGGAGATTAATTTTTACTTCTGTTTTACATTTGCGACGATGTAATTTAACACATACATTTATGTTTGATTTCAATATATTAAGATATGCAATTCTTAATATATTGAATTGCTGACCAAACAGCGTATCGATATCAACTTTTTAGTCTCAAGCAATATATGTTTTTCTGATAAGTAGTTTTTTTTGTGTGTATAAAATACAAGTAAATGCTCTGTCAGCTCTTTCTGCGAGGTTTCAAAATCGCGGCGTGGTGTAGGCGCGCATGTTTACATATTTTTTCGTCGAACACACGTCAGCGATAACCGATAACCTGAATCACTCGATGTTACTATTTACAAACGATACATTTTGTAGCAGAAACTGCATTTTACCTTTGTATTAATGTTCTCTAAATTGTATACAACAGCTATTGTATATATATATATATATATATATATATATATATATATATATATATATATATTTACATATATATTTCCTATAATCAATGTTGATTTAAACATTTAAACTTTTAAGCTACCACTGTATCTCGATAACTAGCAGAGATAGGATGTTGCTAGTTGTTGCATTCGCTTCAGCTCGATGTTTTCTATATAAGCAGTAACAATAGTTGAGGAAAACCCTGTTAGATTTTGCATGATTGAAGTAAAATGATGGTGGACACCTATACCCTGACTCTACTTTTTTACATATTTCACTATATCTCGATAACTAACAGAGATAGGATGTTGCTAGTTGTTGCATTCGCTTCAGCTCGATGTTTTCTATATGAGCAGTAACAATAGTTGAGGAAATACCTGTTAGATTTTGCATGATTGAAGTAAAATGACGGTGGACACCTATACCCTGACTCTACTTTTTTACATGTTTCACTGTATCTCGATAACTAGCAGAGATAGGATGTTGCTAGTTGTTGCATTCGCTTCAACTCGATGTTTTCTATATGAGGAGTAACAATAGTTGAGGAAAAACCTGTTAGATTTTGCATGATTGAAGTAAAATGACGGTGGACACCTATACCCTGACTCTACTTTTTTACATATTTCACTATATCTCGATAACTAATAGAGATAGGAAGTTGCTAGTTGTTGCATTCGCTTCAACCCGATGTTTTCTATATGAGGAGTAAAAATAGTTGAGGAAAAACCTGTTAGATTTTGCATGATTGAAGTAAAATGACGGTGGACACCTATACCCTGACCCTACTTTTTTACATGTTTCACTGTATCTCGATAACTAGCAGAGATAGGATGTTGCTAGTTGTAGCATTCGCTTCAGCTCGATGTTTTCTATATGAGCAGTAACAATAGTTGAGGAAAAACCTGTTAGATTTTGCATGATTGAAGTAAAATGACGGTGGACACCTATACCCTGACCCTACTTTTTTACATGTTTCACTGTATCTCGATAACTAGCAGAGATAGAATGTTGCTAGTTGTTGCATTCGCTTCAGCTCGATGTTTTCTATATGAGGAGTAACAATAGTTGAGGAAAAACTTGTTAGATTTTGCATGATTGAAGTAAAATGACGGTGGACACATATACCCTGACCCTAATTTTTTACATGTTTCACTGTATCTCGATAACTAGCAGAGATAGGATGTTGCTAGTTGTAGCATTCGCTTCAGCTCGATGTTTTCTATATGAGCAGTAACAATAGTTGAGGAAAACCCTGTTAGATTTTGCATGATTGAAGTAAAATGATGGTGGACACCTATACCCTGACTCTACTTTTTTACATATTTCACTATATCTCGATAACTAACAGAGATAGGATGTTGCTAGTTGTTGCATTCGCTTCAGCTCGATGTTTTCTATATGAGGAGTAAAAATAGTTGAGGAAAAACCTGTTAGATTTTGCATGATTGAAGTAAAATGACGGTGGACACCTATACCCTGACCCTACTTTTTTACATGTTTCACTGTATCTCGATAACTAACAGAGATAGGATGTTGCTAGTTGTTGCATTCGCTTCAGCTCGATGTTTTCTATATGAGGAGTAACAATAGTTGAGGAAAAACCTGTTAGATTTTGCATGATTGAAGTAAAATGTCGGTGGACACATATACCCTGACCATATTTTTTTACATATTTCACTGTATCTCGATAATTACCAGAGATAGGATGTTGCTAGTTGTTACATTCGCTTCAGCTCGATGTTTTCTATATGAGGAGTAACAATAGTTGAGGAAAAACTTGTTAGATTTTGCATGATTGAAGTAAAATGACGGTGGACACCTATACCCTGACCCTACTTTTTTACATGTTTCACTGTATCTCGATAACTAGCAGAGATACGATGTTGCTAGTTGTTGCATTCGCTTCAACTCGATGTTTTCTATATGAGCAGTAACAATAGTTGAGGAAAAACCTGTTAGATTTTGCATGATTGAAGTAAAATGTCGGTGGACACATATACCCTGACCATATTTTTTTACATATTTCACTGTATCTCGATAATTACCAGAGATAGGATGTTGCTAGTTGTTACATTCGCTTCAGCTCGATGTTTTCTATATGAGGAGTAACAATAGTTGAGGAAAAACTTGTTAGATTTTGCATGATTGAAGTAAAATGACGGTGGACACATATACCCTGACCCTACTTTTTTACATGTTTCACTGTATCTCGATAACTAGCAGAGATAGGATGTTGCTAGTTGTAGCATTCGCTTCAGCTCGATGTTTTCTATATGAGCAGTAACAATAGTTGAAGAAAAACCTGTTAGATTTTGCATGATTGAAGTAAAATGATGGTGGACACCTATACCCTGACCTTACTCTTTTATATGTTTCACTGTATCTTGATAACTATCAGAGATATGATGTTGCGGTTTATTGCAATCGTTTCAGCTCGATGTTTCCTATAAGGGGAGTAACCATAGTTGAGGAAAAACCTCTTAGATTTTGCGAGGTTGAAGGAAAAAGACAAACGCATGCTATTGTGACTGTAAATATAACCAAATCGCTATTTTACAGATAGTTTTTTAATGTGTAAACAGTATATATTGGTTTCATTATACTTGTGCCCAATAAACGTACACACAAGGTGGCAAAATTTCAATATGCCACAGGTATGTTATTTAAATAGCTTGCTGATAAGCCTTTTCTTGTGCTAATTAACATGTGAATATTATACAGACTGGTAGTAATTTACTTACGAATGGTAGTTTTTTAAAAGTAAAATTTAAGCTGGATTGTATAAAGCCGAGTTAACTATAGCCCGTGATTGCAATTGTTGTTAATTTTGTATTTAATACCTTAGCACACTAAGTCGAGTCGTTTCAAACTTTATATGAAAATAGGTATGATTTGTTAATTAAATAATTCAGAAAGTTGTGTTGTTTGTATTTTATCATTTGTAACTGCTGTAGCTCTAAAGTATACGTATCTATAGGTACTGTAGTGTGTATTTAAACACATTTTCCATCGCTCATGGTCGCACGTTCGTGGCTGCAAATAATGAAACGTCCAAACACACGCCAAACCACAAACAACCCGGTTTATACAATTTGGAAGCGCTCCCGATAAGTCGCTTTTAAGTAATCCACACCGATTGTATCTCTAATACATGCGACGTTATCTTATCGGTAATTTATTGGACTGTCGCGATAACGCGACAACAATACCGGTGTGTGTGTGTGTGCGCTCATTTTAGCCGAGTCGTCGTAAACAAACGACCAAAAAAAAAAATTAAAAACATTCTCAGAAAATACGAAATTTTATACACGGCAAGTGATTGTGTTACTGCTGCACCGTATTTTTATTAGTTTTGTATTGTTTCGAGAGTTTGCGTGCGGTTGCATTCAACAGGACTAATTGTTGCGTTGTAAATGAACAATACAGTTGCAACTATAAAGCAGTATTTAATGGGGTGTGCTAATGATTGTTGCTGATAGCAACTAATACAGCTCTAAAATTGTAGTTTCAAAATTACTCACAAGTGTTAAAATACATTTTTGTATTAAGTTATAATAAAGCGATGATTAACTGACAGTAGCTGCACATAATAAATGACCGTACTTTATAGTCCATCGCTATTTATTTACCTCACTCTATAAATATCCGTGTAGTTACGGCCGTTCTTTTTATTACAGTTTGACCGTCGTTTTTATTATGATCGATGCTGATGGCCTACTTGTTGAGCTACAATATAAACATTTTTATTATCATAATATCCCACGTTTTTTTTTATTTTTTTGCAATAAAATAAATACCATTTGTTATAAAAATAGGGAAATTTTGAAGTAATTGTAATAATTAAAGTTTTTATTCAAAGTATTAACAAATATTTACACTACTCCTGTTTTGCTGTCGGAATGCATACGTGGGGACACTTTATTCGATTGGTGTTTTGTGGCAAAACGGAGCGGCACACGATCAATCGATCGATCGGCTTGTCGTTCAATTATTAAAAGCTCACTCGGTCGCTAATGCACGCGACTTGTTCCATCCCTGTAAACTCGTGTTGTTTTTCTAATAAAAATATCGTTTTTTTTTGTTGCTATAATTAAATGCCATTACGACGACAACAGCATACTGCAGGTATAATTTATGATCCATCACCGGGTAGATAATGGGAAATGTAATTTATCAAGAAACATCGACTGTGCTTTCAAATTCGTATGAATGTTTCAAAAAGTTTCAGAATCACACTTTCTAAAAATTATATAATATGAATAGCAATAGAATAGACTACCCAGAAACGCAATCATCTAAAATAGGAGCATTCATAGTTTTCGCGCTATTTAAAGCCAAAGTTTGTATAGTTTATTTGTATGATTTATAAAAGACGTTGTAAATATTTTTGAATATTTTCTAAAGTTTACAAATTACATTATCCACATTTTTCTAATACATTAGCAACATAACGGGCTATTCAAAAATGTAATTATCTAAAATAGGAGCATCAATAGTTTTTGCGCTATTCAATGCCAAAGTTGATTATTGGTATGACATATGTCACTTTGAAATTTGTATTTTTTTCATATAAAACAATCAGCGTACATTTTGAAACTTTTTTAATGAATTAGCAATATAATACGCTACTCAAAAATGCAATGAACTAAAATAGGAGCATCAATAGCTTTCGCGCTATTGAAAGCCAAAGTTTGCATAGTTTATTTGTATGATTTATAAAAGACGTTGTAAATATTTTTGAATATTTTCTAAAGTTTGCAAGTTACATTATCCAAATTTTTCTAATACATTAGCAATATAACGGGCTATTCAAAAATGTAATTATCTAAAATAGGAGCATCAATAGTTTTCTCGCTATTGAATGCCAAAGTTGATTATTGGTATGACATATGTCACTTTGAAATTTGTATTTTATTCATATAAAACAATCAGCGTACATTTTGAAACTTTTCTAATGAATTATCAATATAATAGGCTACTCAAAAATGTAATGAACTAAAATAGGAGCATCAATAGCTTTCGCGCTATTGAAAGCCAAAGTTTGCATAGTTTATTTGTATGATTTATAAAAGACGTTGTAAATATTTTAGAATATTTTCTAAAGTTTACAAATTACATTATCCAAATTTTTCTAATATATTAGCAACATAACGGGCTACTCAAAAATGTAATTATCTAAAATAGGAGCATCAATAGTTTTTGCGCTATTCAATGCCAAAGTTGATTATTGGTATGACATATGTAACTTTGAAATTTGTATTTTTTTCATATAAAACAATCAGCATACATTTTGAAACTTTTCTAATGAATTATCAATATAATAGGCTACTCAAAAATGTAATGAACTAAAATAGGAGCATCAATAGCTTTCGCGCTATTGAAAGCCAAAGTTTGCATAGTTTATTTGTATGATTTATAAAAGACGTTGTAAATATTTTTGAATATTTTCTAAAGTTTACAAGTTACATTATCCAAATTTTTCTAATACATTAGCAACATAACGGGCTACTCAAAAATGTTATTATCTAAAATAGGAGCATCAATAGTTTTCTCGCTATTCAATGCCAAAGTTGATTATTGGTATGACATATGTCACTTTGAAATTTGTATTTTTTTCATATAAAACAATCAGCGTACATTTTGAAACTTTTCTAATGAATTATCAATATAATAGGCTACTCAAAAATGTAATGAACTAAAATAGGAGCATCAATAGCTTTCGCGCTATTGAAAGCCAAAGTTTGCATAGTTTATTTGTATGATTTATATAAGACGTTGTAAATATTTTTGGATATTTTCTAAAGTTTACAAGTTAAATTATCCAAATTTTTCGAATACATTAGCAACATAACGGGCTACTCAAAAATGTAATTATCTAAAATAGGAGCATCAATAGTTTTCTCGCTATTCAATGCCAAAGTTGATTATTGGTATGACATATGTCACTTTGAAATTTGTATTTTTTTCATATAAAACAATCAGCATACATTTTGAAACTTTTCTAATGAATTATCAATATAATAGGCTACTCAAAAATGTAATGAACTAAAATAGGAGCATCAATAGCTTTCGCGCTATTGAAAGCCAAAGTTTGCATAGTTTATTTGTATGATTTATAAAAGACGTTGTAAATATTTTTGAATATTTTCTAAAGTTTACAAGTTACATTATCCAAATTTTTCTAATACATTAGCAACATAACGGGCTACTCAAAAATGTTATTATCTAAAATAGGAGCATCAATAGTTTTCTCGCTATTCAATGCCAAAGTTGATTATTGGTATGACATATGTCACTTTGAAATTTGTATTTTTTTCATATAAAACAATCAGCGTACATTTTGAAACTTTTCTAATGAATTATCAATATAATAGGCTACTCAAAAATGTAATGAACTAAAATAGGAGCATCAATAGCTTTCGCGTTATTGAAAGCCAAAGTTTGCATAGTTTATTTGTATGATTTATAAAAGACGTTGTAAATATTTTTGAATATTTTCTAAAGTTTACAAGTTACATTATCCAAATTTTTCTAATACATTAGCAACATAACGGGCTACTCAAAAATGTTATTATCTAAAATAGGAGCATCAATAGTTTTCTCGCTATTCAATGCCAAAGTTGATTATTGGTATGACATATGTCACTTTGAAATTTGTATTTTTTTCATATAAAACAATCAGCGTACATTTTGAAACTTTTCTAATGAATTATCAATATAATAGGCTACTCAAAAATGTAATGAACTAAAATAGGAGCATCAATAGCTTTCGCGTTATTGAAAGCCAAAGTTTGCATAGTTTATTTGTATGATTTATAAAAGACGTTGTAAATATTTTTGAATATTTTCTAAAGTTTACCAGTTATATTATCCAAATTTTTCTAATACATTAGCAACATAACGGGCTACTCAAAAATGTAATTATCTAAAATAGGAGCATCAATAGTTTTCCCGCTATTGAATGCCAAAGTTGATTATTGGTATGACATATGTCACTTTGAAATTTGTATTTTTTTCATATAAAACAATCAGCGTACATTTTGAAACTTTTCTAATGAATTATCAATATAATAGGCTACTCAAAAATGTAATTAACTAAAATAGGAGCATCAATAGCTTTCGCGTTATTGAAAGCCAAAGTTTGCATAGTTTATTTGTATGATTTATAAAAGACGTTGTAAATATTTTTGAATATTTTCTAAAGTTTACAAGTTACATTATCCAAATTTTTCTAACATATTAGCAATATAACGGGCTATTCAAAAATGTAATTATCTAAAATAGGAGCATCAATAGTTTTCTCGCTATTCAATGCCAAAGTTGATTATTGGTATGACACATGTCACTTTGAAATTTGTATTTTTTTCATATAAAACAATCAGCGCACATTTTGAAACTTTTCTAATGAATTATCAATATAATAGGCTACTCAAAAATGTAATTAACTAAAATAGGAGCATCAATAGCTTTCGCGCTATTGAAAGCCAAAGTTTGCATAGTTTATTTGTATGATTTATAAAAGACGTTGTAAATATTTTTGAATATCTTCTAAAGTTTACAAGTTACATTATCCAAATTTTTCTAATACATTAGCAACATAACGGGCTACTCAAAAATGTAATTATTTAAAATAGGTGCATCAATAGTTTTCTCGCTATTCAATGCCAAAGTTGATTATTGGTATGACATATGTCACTTTGAAATTTGTATTTTTTTCATATAGAGCAATAAGTGTACATTTTGAAATTTTTCTTATGAATTAGCAATATAATAGGCTACTCAAAAATGTAATGAACTAATATAGAAGCATCAATAGCTTTCGCGCTATTGAAAGCCAAAGTTTGCATAGTTTATTTGTATGATTTATAAAAGACGTTGTAAATATTTTTGAATATTTTCTAAAGTTTACAAGTTACATTATCCAAATTTTTCTAATACATTAGCAACATAACGGGCTACTCAAAAATGTAATTATCTAAAATAGGAGCATCAATAGTTTTCCCGCTATTGAATGCCAAAGTTGATTATTGGTATGACATATGTCACTTTGAAATTTGTATTTTTTTCATATAAAACAATCAGCGTACATTTTGAAACTTTTCTAATGAATTATCAATATAATAGGCTACTCAAAAATGTAATTAACTAAAATAGGAGCATCAATAGCTTTCGCGTTATTGAAAGCCAAAGTTTGCATAGTTTATTTGTATGATTTATAAAAGACGTTGTAAATATTTTTGGATATTTTCTAAAGTTTACAAGTTACATTATCCAAATTTTTCGAATACATTAGCAACATAACGGGCTACTCAAAAATGTAATTATCTAAAATAGGAGCATCAATAGTTTTCTCGCTATTCAATGCCAAAGTTGATTATTGGTATGACATATGTCACTTTGAAATTTGTATTTTTTTCATATAAAAAAATCAGGGTACATTTTGAAACTTTTCTAATGAATTATCAATATAATAGGCTACTCAAAAATGTAATGAACTAAAATAGGAGCATCAATAGCTTTCGCGCTATTGAAAGCCAAAGTTTGTATAGTTTATTTGTATGATTTATAAAAGACGTTGTAAATATTTTTGAATATTTTCTAAAGTTTACAAGTTATATTATCCAAATTTTTCTAATACATTAGCAACATAACGGGCTATTCAAAAATGTAATTATCTAAAATAGTAGCATCAATAGTTTTCTCGCTATTGAATGCCAGAGTTGATTATTGGTATGACATATGTCACTTTGAAATTTGTATTTTTTTCATATAAAACAATCAGCGTACATTTTGAAACTTTTCTAATGAATTATCAATATAATAGGCTACTCAAAAATGTAATGAACTAAAATAGGAGCATCAATAGCTTTCGCGCTATTGAAAGCCAAAGTTTGCATAGTTTATTTGTATGATTTATAAAAGACGTTGTAAATATTTTTGAATATTTTCTAAAGTTTACAAGTTACATTATCCAAATTTTTCGAATACATTAGCAATATAACGGGCTACTCAAAAATGTAATTATCTAAAATAGGTGCATCAATAGTTTTCTCGCTATTCAATGCCAAATTTGATTATTGGAATGACATATGTCACTTTGAAATTTGTATTTTTTTCATATAAAACAATCAGCGTACATTTTGAAACTTTTCTAATGCATTATCAATATAATAGGCTACTCAAAAATGTAATGAACTAAAATGGGAGCATCAATAGCTTTCGCGTTATTTGAAGCCAAAGTTTGCATAGTTTATTTGTATGATTTATAAAAGACGTTGTAAATATTTTTGAATATTTTCTAAAGTTTACAAGTTACATTATCCAAATTTTTCTAATACATTAGCAACATAACGGGCTACTCAAAAATGTAATTATCTAAAATATGAACATCAATAGTTTTCTCGCTATTCAATGCCAAAGTTGATTATTGGTATGACATATGTCACTTTGAAATTTGTATTTTTTCCATATAAAACAATCAGCGTACATTTTGAAACTTTTCTAATGAATTATCAATATAATAGGCTACTCAAAAATGTAATGAACTAAAATAGGAGCATCAATAGCTTTCGCGCTATTGAAAGCCAAAGTTTGCATAGTTTATTTGTATGATTTATAAAAGACGTTGTAAATATTTTTGAATATCTTCTAAAGTTTACAAGTTACATTATCCAAATTTTTCTAATACATTAGCAGTATAACGGGCTACTCAAAAATGTTATTATCTAAAATAGGAGCATCAATAGTTTTCCCGCTATTGAATGCCAAAGTTGATTATTGGTATGACATATGTCACTTTGAAATTTGTATTTTTTTCATATAAAACAATCAGCGTACATTTTGAAACTTTTCTAGTGAATTATCAATATAATATGCTACTCAAAAATGTAATGAACTAAAATAGGTGCATCAATAGCTTTCGCGTTATTTGAAGCCAAAGTTTGCATAGTTTATTTGTATGATTTATAAAAGACGTTGTAAATATTTTTGAACATTTTCTAAAGTTTACAAGTTACATTATCCAAATTTTTCTAATACATTAGCAATATAACGGGCTACTCAAAAATGTAATTATCTAAAATAGGAGCATCAATAGTTCTCCCGCTATACAATGCCAAAGTTTCAATTTATAATGTGTATGATCCCAATAGTTTCTATTCCAAATTAAGACTGATACGTTTTAAAAAGTGTTTTCATGAACATTTAATTCACTTTTAATGCACGTAAATAAAGTGAAAAACACATTATGGAAACGGATGACATCGTGATAACGTCAGCAGAAGCGAACAACTGACCCATTCATCACTCCGCTTGATCTGTAGCGGAATGTTCAACATCCGTAACTAGTTATTGATATAAAATAATACTAATATTACAGAATATAAATTATTCAGAATAGTATATGTTAACAAAAAAATAAAATTGTATTTCGCAACCAAACCTCTAAAACACTTGAAACTATTAAATAATACACCTCTATTTAATAGTTTCAAGTGTTTTAGAGGTTTTATTTTATATGTTGTGTAAGACTGTTAAATAAATAAATTTAACTCTTTATGTCTGTTTCAGTACCTAATGCATAATGCGGGGATACAATATGGACAGGGATCCATGCCCTCTGCGCATCCACAGTACCACACCACAGACTTATCAGTGGTAAGCCATTTTAAAATACAGAACTATATAAACAACACATCAAATCACAAACGTCTCTGAGAGTGAACACACATAGTTATCGGAATGAATATCCAATTGCACACTAAAACTACTTAAAAACAATACCGTCCTTATACAGCAGTGCTGCATTCAGAAAGTAAAAAGGTATTAACATCACACTCAAATCATCGGACGCGCGCGAGTCGCGTTGATTCAATTAACACCCGGCTGTAGTCACAGATAATTCACACTGCTTGGTCGCTTGAATAAACCAGCGGCCGTTATGTAAACAACATGTAAATGCACTTTTATTTTTTGTCAGTAGATTATCTTGACGTGATTTACGCGCATACGGAAACAGGGTCGAAGGGTTGATTGATATTTGAATTTTAAAGTAACATCTGTTACTTAAAAAAACAACTATTATTACTAATGAATGCGCATACATAAAACCCGTGGGCCAAAAGACTAGAGTTGATTTAATTGATTAGAAACATTATATATCATTCCAACCTCAATAATTAACGTAAATAAACAAATGATACCTAATTTTGTAGCTAAATGCATAAAGTATTCAATTATGTTTTTGAAAAAATATATTTTATTTTTAAGGAAATTTTTGTAAACCCTTAAAGTAACAAGTTTTGCAATTTTCCTCATTACAACCTCAATAATTAACGTAAATAAACAAATAATACCTCATTTTGTAGCTAAATGCATAAAGGATTCAATTATGTTTTTGAAAAAATATGTTTATTTTTTTGGAAATTTTTGTAACCCCTAAAAGTAACAAGTTTTGCAATTTCCCTCATTACAACCTCAATCATTAACGTAAATAAACAAATGATACCTCATTTTGTAGCTAAATGCATAAAGTATTCAATAATGTTTTTGAAAAAATATATTTTGTTTTTTTGGAAATTTTTGTAACCCCTTAAAGTAACAAGTTTTGCAATTTCCCTCATTACAACCTCAATAATTAACGTAAATAAACAAATGATACCTCATTTTGTAGCTAAATGCATAAAGTATTCAATTACGTTTTTGAAAAAATATATTTTGTTTTTTTGGAAATTTTTGTAACCCCTTAAAGTAACAAGTTTTGCAATTTCCCTCATTACAACCTTAATAATTAACGAGAATAAACAAATGATATCTCATTTTGTAGCTAAATGCATAAAGTATTCAATTATGTTTTTGAAAAAATATATTTTGATTTTTGGAAATTTTTGTAACCCCTTAAAGTAACAAGTTTTGCAATGTCCCTCGTTACAACCTCAATAATTAACGAAAATAAACAAATGATACCTCATTTTGTAGCTAAATGCATAAAGTACTCAACTATGTTTTTGAAAAAATATGTTTTATTTTTTTGGAAATTTTTGTAACCCCTTAAAGTAACAAGTTTTGCAATTTTCCTCATTACAACCTCAATAATTAACGTAAATAAACAAATAATACCTCATTTTGTAGCTAAATGCATAAAGGATTCAATTATGTTTTTGAAAAAATATGTTTATTTTTTTGGAAATTTTTGTAACCCCTAAAAGTAACAAGTTTTGCAATTTCCCTCATTACAACCTCAATCATTAACGTAAATAAACAAATGATACCTCATTTTGTAGCTAAATGCATAAAGTATTCAATAATGTTTTTGAAAAAATATATTTTGTTTTTTTGGAAATTTTTGTAACCCCTTAAAGTAACAAGTTTTGCAATTTCCCTCATTACAACCTTAATAATTAACGAGAATAAACAAATGATATCTCATTTTGTAGCTAAATGCATAAAGTATTCAATTATGTTTTTGAAAAAATATATTTTGATTTTTGGAAATTTTTGTAACCCCTTAAAGTAACAAGTTTTGCAATGTCCCTCGTTACAACCTCAATAATTAACGAAAATAAACAAATGATACCTCATTTTGTAGCTAAATGCATAAAGTACTCAAGTATGTTTTTGAAAAAATATGTTTTATTTTTTTGGAAATTTTTGTAACCCCTTAAAGTAACAAGTTTTGCAATTTTCCTCATTACAACCTCAATAATTAACGTAAATAAACAAATGATACCTCATTTTGTAGCTAAATGCATAAAGTATTCAATTATGTTTTTGAAAAAATATATTTAGTTTTTTGGAAATTTTTGTAATCCCTAAAAGTAACAAGTTTTGCAATTTTCCTCATTACAACCTCAATAATTAACGAAAATAAACAAATGATACCTCATTTTGTAGCTAAATGCATAAAGTATTCAATTATGTTTTCGAAAAAATATATTTTGTTTTTTTGGAAATTTTTGTAACCCCTAAAAGTAACAAGTTTTGCAATTGTCCTCATTACAACTTCAATAATAAACGAAAATAAACAAATGATACCTCATTTTGTAGCTAAATGTATAAAGTATTCAATTATGTTTTTGAAAAAATATATTTTGATTTTTGGAAATTTTTGTAACCCCTTAAAGTAACAAGTTTTGCAATTTTCCTCATTACAACCTCAATAATTAACGAAAATAAACAAATGATACCTCATTTTGTAGCTAAATGCATAAAGTACTCAACTATGTTTTTGAAAAAATATGTTTTATTTTTTTGGAAATTTTTGTAACCCCTTAAAGTAATAAGTTTTGCAATTTTCCTCATTACAACCTCAATAATTAACGTAAATAAACAAATGATACCTCATTTTGTAGCTAAATGCATAAAGTATTCAATTATGTTTTTGAAAAAATATATTTTGATTTTTGGAAATTTTTGTAACCCCTTAAAGTAACAAGTTTTGCAATTTTCCTCATTACAACCTCAATAATTAACGTAAATAAACAAATAATACCTCCTTTTGTAGCTAAATGCATAAAGTATTCAATTATGTTTTTGAAAAAATATATTTTGTTTTTTTGGAAATTTTTGTAACCCCTTAAAGTAACAAGTTTTGCAATTTTCCTCATTACAACCTCAATAATTAACGTAAATAAACAAATGATACCTCATTTTGTAGCTAAATGCATAAAGTATTCAATTATGTTTTTGAAAAAATATATTTAGTTTTTTGGAAATTTTTGTAATCCCTAAAAGTAACAAGTTTTGCAATTTTCCTCATTACAACCTCAATAATTAACGAAAATGAACAAATCATACCTCATTTTGTAGCTAAATGCATAAAGTACTCAACTATGTTTTTGAAAAAATATATTTTATTTTTTTGGAAATTTTTGTAACCCCTAAAATTAACAAGTTTTGCTATTTTCCTCATTACAACCTCAATAATTAACAAAAATAAACAAATGACACCTCATTTTGTAGCTAAATGCATAAAGTACTCAACTATGTTTTTGAAAAAATATATTTTATTTTTTTGGAAATTTTTGTAACCCCTAAAATTAACAAGTTTTGCTATTTTCCTCATTACAACCTCAATAATTAACAAAAATAAACAAATGACACCTCATTTTGTAGCTAAATGCATAAAGTACTCAACTATGTTTTTGAAAAAATATATTTTATTTTTTTGGAAATTTTTGTAACCCCTAAAATTAACAAGTTTTGCTATTTTCCTCATTACAACCTCAATAATTAACAAAAATAAACAAATGACACCTCATTTTGTAGCTAAATGCATAAAGTACTCAACTATGTTTTTGAAAAAATATATTTTATTTTTTTGGAAATTTTTGTAACCCCTTAAAGTAACAAGTTTTGCATTTTTCCTCATTACAACCTCAATAATTAACGTAAATAAACAAATGATACCTCATTTTGTAGATAAATGCATAAAGTATTCAATTATGTTTTTGAAAAAATATATTTTGTTTTTTTTGGAAATTTTTGTAACCACTAAAAGTAACAAGTTTTGCAATTTTCCTCATTACAACCTCAATTATTAACGTAAATAAGCAAATGATACCTCATTTTGTAGCTAAATGCATAAAGTATTCAATTATGTTTTTGAAAAAATATATTTTGATTTTTGGAAATTTTTGTAACCCCTTAAAGTAACAAGTTTTGCAATTTTCCTCATTACAACCTCAATAATTAACGTAAATAAACAAATGATACCTCATTTTGTAGCCAAACGCATAAAGTATTCAATTATGTTTTTGAAAAAATATATTTTGTTTTTTTGGAAATTTTTGTAACCCCTTAAAGTAACAAGTTTTGCAATTTTCCCCATTACAACCTCAATAATTAACGTAAATAAATAAATGATACCTCATTTTGTAGCTAAATGCATAAAGTATTCAATTATGTTTTCGAAAAAATATATTTTGTTTTTTTGGAAATTTTTGTAACCTCTTAAAGTAACAAGTTTTGCAATTTTCCCCATTACAACCTCAATAATTAACGTAAATAAATAAATGATACCTCATTTTGTAGCTAAATGCATAAAGTATTCAATTATGTTTTCGAAAAAATATATTTTGTTTTTTGGAAATTTTTGTAACCCCTTAAAGTAACAAGTTTTGCAATTTTCCTCATTACAACCACAATAATTAACGAAATTAAACAAATGATACCTCATTTTGTAGCTAAATGGATAAAGTATACAATTATATTTTTGAAAAAAAATATTTTGATTTTTGAAAATTTTTGTAACTCCTAAAAGTAACAAATTTTACAATTTTCCACATTACAACCTCAATAATTAATGCAAATAAACAAATGATACCTCATTTTGTAGCTAAATGCATAAAGTATTCAATTATGTTTTCGAAAAAATATATTTTGTTTTTTGGAAATTTTTGTAACCCCTTAAAGTAACAAGTTTTGCAATTTCCCTCATTACAACCTTAATAATTAACGAGAATAAACAAATGATATCTCATTTTGTAGCTAAATGCATAAAGTATTCAATTATGTTTTTGAAAAAATATATTTTGATTTTTGGAAATTTTTGTAACCCCTTAAAGTAACAAGTTTTGCAATTGTCCTCATTACAACCTCAATAATTAACGTAAATAAACAAATGATATCTCATTTTGTAACCAAATGCATAAAGTATTCAATTATGTTTTTGAAAAAATATATTTTATTTTTTTGGAAATTTTTGTAATCCCTTAAAGTAACAAGTTTTGCAATTTTCCTCATTACAACCTCAATAATTAACGTAAATAAACAAATGATACCTCATTTTGTAGCTAAATGCATAAAGTATTCAATTATGTTTTCGAAAAAATATATTTTGTTTTTTTGGAAATTTTTGTAACCCCTTAAAGTAACAAGTTTTGCATTTTTCCTCATTACAACCTCAATAATTAACGTAAATAAACAAATGATACCTCATTTTGTAGATAAATGCATAAAGTATTCAATTATGTTTTTGAAAAAATATATTTTGTTTTTTTTGGAAATTTTTGTAACCACTAAAAGTAACAAGTTTTGCAATTTTCCTCATTACAACCTCAATTATTAACGTAAATAAACAAATGATACCTCATTTTGTAGCTAAATGCATAAAGTATTCAATTATGTTTTTGAAAAAATATATTTTGATTTTTGGAAATTTTTGTAACCCCTTAAAGTAACAAGTTTTGCAATTTTCCTCATTACAACCTCAATAATTAACGTAAATAAATAAATGATACCTCATTTAGTAGCTAAATACATAAAGTATTCAATTATGTTTTCGAAATAATATATTTTGTTTTTGGGAAATTTTAGTAATCTCTAAAAGTAACAAGTTTTGCAATTTTTCTCATTATAACCTTAATAATTAACGTATATAAATAAATGATGCCCCAATTATATATCGAGCTGCGTTAGTTGATTTAATTGATTAGAAACATAATATATATATATATATATATATATATATATATATATATATATATATATATATACATACATATATAATGTTTTAATCAATTAAATCAACTAACGCAGCTCGATATATAATTGGGGCCGTTTATAGAAATATTTCATTCGAGCACTGCTGGTTGAGTCATGCTGATAAAGCAAATAATAAAAACAGTTCGTTGCGAATGGTGCAATTTTTGTTTATAAAATAAATTATAAGCATTGAATGAAACTATTAGTTGTTTATTTTGGTCAATTATTATCTTTGGGATATTCCAGGGCACATTTTTTGTCCTATAAAAAACGGTTTGTTTTAAACATATCGTAATAAATTCAATTCTTTAAATTAAAACTAAATGATGAAATAATTACGATTGGCAATTATTCAGCTTCAAAATAAAGTATTATTTGTTTATTTTGGTCAATTAATAACGTTTTTATGCGAGAAAATTCAACACACATATCTTTTTGATAAAAACTTTTCGGTTTGTAAAATTATAATAAATTCAATTTTTAAAATTAAAACTAAGTGATGAAATAATTACGTTTAGTAATTATTTAGCTTCAAAATAAAGTATTATTTGTTTATTTTTGTCATTTAATAACGTCTCACTACAAGAAAATTCAAGTCACATAACTTTTCGATAAATACTTTTCTGTTTGAAATATTGTAATAAATTCAATTTTTAAAATTAAAACTAATTTATGAAATAATTACGTTTGGTAATTATTTAGCTTCAAAATAAAGTATTATTTGTTTATTTTTGTTATTTAATAACGTCTCACCACAAGAAAATTCAAGACACATAATTTTTCGATAAAAACTTTGTTGTAATTTCTGGCTTAAAATATACAACAAAACTCAATGTTCACTGAAACCACTATTTTTACATGTATATCGTATTGGAAATCGATTGAACCCATTACGAACTACACACAAACGGCCACTAAACTTTTCCCAAGCAACCCCACTAACTGCACTATCATCACATTCCACGGCTCTATTTGTTTTCCCCTCGGCAACCGACTAACTATATATAATTAAAAAGGAATTACCTGCACCATTAGCTTATTACTACTAAGGTCACATACGAACGAATGCGAATAACAAGTGTATCTTCGTGACAGTGTTTTCCATTTCATTTCCGTTCAATTAGCCTCAATGTTTCCGATTAATAAACTCACTCGCTCGGGGCGCTCTGGGGTGTAGGACAAACATGTTGTTTGAAGGGTTGTAATTTATTAATGTAGGGATTAAAAAGATAAATAGAATTTTCAAATGGCACCCCTGTATCTCTTCTAGTTTTTCAGTAGATACCCTTAAGAGCTAAACCAATATTTTCAAACATTTCCCTCAAAACTAAATACTGTTTTTCTTTGTTGCTATTTTGAAAAATTGAGAAATTCAAAATTTTTATTAAAGCGAATTAAAAGAGTAAATAGAATTTTCAAACCGCACCCTTTTATCTTGTCTAGTTTTCCAGTAGCAACCCTTAAGAGTTAAAGTAACATATGTAAACATTTCCATAAAACTAAATACGGTTTTTCTCAGTTACTATTTTTAAAATATGAGAAATTCAAGAATTTTATTAAAGAAAATTAATGGGGTAAATAGTATTTTCAAACCGCACTCCTTTATCTCTTCTAGTTTTCCAGTAGCAACCCTTAAGAGTTAAAGTAACATTTGCAAACATTTCCATGAAACTAAATACGGTTTTTCTCAGTTACTATTTTGAAAATAAGAGAAATTCAAGAAGTTTATTAAAGAAGATTAATGGGGTAAATAGTATTTTCAAACCGCACTCCTTTATCTCTTCTAGTGTCCCAGTAGCTACCCTTAAGAGTTAAAATAACATTTGCAAACATTTCCATCAAACTAAATACTGTTTTTCTCAGTTACTATTTTGAAAATAAGAGAAATTCAAGAATTATATTAAAGAAGATTAATGGGGTAAATAGTAATTTCAAACCGTACTCCTTTATCTCTTCTAGTTTTCCAGTAGCAACCCTTAAGAGTTAAAGTAACATTTGCAAACATTTCCATGAAACTAAATACGGTTTTTCTCAGTTACTATTTTGAAAATAAGAGAAATTCAAGAAGTTTATTAAAGAAGATTAATGGGGTAAATAGTATTTTCAAACCGCACTCCTTTATCTCTTCTAGTGTCCCAGTAGCTACCCTTAAGAGTTAAAATAACATTTGCAAACATTTCCATCAAACTAAATACTGTTTTTCTCAGTTACTATTTTGAAAATAAGAGAAATTCAAGAATTATATTAAAGAAGATTAATGGGGTAAATAGTATTTTCAAACCGTACTCCTTTATCTCTTCTAGTTTTCCAGTAGCAACCCTTAAGAGTTAAAGTAACATTTGCAAACATTTCCATGAAACTAAATACGGTTTTTCTCAGTTACTATTTTGAAAATAAGAGAAATTCAAGAATTTTATTAAAGAAGATTAATGGGGTAAATAGTATTTTGAAACCGTACTTCTATATCTCTTCTAGTTTTCCAATAGCAACCCTTAAGAGTTAAAATAACATTTGCAAACATTTCCATAAAACTAAATACGATTTTTCTCAGTTACTATTTTGAAAATAAGAGAAATTCAAGAATTTTATTAAAAAAGATTAATGGGGTAAATAGTATTTTCAAACCGCACTCTTTTATCTCATCTAGTTTTCCAGTAGCAACCCTTAAGAGTTAAAGTAACATATGTAAACATTTCTATCAAACTAAATACGGTTTTTCTCAGTTACTATTTTGAAAATAAGAGAAATTCAAGAATTTTATTAAAGAAGATTAATGGGGTAAATAGTATTTTCAAACCGTACTCCTATATCTCTTCTAGTTTTCCAGTAGCAACCCTTAAGAGTTAAAATAACATTTGCAAACATTTCCATAAAACTAAATACGGTTTTTCTCAGTTACTATTTTGAAAATAAGAGAAATTCAAAAAATTTATTAAAGAAGATTAATGGGGTAAATAGTATTTTCAAACCGCACTCTTTTATCTCTTCTAGTTTTCCAGTAGCAACCCTCAAGTGTTAAAGTAACATTTGCAAACATTTCCATGAAACTAAATACGGTTTTTCTCAGTTACTATTTTGAAAATATGAGAAATTCAAGAATTTTATTTAAGAGGATTAATGGGGTAAATAGTATTTTCGAACCGCACTCTTTTATCTCTTCTAGTTTTCCAGTAGGAACCCTTAAGAGTTAAAGTAACATATGTAAACATTTCCATAAAACTAAATACGGTTTTTCTCAGTTACTATTTTTAAAATATGAGAAATTCAAGAATTTTATTAAAGAAAATTAATGGGGTAAATAGTATTTTCAAACCGCACTCCTTTATCTCTTCTAGTTTTCCAGTAGCAACCCTTAAGAGTTAAAGTAACATTTGCAAACATTTCCATGAAACTAAATACGATTTTTCTCAGTTAATATTTTGAAAATATAAGAAATTCAAGAATTTTATTAAAGAGGATTCATGGGGTAAATAGTATTTTCAAACTGCACTCTTTTATCTCTTCTAGTTTTCCAGTAGCAACCCTTAAGTGTTAAAGTAACATTTGCAAACATTTCCATGAAACTAAATACGGTTTTTCTCAGTTACTATTTTGAAAATATGAGAAATTCAAGAATTTTATTAAAGAAGATTAATGGGGTAAATAGTATTTTCAAACCGTACTCTTTTATCTCTTCTAGTTTTCCAGTAGCAACCCTTAAGAGTTAAAGTAACATTTGCAAACATTTCCATCAAACTAAATGCGGTTTTTCTCAGTTACTATTTTGAAAATATGAGAAATTCAAGAATTTTATTAAAGAAGATTAATGGGGTAAATAGTATTTTCAAACCGCACTCTTTTATCTCATCTAGTTTTCCAGTAGCAACCCTTAAAAGTTAAAGTAACATTTGCAAACATTTCCATAAAACTAAATACGGTTTTTCTCAGTTACTATTTTGAAAATATGAGAAATTCAAGAATTTTATTAAAGAGGATTAATGGGGTAAATAGTAATTTCGAACCGCACTCGTTTATCTCTTCTAGTTTTCCAGTACCAACCCTTAAGAGTTAAAGTAACATTTGCAAACATTTCCATGAAACTAAATACGGTTTTTCTCAGTTACTATTTTGAAAATATGAGAAATTCAAGAATTTTATTAAAGAAGATTAATGTGGTAAATAGTATTTTCAAACCGCACTCCTTTATCTCTTCTAGTTTTCCAGTAGCAACCCTTCAGAGTTAAAGTAACATTTGTAAACATATCCATGAAACTAAATACGGTTTTTCTCAGTTACTATTTTGAAACTAAGAGAAATTCAAGAATTATATTAAAGAAGATTAATGGGGTAAATAGTATTTTCAAACCGCACTCCTTTATCTCTTCTAGTTTTCCAGTAGCAACCCTTAAGAGTTAAAATAACATTTGCAAACATTTCCATGAAACTAAATACGGTTTTTCTCAGTTACTATTTTGAAAATAAGAGAAATTCAAGAATTTTATTAAAGAAGATTAATGGAGTAAATAGTATTTTCAAACCGCACTCTTTTATCTCTTCTAGTTTTCCAGTAGCAACCCTTAAGAGTTAAAGTAACATTTGCAAACATTTCCATCAAACTAAAAACGATGTTTCTCTGTTACTATTTTGAAAAATTGAGAAATTGAAGAATTTCATTAAAGAGGATTTAAGGGGTAAATAGAATTTTCAAACCGCACCCCTTTATCTCTTGTATTTTTCCAGTAGCTATCTTTAAGAGTTAAAGCAACATTTGCAAATATTTCCATTAAAAAGTAAATTGAGTTTTTCCTCCTGTTACTGTTGAAACATTGGCATGTTTTTTTATAATCATAAAGACTAAAACTCCAGTGGTAATTTTTGTAGCCTTCAGGTGCGGCGTCGACGACGTCATCTCTTCGACAATGGCGTAAGAAAGACGTCGGCACCGACAAACAGACAGTTCCTGAGCAGCAACAAAGTGCCTCTACATCGGGAGAAACCCAGGGGCCGATAGCTAGAGTGGCCCCGCATGCTCACTACCCCCGCCAGACCGAGGCGTACCGATATCAACCTCAGTACGCTCAGCAGGAGTACGGGTAAGTTAGAAAATACTTTCGAAATGGTTTAGTAAACAAGAAACTATTTTGCGAAGGTTACCCTACAAAGATCTCCTGCCCACCCCAGTAAAATATTCGGAAATTGTGGAGCCGCAAGGTCACCAGCCTCCCACGAGGTTAGAGCACCACCACTCCTACCTAACACCAGTCATACAGAAACCTAAAGACAAAGACTTCCTAGAGATGTGCAGTGTGCAACAGCAAGCGCAGATAAAAAGCTACAATGAAAGCATGAAGCACGGCTACCACCCAAACATGTTGCTCAACAAAGAGTACTACGTCCAGAAAGAATCTCACCACATACCACATCCATACCATGTGCCTCCCAATTACAAACTCCACAACCAGTACCAGCGGCAGTACCCGACAGAATCCGGTTTCCACATACCTCTATTCAACGAGCAGCCACAGATGTACCACCAAATGGACCAACGTATGTACCACCAGAACCAACGCATGTACCGGATGCACCAACAAAACTACCGACCACAGACCTACATGCAGAACTACAACTACAAACCGCAAACCCACGACCCGTACCGCATGCACCCGTACCAACAAAACTACAAAGTGCCTCAACACATGGACCCGATGATGCGCAACATCTCGCCTCGTCGGATGTACCAAGAAACCATGCCCACATACAGCAGAGTGAGCCCCAATTACAACCCCTGCAACCAACAACAGCTCGAGTACGCGCAACACTACCAAAACCGCCGCCAGCAGGTGCCAGCCGAATACATCCA
This sequence comes from Lordithon lunulatus, assembly GCA_963942505.1. Classification (NCBI taxonomy): domain Eukaryota; kingdom Metazoa; phylum Arthropoda; class Insecta; order Coleoptera; family Staphylinidae; genus Lordithon; species Lordithon lunulatus. The sequence continues at coordinate 43,365,285 of OZ012675.1, read as the reverse complement.
ACCAACCGACCACAAACAGCTCTACAGCCAACAAATCCACGATCTCACCGGCGAGAGCTCAACGTCCTCCCTAAAACAATTCCTGGAGACCTGGAACGACGACGTAACCGACCCACAGGACAAAGAGTCCCGCCTGAAACCCCCCCAACAGTTATACATCCTGGACTCCACCGAAATCCCCACGGAGAACATCCAACCATTCCTCCACCTGCAAGTCGACAAACTCCCCGAGAACATCAAAGGTTTCCTCAGCTCGACCTCCAGCGTAATCAAAACCAGTCAACCGGAGAACCTTGTAATTAACCTGGCCGCTCAAGACTCGGTCATACAAACGGCTGCAGCGGAACCACGCGGAGCTCAAACGACTGTAATTTCCGAAACAAAGAAGTTCATCGAGGTGGAAACGCAGAAACTACAAGACCTTGATGTGCTCATCTGCAACAATGCAACGGTGATAGTTTACAATGAAAACAATAGCGAGCAGAAGGCTGAACATAGTGTTATACGGGAGAATAAGTCTGCAGACGCGTTTGGTACGAACTACAATGACTTCGGTAGATTCGAACGGCCGCCAAAGATGAGTTTGGAGGAAAGTCTGATTAAACACGTGGAGGGGTTTGATGAGAAATTGGGGATAGTGCACGACAGTTTCGAGCCTCTAGTTCAGAGGAGTTTGAAGACAATTGAGGAGGAGGTCATTGAGGAGCTTGAAAAAACTACTGGGGATGATTTAGGGCCGGAGGATTTGTCGGTTCATCAGATGCCTGGTGATAAAATTGTTGAAAAAGAGGATAGTAGTATGGATACGGTTTTGGAGGAAATTGCTAGGATAACCAAAGATGATTTTGTAGAGGCTAAGGATGCTAAAACATTCTCATCCAGTTTACAGAATGACGGTTTAGTTAGTCCAATTTATAACACACACAAATGTGATGTAACAGTTAAAACTGGTTTAAGTAGTTGCGAAGAACAATTTGAAGCCCAAACGGGCTGTTTGGATGGAATTGTTGGAGGTGGTTCATTGTATCAAACTGAAAACTGTGGTCCGGATGAATCAAAATCAAAATTTAATGTGATATCAAAGGACCAAATTAGCAAAAATGATTCAGAATATTTACAAAAGTATCAAACTAAAACCCAATTGAATATTTCGAATGAATTAAACAACAATTTTAATCGGAATTCGGATGAACAATTTCCAGTTGTTTCAAATTTAATAGAAACTCATATACCACGCTATGAAGAAAGACTTAAAACATCATCAGGATTTAATACTAATAATGTTAAGTTACCTACCAATCAAGAAATTGGTGTAATAAGACCATATAGCACCCCAAATGGTGCTGAAGGAGTTGGTTCCAAGCGAAAGTTGGAATATCCTGCTAATAGACGTGTGACATTTCCAAAATATTCACACAATAGTCACAAATTGCTTGATTATCATATGTTTAACGCTTTAAAATCTGAGGAAACAGGCTGTAGTCATAAACAGGAAGATACTGAAGAGTATACATCATCTGATGAAGATTTAATGAGGAAAACGTCAAACTCTTCTAGTGGCAGTGAGTATTTTAATGAAAAAAGTTCAAACTCATCCAGTTTTATTGAAGCTACAAACTTATTAAGTGTTCCTGAAGAGGTCAAGCCAAATACTACGGATATATTAACATATACTGATGATATCAATGAGGTTGCTTCAAAATCTGCAATTGTTTCAAGTTCTACTGCATATATAGAGTCAAAATCTATAAATACATTAACTAGTACTGAAGATACCAATGAGAAATCTTCAGAACCTACAAATATATTAACTTTTTCAGATAATATTCAAGAAGCATCTTCAAAATCTAGCAAACTGTTCAATTCTACTGATGATATCAATAGTAAAGCTTTAGTATCTACATATTTTTTAACTTCTTCTGAAGATTGTGATGGCAAAACTTCAAAACGTACAAATTCATCAAGCCATACTGAAGATATTGATGAAAATACTTCAAAATGTACAAATATAAAAAGTCATACTGAAGAAATCAGTGGGAACATATCAGATACTTCAAACCAACTTAGTCATACTGAAGAAATCAATGAAGAGTCATCAGAGTCTATAAATATATTAAAATTTCCGGAAGATTTCAATGAGAGAAGGCTAAAATCTATAAAATCTAGTGAAGATGTTAGTGAGAAGATATCAAAATCTATAAATTCATTAAAATATTCGGAAGATTTCAATGAGAGATGTTCAAAATCTACTGGTGTTAGTAAAGCAGAAAATGAGAGATTAAATACATTAAGTTTAATAAAAGATAACTATGAAAGGACTTGGAAATCACACAATATTGAAGATATCAATAGAAAGACTTTAAACCTAACTAAAGATATAAATAAAACGACATCTGAATCTACAAATTCATGTGTTGTAGTTTGCAATGAAAGATCAACTTCTTCTGAAAATAACAATATGAAAGCTTTCAATTGTACCACTGAGATACCCTCAAATTCTAGTGATGAAACAAATTCAAAATTTAAAAATATTAGCTATAGAGATGATTTAGCTTCCAACAACTCTGAAAAACCTTCAAATTTTAAAAAATTATCTCAATCTGAGAAAGGTTGGTCATCTGAAGCTGACTGTAGTGATACAACCTCAAAATCCGAAGACACGTCTTCATCTGAGGAAGATGGTCGCACTTCAAGCAATGACTCATCCTCATCGGATGAAGATACGTTTGAGAAACCGTCGGAGTATAGACACTCGTCTTCATCTGATGATTATTTTGATGACACGCCCTCAAACTCGCAATCTTCTGAAGAACGTGGAAATAGTAACTTGGAATCGGATGGAAATTTGAGGAGTTGTAGTAAAATGGTTGCTGGTGCAACGCATCAAGATTATACATCTACATTGGTGGCGGATGGCCGGTGTCATATGAAGATATCGAGGATGATTAGAGGGTTTTATAAAGCTAAATCTTTATTGGAGACGGAAGAAGATGTTGATGTTGATGACAGAAATGTAGAAGCAGAAGGGGATGTGGACGTTGCTGATAAAAACGTTACAGACAGAAATGTAAATGTAGATGACATAGATATAGAAGAAGTAACAAATATAGACTTTACTGAAAGAGATATAGAAAATAGAGATGTAGACGTGAATGAGAGAACTGTAGAGGACGAAAGAAAAGTAGAAAATAAAATTCTAGAGGTGAAAGGGGTTGAAGAGGTTGGAGACATGGATCACAGAGATGTTGCTGACAGAGATGTTAACGTGAATGACAGAGATATAGAAGAAACAATAAATGTTGACTTTGTTGAAAGAGATATAGACGTGAATGACAGAGATATAGAAGAAACAATAAATGTTGACTTTGTTGAAAGAGATATAGACGTGAATGACAGAGATATAGAAGAAACAATAAATGTTGACTTTGTTGACAGAGGTGTAGATGTGAATGACAAGGATATAGAACAAGAAATAAATGCTGACTTGGCTAACAGAGATGTAGACGTGAATGATAGAGATATAGAAGAGGAAATAAATATTGACCTTGTTAACAGAGATGTAGACGTTAATAACATTGAAGAAAAAATAAATGTTAAATTTACTAACAGAGATGTAGACGTGAATAACAGGGATATAGAAATAGAAACAAATGCTGAAATGGAAGTAAAAAACAGGTATGTGGAAGAGAAAATGCAAATAGAAGAAACAATCAGAGTTGTAGATGCAAAAAAACATAGAAAACCTGAAATCAGAGCTGTGGGCAAAGAAGTAAAAGGCGGCGTAGAAGTTGAAGACCTACCAGTAAATGTAGAAAGAGACCTTAAAGTACCCATTAACGAAAATAAAGAAATAGAAGTCGAATCCAAACTTAAATCTTATTTAATGTCTTCAAAACATGAAGAAATACCTGCTAAAACTAACACATATATTGTAGATGAAGCTACAATGAAGAAACCTTCTTCAAAGTCTTCAAAATTTGAGGATATGGCAACCAGAAGTAACACAGAGAGTCTAAAAGAAAGTCTTAATGTTAAAACTTATTTTAAGTCTTCAAAACCAGAGGAAATAGCAGTGAGAAGTAGCACAAATCCTGTAGATGAAGATAAAGCTTCTTTAAAGTCTTCAAAACTTAAGAGCATAGTAACTGGAAGTAACGTAGTGATTACAAAAGAAGACAATGATGTTAAACCTTATTTAAAGTCTTCAAAACAGGAGGAAATACCAGTCAGAAGTAACAAAAAACCTGTAGATGAAGATTTAGTTGCTTTAAAGTCTTCAAAAATTAAGAATATAGCAACCGGAAGTAACGTAGAGTATACAAAACAAGACATTGATGTGAAACCTCATTTAATGACTTCAAAACAGGAGGAAATACCAGTTAGAAGTAACAAAAATCCTGCAGATGAAGATGTAGTTGCTTTAAAGTCTTCAAAACTTAAGAATATGGCAACCGGAAGTAACGTAGAGTATACAAAAGAAGATATTGATGTTAAACCTCATTTCATGACTTCAAAACAGGAGGAAATACCAGTCAAAAGTATCAAAAATCATGTAGATGAAGATGTAGTTGCTTTAATGTCTTCAAAAATTAAGAATATAGCAACCGGAAGTAACGTGGAGTATACAAAACAAGACATTGATGTTAAACCTCATTTAGTGACTTCAAAACAGGAGGAAATACCAGTCAGAAGTAACAAAAATCCTGTAGATGAAGATTTAGTTGCTTTAAAGTCTTCAAAAGTTAAGAATATAGCAACCGGAAGTAACGTAGAGTATACAAAACAAGACAATGATGGTAAACCTCATTTAATGACTTCAAAACAGGAGGAAATACCAGTTAGAAGTAACAAAATACCTGTAGATGAAGATTTAGTTGCTTTAAAGTCTTCAAAAATTAAGAATATAGCAACCGCAAGAAACGTAGAGTATACAAAACAAGACATTGATGTTAAACCTCATTTAATGACTTCAAAACAGGAGGAAATACCAGTCAGAAGTAACAAAAATCATGTAGATGAAGATGTAATTGCTTTAAAGTCTTCAATAATTAAGAATATAGCAACCGGAAGTAACGTGGAGTATACAAAACAAGACATTGATGTTAAACCTCATAAACCTCATTTAATGACTTCAAAACAGGAGGAAATACCAGTCAAAAATATCAAAAATCATGTAGATGAGGATGTAGTTGCTTTAAAGTCTTCAAAACTTAAGAATATAGCAACCGGAAGTAATGTAGAGTATACAAAAGAAGACATTGAGGTTAAACCTCATTTAATGGCTTCAAAACATCAAGAAATAGCAATCAGAAGTAACACAGATCTTGTAGACGAAGATGCAATCAAGAATGCTTCTTTAAAGTCTTCAAAACAGAAGGATATGGTAAACAGAAGTAAAGTAGAGACTGTAAAAGAATGCATTACAGTTAAGCATTGCTTAACGTTTTCTAAACAGGAGGAAAAGATGACCAGAAGTTACACAGATATTGTAGATGAAGTTACAATCAAGAAACCTTCTTCAAAGTCTTCAATACTTGAGGATGTAGCAACTAGAAGTAACACAGAATGTGTAAAAGAAAGCCTTGATGTTAAACCTTATTTAAAGTCTTCAAAACAAGAGGAAATACCAACGATAAGTAACATAAATCCTATAGATGCAGATGAAGTTACTTTAAAGTCTTCAGAACTTAAGAATACAGCAACCAGAAGTAAAGTAGAGACTGCAAAAGAAAGTATTACTGATAAGCCCTGCTTAAAATTTTCAAAACAGCAGGAAAAGTCAGTCAGAAGTAATACAGATATTGTAGATGAAGCTACCATGAAGAAACCTTCTTTAAAGTCTTCAAAACTTGAGGATATAGTAACTACAAGTAACGCAGAGTGTGTAAAAGCAAACCTTGATGTTAAACCTTATTTAAAGTCTTTAAAACAAGATGAAATACCAGTTACAAGTAGCATAAATCTTGTAGATGAAGATACAATCAAGAAAACATATTTAAAGTCTTCAAAACAAGATGAAATACCAGTTACAAGTAGCACACATCTTGTAGATGAAGATACAACCAAGAAAACATATTTAAAGTCTTCAAATCAGTTTGATATTGCAATCATAAGTAATACAGAATCTTTAGAAAAAGAGATTGCGGTTAAACCATGTTTAAAATCTTCAAAACTGGAGCAAATAGCAGTAAGATATAACACAGAGCTTCTCAATGAAGATTCAACCAAAGAAGCTCCTGTAACAACTTCAATACCAAATGATGTGACAACCAGAAGTTGCAAAGAAGGTATTATGCTTCAAGACACTAGTAACATCAAGCTTATAAACGAGGATATTATCAAAAAAACATCTTGTAAGTCTTCAAAACTGGAGGAAGAAACAAACAAACATAACACAGAGCCTGCAGGTAATGAGATGGTGTCTTTAAATTCTTATGAATTAGAGCAAATAGCTATTATAAATCAAAAAGACGCTATAATAATGAAAAACGAATCTATAAATTCTTCAAAATTAGAGCAAATGTCAGTTTGTAGTTACACAAGACTTTTAGATGAAGGTGTAATTAAAAAAGCTCCTTACAAGTCTTCAAAATTGGAAGAAATAACAACCGGAAGTAATATAGAGTCTGAAAGAGAAGGTTTAATGAAAAAAACGTTTTACAAGAAGACAAATCTTGATATCAAAATTCACACAAAGCTGGATATAAAGACAGCTTCTTTAAAGTCTTCAAAACTGGAGGAACTTGCTGTCATAAGTAACCCGGAGTTTGTAGAAGAAAATATGAACGTATACGCTTCATTAGAGAAGTCAGAATTGAAGGAAATAGCAGACATAAGTAACTCAGAGTTTGTTGAAGGAGATATGAATAAAAAAGCTTCTGTAATGTCTTCAAAACCCAAGGAAATAACTGATGGATGTCAAATTGAGCCACAGGAAGGAAATATGAAGAAGAAAGCTTCCTTCAAGTCATTAAAATCGGAGGAAATAGCAATCATAGGTAACTCTAAGTTTGTAGAAAGAGATATAAACGAAGAAGCTTCTTTAAAGTCTTCAAAACCGAAGGAAATAACAGATGAATATCAAATAGAGCCACAGGGAGGAAATATGAAGAAGAAAGCTTCCTTGAAGTCTTTAAAATTGGAGGAAATAGCAGTCATAGGTAACTCTAAGTCTTTAAACAGAGATATGAACGAAGAAGCTTCTTTAAAGTCTTCAGAACCGAAGGAAATAACAGATGGATATCAAATAGCATTACAAGGAAGAAGTTTAAAGAATAAAGCTTGTATAAAATCTTCAAAAATATCAGTCACAAACAACCCAGAGAAGCTAGGAAATGATACGAACAAAGAAGCTTTTTTAGAATCTTCAAAACTGAAGGACGTAGCCGATGAGTATCAAATGGGGCTGCAGGAAGGACACATGAAGAAGAAAACATCCTTGAAGTCTTCGAAATGTGAGGAAATAACAGTTATAGGTAATTCAAAGTCTTTAGAAAGAGATATGAATGAAGAAGCTTTTTTAAAGTCATCAAAACCGAAGGAAATAACAGATGGATGTCAAACAGCGGCACGGGGAGGAAGTTTAAAGAAGAAAGGTTCTTTAGAGTCTTCAGAAATTGAAGAAATATCAGCCATAAGTAACCCAGAGGCCACAGAAAAAGATATTAATAATGAACTTTCTTTAGAGTCTTCAAAACTGGAGAAAATAGTAGTTGGATGTCAAACAGAGTCACAGGTAGGAAATATAAAGAAGAAAGCTTGTTTGAAGTCATTAAAATTCGAAGAAAAAACAGTCACAAGTCACCCAAAGTGTTTAGAAAGAGATATGAATGAAGAAGTTTCTTTAATGTCTTTAAACTTGAAGGAAATAACCGATGGATATCAAATGGCGTCGCAAGGGGGAGGTTTACAGAATAAAGCTTCTTTAATGTCTTCAAAAATAGAAGCAATATCAACCAAAAGTAACCCACAGTCTCTAGAAACAGATATGAACAATGAAACGTCTTTAGTGTCTTCAAAACTGAAGGAAATGGCAGTTGGATCTGAAGCAGGGCCACAGGAAGAAAATATGAAGAAGGCAGCTTCTTCGAAGTCATTAAAGTTGCATGAAAAATCAGTCATAAGTAACTCAAAGTCTTTAGAAAGAGATATCAATGAAGAAGTTTCTTTAAAGTCTTCAAACTTGAAGGAAATAACAGATGGATATCAAACGGCGTCGCAAGGAGGAAGTTTACATAATAAAGTTTCTTTAAAGTCTTCAAAAATTGAAGAAATATCAACCAGAAGTAACCCAGAGTCTTTAGAAAAAGATATGAACAAAGAAACGTCTTTAGGGACTTCAAAACTGAAGGAAATGGTAGTTGGATGTGAAGCAGGACTGAAGGAAGGAAATATGAAGAAGGCAACTTCTTCAAAGTCATTAAAATTGGGTGAAAAATCAGTCATAAGTAACATAAGGTCTTTAGAAAGAGATATGAATGAAGATTTTTGTTTAAAGTCTTCAAATTTGAAGGAAATAATAGATGGATATCAAACGGCGTCGCAAAGAGGAAGTATACAGCATCAAGCTTCTCTCAAGTCTTCAAAAATTGAAGAAATATCAATCAGAAGTAACCCAGAGTCGTTAGAAAAATATATGAACAATAAAATGTCTTTAGAGTCTTCAACACTGAAGGAAATGGCAGTTGGATGTGAATCAGGGCCACAGGAAGACAATATGAAGAAGGCAGCTTCTTCAAAATCATTAAAGATACATGAAAAATCAGTCATAGGTAACTCAAAGTATTTAGAAAGAGATATAAATGAAGAATCTTCTTTAAAGTCTTTAAACTTGAAGGAAATAACAGATGTGTATCAAACGGCACTGCAAGGAGGAAGTTTACAGAAAATAGCGTCTTTAAAGTCTCCAAAAATTGAAGAAATATTAACCAGAAGTAACCCAGAGTCTCTAGAAAAAGATATAAACAATGAAACTTCTTTAGAGTCTTCAAAACTGAAGGGAATAGCCGATGGATGTCAAACAGCTGCACATGGAGGAATTTTAAAGAATAAATGTTTTTTACAGTCTTCAAAAATTGAAGAAATATCAGCCATAAGTAATCCAGATACTATAGGAAAAGATATTAATAATGAAAATTCTTTAGAGTCTCAGGAAGAAAATATGAAGAAGCAAACTTCCTTGAAGTCTTCAAAATTCGAGGAAATATCAGTCATAGGTAACTCAGAGTCTGAGGGAAGAGATATGAATGAAGAAGCTGCTTTAAAGTCTTCAGAACCGAAGGAAATAACAGATGTATGTAAAACAGCGTTGCAAGAAGGAAGTTTAAAAAATAAAGCTTCTATAAAGTTTTCAAGAATAGAAGAAATATCAGTCATAAGTAACTCAGATATGAGGAATGAAGCTTCTTTAAAGTATTCAAACCTGAAGAAAACAACTGATGAATATCAAAGAGAGTTGCAGGGAGGAAGTCTGAAGCAGAAAGCTTTCATAAAATCTTCAAGAATAGAAGAAATATCAGTCATAAGTAACCCAGAGTCTGTAGAAAAAGATATAATTAAACAAGCATCTTTAGAGTCTTTGGAACTAAAGGAAATAACTGCTGGGTATCAAACAGGGTTAGAGGGAAAACGTGTGAAGAAGAAAGCATCTTTAAAGTCTTCAAAATTGGAGGAAATACCAGTTATAACTAAACTAGAGTCTGTAGAAAAGTATACGAATGTACAAACTTCTCTAGAGGCTTTAAAAGTGAAGAAAATGGCTGTTGAATGTCAAATAGAGTCACAAGGAGGAGAATTACTGAAGAAAGCTTCTTTAAAGCCTTCAAAATCTGAAAAAATAGCTGATATAAATCATCTAGAGTATACAGACGATGATATGGAATCTTTAAAAGAGCAGATCCTGGGTATCAGAAATCAATCAGAGCATCAGGGAGGAGTTATTATGAGGAAACCTGGTTTCAAACAAGAAGAAACAGGTGTTATGAGTTACACTGAATATTCTGCAGGAGGTAATATCAAGAAATCTTCTTTAAATCCTTTACAACAGGAGGAAATGGCTGAAATTAAAATAGCTTCTTCAAAACTGGAGACAAATAAACCACCAATAACTGAATTTGATGCCACCAGAAGCCATAAACTAGTTGCTTCATCAAGAATAGCTGCAGTAAGATCAAGTTCTGCTCAAAATGATGACCATAATGAGCTGAGTCGTTTGAAAAACCTTACAAAACATTCTGAAAAATCGGCTGAAAAGCGTATTCCAAAGATTACCATCGATTTGAGAAACGAAGCAGATATTAAAATAATTGATACGAACAGTGGGTTGAACAATAAAAAAAGAACAAGTAAAAAGTGTGTGGTCAATCCAATGAGACGTAGTAATGAAGGAAAGTCTACTGAAACAGCTAACCGGATGGATGAAGAAAATCAGTTTATGCCGAAAGAACATTCGCATGTAGATTTGATACAAACAGAGGTGACCAGTGAATCACGAATTGTCAGTTCTTCAGGAGGTAGTATTGAAGAAATTATGTTATTTGAAGATGCTACAGCAAATAGTCTATTATATGACTCAAAAACTGGATTATATTCAAATTTAGAGGATTCTGGAAGTGTCCAAATGACGGGATCTTCTGATGTTGATGTCATTGATATTTGCGCTACATCACATGATGAAAATCAAGCTTGTGCCACATTATATGATGAAGATCAAGACTCTAGTCACGTTTTACCTGCATTAATGTCTAACACTGACCAGACTAATTCTAAATCAATTGTCAAAACCACATCTTCAGATAATGGTCAACGAGAGCTACTTGATACTAGAGGTACATTATATGGTGAAGATTACTTTCTTCAAGCCTCTAATCTCCAGTCTACTTCTTGTGGTAGCATAAATGTAGCTGAATTGATGCCAAACACTGACCAGGCTATGATAATTAAATCTAAATTCTCAGTTGGTAATAGCTTGTCCTTTGATATCAATCCAAAATCCACGGTTAGTACCAAAAGCAGCAAAAAGACCACTAAAACCTCAGCTACTGTTAGAAATAATCCTCTAGTAAACTTCACCAATGATGAAGAAGAATCAACTTCAACTGATGACAATATAAATCCTGGTGTAAAATCAAGTGATCTTCAAGCATCTACCTCCACATCAGCTTCGACATATGATAAAATAAATCCTGATGTAAAACCAAGTGATCATCAAGCCTCTAGTTTCACATCAGGTTCTTTTGAAAGCATACAATTGCCCAACAACCAATACACGGAAGAAAACTACTCGTCCAACCTGAATACTTCAAATCAGAGCAGAACTCAATCGACCTCAAGCCAATACAGTACATACCCACCAACAATTGAGACCAACACCGTCCTCAGAGGCTCAATATCTGATGAAGACCCTACAGACCCAAACAAACCCAACAACAACAAACCTGATACGTCTAAACAGGAGGAAGAGGAAGAAAATCAACTAGAAATGCAATTCGGAAAAGCCGTTATAGTCCACGAGGACTACGTGCTGTTGCAAATCGGAGGCGAACTGGTGGAAATCAACCTCATCAAATCAATGGGCAAGAAGATGATTTCAGTGGTACCTTTTACAGACTGCACTGTGGTTACTGAAAACAACAATAATCCAGTTGAAATGGAAGAAACCACACCCGACGTACTGGTTGAAAACGTTGATTTCGGCGAAGAACTAAACGAGGTGCTTGTGGGGGCGGAGGTGGAAATCGAGAACGAAAACGAAGCTCCACCATTAAAGGAACTGATTGTACGACTGAAGCCAGAGGATGAAATTAAAGTGACCAAACATTTGGAGAAATTGAAGCTTAGAGGGGGGAAGAGGAAAAAACGTATTCAGACATACGATGAGTATATTAAGGATAGGAGGAAGAAGGAACAAAGGATTTTGAAAAATATTACGGAAGGTGATGGACGACAATTGAGGCGGCGAAACGTTGCTAATAAACAAGCAGAAGATACTGATTCGAGTTGTGAAGGAGATGAACCGAAATGGAGGGTTGCTAACAATAAAATGACAATAGAAAGTCATTCAAAACGAAGAAATGTTAACAATAACGTTGTAGATATTGGGAATAGTAGTAAGAACAATTATATCGTACAAATTACAACGGAAGAACATGTAGAGTACAAAAATAGAGCTAGTGATCACCCAGAAAGGTCAAATCCAATTCAATTAAGGAAGATTGCAAATAGGAGAGGTAGTAAGAGATCTAAGTCACATAAAAAGGAAGACGACTTGAATGCCATAAGGGAAAACAAACATGTTAATCTTGAAGTAGTTGTAGAAGAGAATGAGCCTACTGTTACTAGTAGAAGCATGCAGAAGATGAGACGAAGTTCTACTTATAAATGCGAGGACGGTGGAAATGTTTTACGGCTGAAGAAGATCGAAGTAAGTGATGATTTAACAAAAAAATCTCAAAGTGGAAAGAAGAAGAAATCTAAAAACGAAGAACAGGCTCTTATAGACAAAAAGGATGGATCTGATGAAACTACAATAACTCAAAATGAAGAAATTTCAAAAAAATCATCACGAAACCAATTCGGAAAGAAGAAAAGAGTGAAAGATGTAGAAAATATGGATTATATAAATGAACAATTGGCAACAAAAGAAAGTAGACATATTAGAAGAAATAGTGCTAAAGAAAAACATAGGAAAAAGAAAGAAGATAAACATAAATTCTTAAAATCAGACAATGAAGCGGGTAGTCCAATAAAACAGCAATGTTTTAATGAAGAAATTAATGAAGCACAAACAGTGGATATAAACATAAAGGATGAAGAAAGTGAAGAAACTAACTTATTATTGGAAAAACGAATTGAAGAAACGAATAAAGATACTAACAAGACCTTTGTGATTGAAGAATATAGGCATACAAGAAATGAAGAATACGCACACTTCTTCACAGTTGAAGATGACAAATCTACACTACATAATATCAATGAAGAAATGATGAAAATACATAACGAGTCCAAACAAACAACTCTAAATGAAGAAATGAAGAAAAACAAAGGCTTCAGGGTTGATTCGAAACAAATTATTAAAGAGCCTTGCAGGAACGAAATTCAACATAAAATTGGTGAAGAAATGAAGAAAAAACAAATTGACTCGACTAAAGGAATAGTAGATAAAGAAATGAAGAAAACTTATGGTGAACATTTAGTTATTAATGAAGAAATGAAGAAAAAAACACAAAAGGAGGGAGATATTCCAATTTTTAATGAAGAAATGAAGAAAATTCCAAAAGATCGCATGAGCGACGAGCTCAAACAGACAACTGGTAAAGAAGAAATGCAGAAAGGACTTAAACGGGCCTTGTGGAATGAGCATACACATCTAATTCTTGATGAAGAATTGAAGAAAATGGAAAAAGACGGACTGAAAGCTGAGTCTGTTAAGGAATTGAAGGAAACACATGAAGAAGCCTTAAAGGTTGATTCTAAACATCTAATTGTTATTGAAGGAATGAAGCAAACACAAAAGGAAGGCGTTAGAGTTGATACTAATGAAGATATGATGAAAACTCCAAAAGAGCGCCCTAAACAAAGAACAACTAAAATAGAAATGAAGAAAGGACATAAAGAGGTTTTAAAGGATGAACCTAAACATCCAATTATTATTGAAGAAATGAAGAAAATAGAAAAGGATGGCGTCAGTGTTGACTTTAAACAAACGGCTGTCAAAGAATTGAAGAAAGGATATAAAGAGGCTTCAAGAAATGATCCTACACATCTAATCGTTCATGAAGAAATGAAGAAAATAGAAAAAGATGACTCTAAACAAACGACTATTAACGAATTGAAGAAAGGGCATAAAGAGGCCACAAGGGATGAGTTTACACATCTAAATGTTAATGAAGAAATGAAGCAAATAGAAAAATATGGCGTGAAGATTGATCCTAAACAAACAACTGTTAATGAATTGAAGAAAGGACGTAAAGAAGTCTCAAGGGATGAGTCTAGACATCTAATTGTTAATGAAGAAATGAAGAAAATAGAAAAAGATGGTGTGAAAATTGACCCTAAACAAATGACTGTTAATGAATTGAAGAAAGAACATAAAGAGGCCACAAGGGATGAGTTTACACATCTGAATGATAATGAAGAAATGAAGAAATTAGAAAAATACGGCGTGAAGATTGACCCTAAACAAACGACTGTTAACAAATTGAAGAGAGGACATAATGAGTACTCAAGGGATGAGTCTACACATGTAATTGTTAATGAAGAAATGAAGAAAATAGTAAAAGATGGGATGAAGATTGATCATAAACAAATTACTGTTAATGAATTGAAGAAAGAACATAAAGACGCCACAAGGGATAAGTCTATACATCTAAATATTAATGAAGAAATGAAGAAAATAGAAAAATATGGCGTGAAAATTGACCCTAAACAAACGACTGTTAACAAATTGAAGAAAGAACATAAAGAGGACTCAAGGGATGAGCCTACACATCTAATTGATAATGAAGAAATGAAGAAAATTGAAAAAGATGGGATGAAGATTGATCCTAAACAAATTACTGTTAATGAATTGAAGAAAGAACATCAAGAGGCCACAAGGGATGAGTCGACACATCTAAATGTTAATAAAGAAATGAAGAAAATTGAAACATATAGCGTGAAGATTGTCCCTAAACAAACGACTGTTAACAAATTGAAGAAAGGACATAAAGAGGACTCAATGGATGAACCTACACATCTAATTGTTAATGAAGAAATGAAGAAAATAGAAAAAGATGGAATGAAGATTGATCCTAAACAAACGACTGTTAATGAATTGAAGAAAGGACATAAAGAGGTCTTAAGGAACAAGTCTGAATGTCAAACTAGTAATGAAGAAATGAAGAGGGATGAAAAGGAGAGCTTGACGGTTGACACGATCTTAAGAACAGATGAGGAAGACACAAAAAAGTTACATAAAGATGTTTTGTTGGAAGAAATGAAGAAAGGACATAAAAACGCCTTGAAGGGCATGTCTAAACATAAAACTCTTAATGAAAAAATGAAGAAAGGTCATAAAGACGCATTGAGGGACGAGTCCAAACATTTAAATGTTAATGAAGAAACAAAGAAAATACACGAGGAGATCGTAAGGGTTGATCCTAAACAAATAACTGCTAAAGAAGAAATGAAGAAAATATGTAAAATAGCCTTGTGTGGCGAGTCTAAATATATGACTGTTAACGATGAAATGAAGAAACCACAAAAGGATAGCTTGAGGGTTGACCCTAAACAAACAACTGATCGAGAAGAAATGAAGAAAGTCTCCAAAATGCTTTTGAAGGTCAAGTCAAACCAATCAATTGTTAATGAACAACAAAACGCATATGCGGTTACACATAAACAAACAACTAACAAAGAAATGAAGAAAGTACACAGAGATTATGTTGAAAATTTAACAGTTCATGAAGATATGAAGAAAATGCATAAGGATGCCATCAGGGTGGACCCTAATAAAACACCTGATGAAGAAATGAAGAAAGTACCCAAGGATAATGCTGAGAAGTTAATTGTTAATGAAGAAATGAAGAAAAAACAAAATGAGGGCTTTAGAATTAATGAAGAAATGAAGAAAATGCAAATGGATGCCATCAGGGAGGACCTTAATGAAACACCTGATGAAGAAATGAAGAGGATACACAGGGATAATGCGGACAAGTTAATTGTGAATAAAGAAATGAAGAAATCTCAAAATGAGGGCTTTAGAATTAATGAAGAAATGAAGAAAATGCAAAAGGGTGCCATCAGGGTGGACCTTAATGAAACACCTGATGAAGAAATGAAGAGAATACACAGGGATAATGCTGCGAAATTAATTGTTAATGAAGAAATGAAGAAAAAACAAAATGAGGGCTTTAGAATTAATGAAGAAATGAAGAAAATGCAAAAGGGTGCCATCAGGGTGGACCTTAATGAAACACCTGATGAAGAAATGAAGAGAATACACAGGGATAATGCTGCGAAATTAATTGTTAATGAAGAAATGAAGAAAAAACAAAATGAGGGCTTTAAAATTAATGAAGAAATGAAGAAAATGCAAAAGGATGCCATCAGGGTGGACCTTAATGAAACACCTGATGAAGAAATGAAGAGAATACACAGGGATAATGCTGAAAAGTTAATTGTTAATGAAGAAATGAAGAAAAAACAAAATGAAGGCTTTAGAATTAATGAAGAAATGAAGAAAATGCAAAAGGATGCCATCTGGGTGGACCTTAATGAAACACCTGATGAAGAAATGAAGAGAATACACAGGGATAATGCTGTGAAATTAATTGTTAATGAAGAAATGAAGAAAAAACAAAATGAGGGCTTTAAAATTAATGAAGAAATGAAGAAAATGCAAAAGGATGCCATCAGGGTGGACCTTAATGAAACACCTGATGTAGAAATGAAGAGGATACACAGGGATAATGCTGCCAAGTTAATTGTTAATGAAGAAATGAAGAAAACACAAAATGATGGCTTTAGAATTAATGAAGAAATAAGGAAAAAACAAAAGGATGTCTTCAGGATTGAGCTTAATGAAAGAGATGAATCCAAACATGTAATAGTTAATGAAGAAAAAAGGAAGATACCAAAGGAGTGTTTGCAGGATGAGCCTAAACAAAAGCCTAATAAGGAAGAAAGTAAGAACGTACATAGAGGTAGCTTGAATGTTGAAGAAATGAAGAGAATGCTCAATAAGGACTTGAAAGTTGAGTGTAATCAAACAATTGTTAATGAAGATATGAAGAATGCACATGTGTGTTTAAGGCTTGAGGCTAACCATCCAGGTGTTAATGAAGAATTGAAGAAAATACCTAATGAAGACTTTAGAGTTGCGTTTGAACTAGCAACTGCAAAAGAAGAAATGCCTAAACAAGCTAATATTAATGAAGAAATGAAGAAATTGCATAAAGAGGGCTTGAAATATGAATCCACGCAAACAATTGCCAAAGATGAAATTAAGAAAATACATAAAGATAATATTAATCAGGGAAATTTTAAAGAAGAAATTAAAGAATTTCATAAAGACAGCATGGAATTTGGATCCACGCAAACAAATGCTGAGGAAGAACGTAAGAAAATACATAAAGATGTGTTTAAGCAGAAAATTTTTAAAGAAGAAATGAAGAAATTTCATAAAGAAAGTGTTTATGCCAAAGAAGTTGATTGTATTTCTAAAGAGTCTTCGAAATTGAAGAAAGAACACGCCGAACAAGAAGTTGGTAAGACGAAAGTAAGTGAAGGTAAGAAGAAAGAAGATGCAAAACAAGTTGTGTTTGATTCTATCACTAAAGAGTCATCACAATTGAAGAAAGAAGTCGCCAAGCAAGCTGGTTTTGAGGGGAAGAAGAAAGTAAGTGAAGATAAGAAGAATAAAACGAGAGATAAGTTGAAGCAAACAAGTGTGACAAAACGAAACGAACTAAACATAGGAGTTATTATTGAAAACAAAGGAGGCATTGAAGAAAGTGAAGAAAATAATAAACTAAAGAAAGAAAAGTTAAAACAACAAATTATGACGGAGGAAACTAAGCAAATAAACAGAGTTTATGAGAAACAAGAGATTATAATAGAAGAAATGAAGAATAATGATGAAGAATCTATTGAAGAAAATATGAATACCACCAAAGAAAATGGTGGTAGTAATCTTAAAAATCTAAACATTCGGAATACCTTTTATTCCAAACAGGTAATTGAGGTTGAAGAAATGAAGAATATTAATGACTCATTGAAGATTGAAGAACAGATTGGGATGAAAGGAACAAAGAAATCAGATGCCATCAGTCTACAACTAGCTGTGACGAAAATTGATGATAATCTTCATTTAAAACAAGAAGGTACACCAACATTATTCAAAGAAGATAAAAAACATAAGAACGCGCTAAAAGGAGTGAAGAACATTAAAGATAATCTTCATTCCAATCATGAGAAGACACAGAAATTCATTGGGGAAGAAATATATACCAAACCGCTAACTGGATTGAAGAAACTAAAGGGTAATCTTCATTCTTCATTATCAAAACACGAAAAAATAGAGGTATTAAAAAAAGAAGATAATAAACGTAACAGCGATGAACAGGAAATGAAGAAAATGAGAGATAATCTTTATTCTAAACATTTCATTGGAGAATACTCTAATCAAGATCTTGTACTGATTGAAGAGAATAAACTACGAGATAATCTTCATTCTAAACAAGAAGATTCAAACAAATACAATAATGAACCAGTACGGAGTGAAGTGAGGAAACAAAGAGATAATCTTCATTCTAAACAAGAAGAATCAAACAAACACTTCAATCATGATCTTGTACTGAGTGAGGTGAAGAAAATAAGAGATAATCTTCAATCTAAACAAGAAGAAACAAAGGAATTCATTCAAGAATACTCTAATCAAGATCTTGAACTGATTGAAGATAAGAAACTAAGAGATAATCTTCATTCTAAAGACGCGAATGACGTTCAAGACATCAATCAAGATTTTGTACAAGGCGTAGTGAAGAAGACCATCGATAATCTTTATTCTAAACATGAAGAAACAAAGAAATTAATCAGGGAACATATAAAAGACTTCAATCAAGATCTTTTACTAAGTGGGGAAGAAAGTCAAGATCTTGTACTGATTGGAGAGAAACTGAGAGATAATCTTCATTCTAAACATGTAGAATCAAAGGAATATTACAGTCATGATCTTGTACTGAGTGGAGTGAGGACAAATAGAGATAATATTGAGTCAAGACGTGTAGAAGATTCCGATCAAGAACTTGCAATGAGTGGAGCGAAAAAACTGAGAAGTAATCTTCATTCTAAACATGAAGAAAGTGAGAAATTGATTGGGGATAACATTCAAGACTCCAATCAAGATTTTGTACAAGTCTCAGTGAAGAAAATTAATGATAATCTTCATTTTAAACATGAAGAAACTATAAATTTAATTGGAGAATATAATCAATACTCCAATCAAGATTTAGGAGAGAGTAGTATGAAGAAAACAGGAGATAATCTTCATTCTAAACATGAAGAAACTAAAAATTTATTTGGAGAAGATAATCAAAACTATGAACGAGATTTAGAACAGAGTGGAGTGAAGAAACTGAGAATTAATCTTCTTTCTAAATATGAAGAAACTAGGAAATTGATTGGGGATGATTCCAATAAAGATTTTGTAGGAGGCGCAGTGAAGAAAATGGGAGATAAACATGAAGAAAGGAAGAAATTAAGTCTAGAAGGTAGAAAGAATGAATCAGTGAAGAAAATAAGAGATAAACAAGATAATAAAAGAATCCAAGAAGACAATAAACATGCGCTAAAAAGTATGAAGAGAATTCAAGATAATCTTCATTCAAGACGAGAAGGGACAAATAAATTAACCAAAGAAATGAAACAACAGAGTAATCCTGAAATTGTACGGAGAGTGAAGAAAATTAAAGAACAAGAAGATGCAACAGAATTAGTCAAAGAAGAAATGCTGCAAGGGGCGCAGACATTAAAAGGTAATCTTCATTCGAAGAAAGAAGAAACACGGAACTTAGCTGGAGAGGACAGTGTAGAAATTGTTTTGAAAGGAGTGAAGAAAATGGATCCTCAAACAAAACACTTACCAAACGAAGACAACGCGTTGAAACGAGTGAAGAAAATAAAAAATAAAAATCCAGAATCCACACATGTAGCAACAGGACAAGAAGACAATGAACCATCAAGTGGAGTGAAAAAAACAAAAGGCACAAGAAAAACAATTAAGACCAACATCCTCCAATCCGAGCAACTGACAAAACACAATAAACCTCATGCAGCGATCGAAGAAATAGACAAAACAACCAAAACCGATCATCAACGTCCAACGTCCAGCGAGGGGGTTTCTTCAGTCAATCAAGAACACCCACCACAAGGGGTGGTAACTGGTAACAAGCCACAGCACGAGTTCATAGAAGCCACCAAATTCCTGAGCACCAAACACAACTTCAGCATCATCAAACGCGAGAAGAAGAAAAACAGTTGCATTCGTACGCCCTCGACTCGCATCAAAAAGTTTCCGATTGTTCCCGAAGACAGTGTACCGCCCAGACGGTTAACAGTGAAGACAAAGGCGGAACTAAAGGACACGTCTATGGTTCAAGTGGCTAGTATGTGCAAGTCCTCAAAGAGGGCGAAGGATGACTTGAAAAAGTTAAGTCTTGAGGATTACAAGCGGAAACGTTCGTGCTCGGAGGAGGACACGCATCGGTTGAGTTTGGACGAATACAAGAAGAAACGGACTTCGGAGGTGCTGCCGTGTGCTGTGGAGGCGGCTTTAAAGAGTTTAGAGGATGGGGAACAGGGGGCGCCACGGGCTGAAGATACAGATCTTGAGAAACATTTGAATAAAATCCATGCCGTTTCGATTACAGAAGGTCGAAATCGTAGGACAAGTGTTAGAGAGGATCCTAGGATTGTTGGTTTGAAGGAGAGTGATAACAATTTATTTGTTGGCCGGCGTGGTGGTGAAGGGTTTGAGGATGAGGCTGGATTTAAGAAGAACAATGAGGATGTAAGTGCAAAGGGTTTTCCATATGGTAACCAAGAGGATCCTAGAATTCGTTTGAATCGGAAGGTAGAATGTAATAAAGATAAATATAGTGAACATACAAAAAGAAATGAAAACAAAGAAGATGTTAGAATAAATAAAACTTATACGAATCCGAGTGGTGAGTTTGAAGGTCTTCCGATGACAATTAGTATCAATAAAGAAGACCCAAGACTTCTACGGGGTAGATACATTAGAAAGAAGCATCCTCCTCTGAATATCAACAATGAGGCTACATATAGTGTTCGTAGTACCAATAGAGAAGATCCTCGATTACTACTAAATACAGATCAGCTTCACTTAAGTATACAGACTGTCAAGAATGAGGCTACATTAAAAAAAGATACAGACATACAGCTTCACCTAAATCAATGCATTCAGACTATCAAAAATGAAGCTACATTTAAAAAAGATGTTGACCTTCTAAAACATCTACATTCGAGGCAACAGCCCCTTCCAAATCATCAACTTCCTCATAATGAGACAAGTATGAAGAATATTAACATGCGTGGTCCTCAAAATAACAACAGAGATGATCCTCAGTTTCATCTCAATCCAGATTTGCAGTTAGAAACGAGTGCCCGGGATGATCATCGATGTATCTTCAATCCGGATTCCCAAACTCTTTTAAATCCAGAAGATTCAGTTGTGAATACCAAGAATGAGGTTACAAAGGTTCAAATGAGTGATCTTCTAAATAACAACACAGGTCTGCAATTTCATGAGCATGTTCAGAGTGAGCTCAATGACAAATGTAAGAACACCAACAGAAAAGACCCTCGTCTTCCAAACCCCAACACACAAGGTGCTCGACATCTTCTAAATGTTAAAAATTACACAGTTCTTGAAGAAGACATCAACAAAGAAGTTTCCCGACGATCCGCCCACCAGAAAATTAGCACTAAATGGACTGAAGATAAAACTGGAGGTGTTCGTGATGTTTCCATGATGGCAAACAATCAAGATCCTCGACTTCTTTTAAATGTAAAGAAACATAGAATTGATTCTGAGGGTGCTCTAGTGATTTGTAACAATAATGAAGATGATTGCACCTCAAATTATAACATCAAAGGAGATTTTGAGGACATTACGATATTTAACATCAACCCAAAAGGGTCCAAATGTAATCGAAATGCTACTGGAGGTTTTTGTGATATTACAAAGACAATTAAAACCAATATGGAAGATCCTAGACGTCTCCTAAATGCAAAGAAAGATGTTAAAACCAATATGGAAGATCTTAGACGTCTCCTAAATGTAAAGAAAGATATTAAGAGTCATAACGTTGGTTTTAGGGATATTCGAATGACCATTAACAACGATGAAGAAGATTTAAGTTCACTTATGTTTAATTACAATACTATAGGAGATTCTGAAGACTTGCAAACATGTTACACCAATCAAAATCGGCTTCAAGATAGTCTAAATGATAGTAAAGTGCCCAAATATCATAAAGGTGTGTCTGAAGGTATGTGTGATGTTATAAAGACAATTAAAACGAACAGGGACGTTCCTAGACTTCTCCTGAATATAAAGAGCCATCAAGTTGGTTTCAAGGGTATCCCAATGACCATTACCAACGATGAAGAAGTTTCAAGGTCCCTTATGTCTAATTACAACAATATGGGAGATTCTGAATGCATGCCAACATGTTATAACAACCAAAAATGGCTACAAAATAGTCTAAATGATAACAAATGTCATGAAAATGCCTCTGGAGGTTTGTATGATGATAGAAAGACAATTAAAACCAACATGGATGATCCTAGACTTCTCCGAAATATAAAGAGCCATAATATTGGTTTTAAGGGTCTTCCAATGACCATCAACAACGATAAAGAAGATACAAGTTCTATTATGTCTAATTACAAGACTATAGAAGATTCTGAAGACTTGCCAATATGTTACACCAATCAAAAGCGGCTTCAAGAGAGTCTAAATGATAGCAAATGTTATGAAGATTCACCTGAAGCTGTTTGTGATGTTACAAAGACAACTAACGTTAACTGGGAGGATCCTAGACTTATTCTAAATATAAAGAAAGATGTTAAGAAATATACAGTTGATTTAGAAGGTATTCCAATGACCATTAGTAATGATAAAGAAGAGTCTGGCTATCCAATCAGCATTAATAATAATGAAGATGAGGATACAACTATAAAAAAGTATGAAGACAATAGATACAATAGTCTTTTTAAAAAATCTGAAGAAACTGGGTCAGTAACTAATGATACAACTAAAAAAATGTATGCAGACAATAGATACAATACTCTTTCTCAATCAGATGAAGAAACTGGGATAGAAACTAATGATACAACTATAAAAATGTATGCAGACAAGAGATATAATAGTCTTTCTCAATCAGTAGAAGAAATTGGGTCAAAAACTAATGATAAAACCATGAAAAAGTATGCAGACAATAGATACAATATTCTTCCTCAATCAACTGAAGAAACTGGGTCTGGAACTAATGAAAAAACTATCAAAAAGCTTACAGACAATACATACGATGTTCTTCTTCAATTATCTGAAGAAACTGCGCTATACAGTAATGATAAAACTCTTCAAAAGTATTCAGACAATAGAAGCAGTGTTGTTTCTCAATTAGCTGGAACAAGAACTTCGAATAAAGCTGCAAATCACGATACAAACATTTCTAAACATTCATCAACAGAAAGAATGTCGTACCAACAACCATCAGAAAATACTCATGACCAAAAATCGAATGAATTAAGCTTTGCTAAACCACCAACTAAAACTACAAAATCTGTTAGTAGTTTACTAAAAACCACCAATATTTGGGAGGAAGACGTAAAGTCAACTAGTTGGGAAGACGATACATTCACGAAACAATCTACCAATAAATTAGAACCAAAAGCTGTTTGGGAGGAAGACATATCATTACCAAAAACAGCCATCAATGATGAAGCTAGAACTGAAACACGTCCAAACGAAGACTCGGCTCGCATCGACGATCTCACCCGAAAAATCGACGATATATTCACGCAAACATTCGCGAAACAGTCCCGCAAGAACTACAAACGTCTGAACTTTGATCTGGACGACCTACGGCCTGCCAACGTGAAGAGACCCAAGCGGACCAATATAATTGATCTGGATGAAATCTCGTGTAAACTCGGGCGCAATCCGAGTCGTCCTGAAATGAACGAGAGCGCCGATTGGGAGACGATGAGTCAAACATCCGATTTTGGTTATAGTAAATGTAAACAGCGCAAGTTTGAGCCTTATAAGAACAGTTGTGGGGATGATGAGTACAAACGACCCAGTTATTACACACCAGAAGGAGCTAAAAGGCTGCGAATGGAGGAGAGTTGTAGTAAAAATAATTGGTATAAACATACAATGGAAACTGAAGAAGTTAATGATTCTGATGATTATTGTGATGATTGGGAGGATGGTAGCTACGGGGAGAAGGATAACATGTACTGTGAGTGGGATAATTCTGTTAAATTTAAAAAAAGTTCCATACATAAAGGTTTAAATAAAAATATTGGTGTGGAAGATAATTTTAATAAAAACAAAGATGTAAAAAAGAGAATCCAACCAATTTTTGATGAAGATAGTTTACTTTTAAACAGACATGATGTTGACATGAAGACTAAAACAACACACATAAGTGAATTTAATGAAAAAACAATGGAAGAAGAAAAAAACACAATCACTAATACAGCTATTGTCAAAAACTACTACACTGAAGAATGGATTAATCGTAAAAAGGCTGATAATGAAGAAACTACGACCAACAGTCGAACCTACGATATTACTAATGAAAAAGAATTGCCCAATCAACCATTAATAGGTAATACAGATAACAATCTTAATAGAAATGAAGAAAAGGTCACTAGTGAAGAAAGAAATTACCTTCAATATCAGTTATCGAATCAAAGATTATTTAAACATCAATTAAAAACAACTGGTAGCATAAGGACATTTGTAAATAAAGAAAAGGTATATTATGAAGAAGAAAGTTTGAAGAATCAGCTATTAATTGAAACTGTAGATAATACTAAATACAGATATGAAGAAAAGGTATCTTGTGATGAACAACATAAATCTTGTGATGATCGAGTGAGTAATCGTGGGATAATTGAAGAAAACAGAAAGGTGCATCAAGATAACTCCAAATCTTTTGATGAAGAAAGTAAATCTTGCAAAGAACGAATGAGTAATCGTGGAATAATTGAAGAAATCAGTAACGTACATCAAGATAACACCAAACCTGGTGATGAAGAAAGTAAATGTTGCGAAACAAGAGTGAGTAATCGTAGGATAATTGAAGAAAACAAAAAGGTGCATCAATATAAACTCAAACCTTGTAATGAAGACAGTAAATATTGCGAAGAAAAAGTGAGTAATCGTGGGATAATTGAAGAAAACAGAACGGTGCAACAAGATAATGTCAGACCTTGTGATGAAGAAAGTAAATCTTGCGAAGAAAGAGTAAGTAATCGTAGGATTATTGAAGAAAACAGAAAGGTGCATCAATATAGCACCAAACCATGTGATGAAGAAAGTAAATCTTGCGAAGAAACAGTGAGTAAACGTAGTATAATTGAAGAAAACAGTAACGTACATAATGATAACCTCAAGCCCGTTGATGAAGAAAGTAAATCTTACAAAGCCAGAGTAAGTAATCGTAGAATAATTGAAGAAAACAGAAAGGTGCATCAAAATAACACCAGACCTTGTGATGAAGAAAGTAAATCTTGCGGTACCAGAATGAGTAACCGTAGGATAATTGAAGAAAACAAAATCGTACATGAATATAACCCCAAACCTGGAAAAGAAGAAATAACATCAAATAATTTTCAAGTTATAAAAAGTCGTCTTTCAACCAATGAGGAAGGATTGGACAGGCTACAACCCACAAAAGGTGAATATAATGAGCAAGAAGACTCACATCTTTCTAACCATAACACTATATCTATTAACACATCGCCTAGTAACACATTTTTTTTGAAGAACGAAGAAATGACAGCGGGATGCCAAGATGAAAATAAAGTTCAGATGAAGAGATGTAAAGATAAAAGCTGTATGGAACAAAACCACAGTATTGATGGTTTTAATGAAACAAATGACGCTCCAACCAATACAATTGAAGAACGTGCACAACAAACTCACCAAGAAGAAGAAATTATGAAGGTTGATATACAACAGGTGTATGAAGTGCAAAAAACGATATCGGATGTTTTTGAAAAAGAAGAAGGCGATTATGTTGTAGTAACTAATATTAAAACTCATTTACGTGAAGAAAGAAGATGTAGTGCCTCACGTGAAGACAAAAGATGTAGTGAAGAGGAGATAAGTTGCAATTCTTCACATGAGGAGAGAAGACGTGGTCACTCACTTAATGAGAAAAACAGTAGTTCTATAAATGAAGAGAGAAGATGTAGTCCTTCACGTGAAGATAGAAGAAATGGTCCCTCACGTGAAGAAACAAGTTGTGGTTCTTCCAGCGAAGAGATAAGATGCAGTCCTTCACTTGAAGAAAGACGATGTGATCCATCACTTGATGAGAAAAGATGTAGTTCAGAAATTGAAGAGATAAGATGTAGTCCTTCACGTGAAGATAGAAGATGTGGTTCCTCACGTGAAGAGACAAGATATAATTCTGCGAATGAAGAGAAAAGATGTGGCCCCTCACAGCTAGAGAAAAGATTTACTTCTTCATGTCAAGAAAGAATATCTGATCCCTCATGTGAAGAAATAAGATGTAGTCCTTCACATGAAGAGAACAGATATGGTACTTCAAATGAAGAGAGAAGATATAGTCCTTTATGTGAAGAAAGAATACCACAAACTTATCAAGAAGAAATGATAAAGGCCAACATAGTTTCAAGTGAAGAAAATAAGTATATTCAAGAAACATATCAAACCAAAGTGTTAAAGGATGATGTTGAAGATGAAGAAGCTATTCAAGGACAAACCGAACAAGTTGATGTTTCGCCTCAGCAAGTCCAAACGAGCCCTGAATCTTCATCACAGATAAGCTGCATCATGTTCGCGGAGGTTCGTCAAACCGTTCTTCACTACAGTGAGCGGTTTATACAAAAAGAAATGCCAGAACAGCGGCAGTTGCAGCAGCAACAACAGCTGCAACAGACAAAACTGCAACCACAAGAACAGCAGAAGCTAAAACAGTATCAACAACAGCAGATAGGAGAACGACAGCAGTATCTACAACAGCAAAAGGAAGAACAGCAGAAACAGCAGTATCGTCAACAGCAGAAAGTGGAGCAGCAGCAAAATCAGTATCATCAACAGCAGGCAGAAGAGCTGCAGCAACAGCATCAGTATCAAAAACAGCAGAAAGAAGAGCTGCAGCAACAGAAGTATCAGGAACAGCAGACAGAAGAGCTGCAGCAAGAGCAGCAGTATCAAAAACAGCAGAAAGATGAGCTGCAGCAACAGCTGCAGTCTCAACAACAGCAGAATGAAAAGCAGCAGCAACAGAAGTATCATGAACAGCAGACAGAAGAGCAGCAGCAACAGAAGTATCATGAACAGCAAAAAGAAAAGCTGCAGCAACAACTGCAACATCAACAACAGCAGGGAGAAGAGCAGCAGCAACAGAAGTGTCATAAACAGCAGATAGAAGAGCTGCACCAACAGCAGCAGTACCAAAAACAACAGAAAGAAGAGCAGCAGCAACAGAAGTATCATCAACAGCAGACAGAAGATCAGCAGGAACAGCAGCAGTATCAAAAACAGCAGAATGAAGAGCTGCAGCAACAGAAGTCTCATAAACAGCAGACAGAAGAGCAGCAGCGACATAAGTATTATGAACAGCGAAAAGAAAAGCTGCAGCAACAGCTGCAACATCAACAACAGCAGAGGGAAGAGCAGCAGCAACAGAAGTATCATCAACAGCAGACAGAAGATCAGCAGGAACAGCAGCAGTATCAAAAACAGCAGAATGAAGAGCAGCAGCAACAGAAGTATCATAAACAGCAGACAGAAGAGCAGCAGCAACAGAAGTATCATGAACAGCAAAAAGAAAAGCTGCAGCAACAGCTGCAACATCAACAACAGCAGGGAGAAGAGCAGCAGCAACAGAAGTGTCATAAACAGCAGATAGAAGACCTGCACCAACAGCAGCAGTACCAAAAACAACAGAAAGAAGAGCAGCAGCAACAGAAGTATCATCAACAGCAGACAGAAGATCAGCAGGAACAGCAGCAGTATCAAAAACAGCAGAAAGATGAGCTGCAGCAACAGCTGCAGTATCAACAACAGCAGAATGAAGAGCTGCAGCAACAGAAGTATCATAAACAGCAGACAGAAGAGCAGCAGCAACAGAACTATCATGAACAGCAAAAAGAAAAGCTGCAGCAACAGCTGCAACATCAACAACAGCAGGGAGAAGAGCATCAGCAACAGAAGTATCATAAACAACAGATAGAAAACCTGCACCAAAAACAACAGTATCAAAAACAGCAGAAAGAAGAGCAGCACCAACAGAAGTATCATCAACGGCAGACAGAAGAGCAGCAAGAACAGCAGCAGTATCAAAAACAGCAGAAAGATGAGCTGCAGCAACAGCAAAAAGAAGTGCAGCAACAACAGCAGTATCATCAACCACATGAAGAAGAACCACAGCAACAGCAGTATCAACAACATCAGAAAGAACATGAGCATCAACAACAACGGAAACAGCAGTTACAAGACCTACAGAAACAAAAACAACAATATCATCATCAACAGCATCAACAACAACAGCAACAACAGCAACCGCAGCAAAAACAACTGCTACAACAACAACAGAAACAAAAACAGCACTACAATCAACAGCAACAGCAGTACCAACATCACAAACACCAAACGGTAAATAAAAATGAAGACCTCTACAAACCGGCGTTTATGAATCAATCATGCGATGCTACAGGTATGAATTTAGAGCACCATATCCGTGAAACTTGTTTGGAACATGAAGAAACAAAGAATACTACTGCAATAGAAGCAACTTGTTATACTTTGCAACATCTAAATAGTCTTAAAAAGTCTTCAATGTCAAGTAGAGATTGCAACAATGACAATATTGTTATGGCTGAAGAAAACTGGATGCTACAATCTAATCAAAAGGAAGAAACTATGCTATTACATGAAGATATTGATTTTCAAAAACCGATTGTTTTGAGTGGAGATCAAGTTAATGAAGATATTTTGATGAGTGAAGAAAACTGTATATTACAAAATGATCAGAAAGAAGAAACTAGGCTATTACATGAAGATATTGATCTTCAAAAACCGATACTGTTGAGTAGAGACCAAGTTAATGAAGATATTTTGATGGGTGAAAAAACCTGTATGTTACAAAGTGATCAGAAAGAAGAAGCTATGCAATTACATGAAGATATTAATCTTCAAAAACCGATTGCGTTGAGCGGAGATCAAGTTAATGAAGAAATGTTATTGGGAAAACCAACTACAGTCATACAAACGAAAAAAAGGAAACCAAACAAGAGAAATCATGATGATAAGAAAGATGAGAATATCAACAATAAACATTTATTGGTAGAAAAAGAAGAAACAAAGGATAGCAGTTGTAAATCTTCCCCGAGACTAACAGAAAATGAAGATATTGGAAGATATCAAGATTATTTAAAGGATATCAATTGTAGATCTTCATCATTATTAACAGAAGATCAAGAAACTGTAAGATTTAGAGAAACGAGAAAGGATATCAATAGAAAACCTCCTTTACAGATAGAAAATGAAGAAAATAGAAGGTATCAAGAAGACATGGAGGATATCAATCGTAATTCTCTGCCACTACTAGTAGATAATGAAGAAATTAGAAGATATCAAGAAGATAGGGATGATATCGATTGTAAATCTTCACAGTTACTAACAAAATATGAAGAAACTAGCAGATATCAAGAAGAAACTAAAAGTCTCAACCAAAAACTAATCGAAAATGAAGAAACTAGAAGATATCAAGAAGAAATCAAAAGTCCCAAGCGAAAACAAATCGAACATGAAGAAACTAGAAGATACCAAGAAGACATGAAAAGTCTCAACCGAAAACTCATAGAAAATGAAGAAACTAGAAGATATCAAGAAGATATTAATAGTCCCAACCGAAAACTGATCGAAAATGAAGAAACTAGAAGATACCAAGAAGACATGAAAAGTCTCAACCGAAAACTCATAGAAAATGAAGAAACTAGAAGATATCAAGAAGAAACTAATAGTCCCAACCGAAAACTGATCGAAAATGAAGAAACTAGAAGATACCAAGAAGACATGAAAAGTCGCAACCGAAAACTGATAGAAAATGAAGAAACTAGAAGATATCGAGAAGAAATTAAAGAGATCTATTGTAAATCTTCAACAGGACCAACAGAAAATGAAGATACTAGCAGATTTCAAGAATATAAGAAAGATATTAATTATAAACTTTCATCATTACTAACAGAGGATGAAGAAACTGGAAAATTTCGAGAAGCATTAGAAGAAATAAATAGAGAACTACCTTTACAGATAGAAGATGAAGAAAATAGAAGGTATCAAGAAGATATGGAGGATATCAATCGTAAACCTACACCACTACTGATAGAAAATGAAGAACGTACAGGATATCAGGAAGAAATGCAGAATATCAACCGCAAATCGTCACCATTACTAACAGGTGATGAAAAAACTAGTAGATACAAAGAAGAAATTGAGGATATCAATGGTAAACCATCATCAATATTAACAGTTAGCCGCAAAATTCTGAAGAATGAAGTTTTATACAACGATCAACCAGTTAGTCCAATAGAAGAAAACAATGGTACACCAAGAGAAGATAATGGTGGACCTAATAAAGATAAAAGAATAACTGAAGAAAATATTGATGGTAAAATTGAAGGTGAAGAAGCTACAAGAAGATTTCATGAAGATATAGAGGATTTAAATAGCAAACTTTTTCAAAAAACATCTATAAACAGATATACTCGAACAAATGAAGTTTCGTTAATAGGAAAAGAAGATATATATAAAGAGACTAAAGATATATTTCAAGAAAATAGTAATAGACTTGTTTCGAATGAGGTTATGTTAATGCATAAAGATAATAAAGCGATACAATCAAAATATTATGAAGAAGCAAGAAGAAATCAAAATTTACTAATAACAGCTCGAAAAGAAGAATCTGTAATCAATAAAATAGAAGATGAAAATAGCAGGAATTTGGAAGATATAGGACCTTTAGATTTGAGTAGAGATCAAAAAAATGAAAACAATTCACTCAAAATGGATGAAAATAGAAAATTTCAAGGTCAAAAATCGGTTATTCTTCAAAATATACTGCTCTCAGCTAATAATGATTTATATAGAAGCAAAGCATGGTTTAAAGAAAAGATAAAAAATAAACTTGAGTTAAATACAACAATTGAAGATATATCAATACAAAGAAAAGAAGAAAGCAGAAGAAATCAAGCTGGTAGCCTTATAAATCAAACAATTTCCTGCAGTAGTTATAATAGCAGGTATAAATCTTCACAAGCAGATGAAAAGAAAAAGTACCATGCGGAAGAAACTCTTACAGAATTAGAAGAAAATAGGCAAATTAGTACAGATGCTGTAGAAGAATTTAGAAGATCAATTGTAAACCCATGTAAATCTACAACATTCCATTCGATATCTTCTATTACCAATGCAGAATCTTCATCTACCAATACAACAGTTTTAATTACCAATGAAGAATCTTCAATTGCCAACGCGGAATCTTCAATTATCAGTGCTGTAGAAGAAGATAGAAGACCACTTGTAAACCGATGTAAATCTACAACATCCCATTTGATATCTTCTATTACCAGTGAAGAATCTTCAATAAACAATGCACCATTTACAATTACCAATACCAAATCTTCAATTACTAATGCAGAAGCCTCAAATATCACTGCTGTAGAAGAAGATCGAAGATTACATTTGAAACCATCAAAATCTACAATATCTCATTTGATATCTTCAATCACCAATGCAGAATCTTCAATTACCAATACAACAGTTTTAATTACCAATGCAAAATCTCCAATTACCAATGCAGAAGCCTCAATTATCACTTCTGTAGAAGAAGATCGAAGATCACATGTGAAACCGTCTAAATCTACAACATCCCATCTGATAGCTTCTATTACCCATGAAGAATCTTCAATGACCAATGTAAAATCTTCAATTATCAATGCAGAGTCTTCAATGGCCAATTCAGAATGTTCAACATCAGCGAATAACTGGAGTGGTTCGTGTATTATTCATCCTGTTTCTTCAATTAACAGTAACGAAACAGTAGGTGGAGGTGCTCACTTGTCTGCAACATCAGTAGCGTCGAATGAAATGAAGAAAACTACTATGGTTCACCCCATGTCTTCAATTCTGACTAGTAAAGCGGGTATTCAGGATAATGGAAGATGTAAATTTGTAGTAAAGTCTGATACTGTAGAAGCTTTAGTGGCGTCGAATACATGTGTATCTACTGTAATTAGTGACATGTCTTCAATTAACAACAAGCTTCAGCGATTTGAACAATGTGGATCTGTACAGGTTCATCATTTATCTTCAGAAAACAATGCAGAAACTTCAGAAATTGTTCACCCAATACCTTCAAGCAGTAAACAAGGAACATGGAATACATTAGCTACTCCAGTTGAAGCCTCAATAATCCGTCCTATAGCCAGTAGGCCATCATGGTCCGAACCACCACCGAACTGTAATCCCATATGCAATCCTCAACTCACTTTAGTTGCTAGAAGATCCGCGTTTACAGCCTTCAAACGCGACGAGGCTGCAGACAAACCAGTAAAGAGTAAAACCAACACCAAACGACGTCGCAGCTGCCAGTCTGAAGAGGTTGAACAGTCCCAAGCTGCCCCCGCGCAACCAATAAAACGTGTTTCATTCTCCGTAGAAGATTTAATCGAGCCGAAAACCAAACACGACAGAAAACGCACCAATTTCGACCTGGCCAAAACCAATCGATCCTCCCCCAGTGAGATCCTCTGGGAGCAGCCAGCCTCCACCAGTCAACACGACCAAGCACAGCCGGAACCACCGCCGGACAATTGCGGCTACACCAGTGTGAGTGCGGAAGACCTCAAGATCCATCTGCGTAAAATCCCGGAGCTGCCGAAACGTCGTGTGCGCAAACGCAAAAGGTTCCGGAACCTCCACACGCCGGACTCGGATGACGACTACTCGGTCATCACCAAGAGCACCGCGGGACTGCCCAAGTTGATCATCAAACGGAACGTGTGCTTGCAGCCGGTGGTGCGGCTACAGCGCGACCCCCGTTTGGACAGCATGGCCAAACGGAAACGGAAGTGATGCCAAAGAAAAACACTCGCGAGGGTGAGAGTTTAGAGTTTATACTACGATTTATGTACAAATTGTTATAGCGTGATGTTATGAATTTATAATATATATAGTTTTTAATATGAAACCGTTAGAGTTTATGGTGTGTGCGTTGCCGGTAATGCAGGGTGTTTTAGTTTTTAGAACAACTATCTAGTTGGCTGGCAGTACGTCTCACTTGTTTCGATACAAACAGCCTACTTCAATAAAATTAAGTACATTACATCGATATATCTTTGAATTTGATGAAGATATGAATTTGGGGTTTTTAAATTTAGGTTCCCAATACAATTTTAAACTAAAATTATCTTCATTTCATATATAATGCAATAATGTGCAATTTTACATAGATATATCTTTGAAGATTATGAAGATATCAATTCGGGATTTTTGATTTTGTATTCCCCATACATTTTTATACCAAAAATATCTTAATTTTTCAAACGTATATCATTTTGGAAAGTTTAAATCGTCTAACATTTAATGAAATTCAACTTTACAAAGATATATCTTTGAAGACCTTGAAGATATCAATTTGGGGTTCATGAATTTCGATTCCGCATTCATTTTTATATGAAAATATGCAAAATTATTTAAAATTATATAATGATAAATACTTGAAATCGTGTTAATAAGTAAACTTGAATTATGTTCAACTTTACAAAGATATATCTTTGAAGGTTATAAAGATATTAATTCGGGGTTCTTGAATTTATATACCTCATACATTTGACTACCAAAATTAACTAAATTTATTAAATTTATATCATGCCGAATAGTTTAAATCACTACAATTAGTAACATTTAAGGATATTCAAATTTACAAAGATATATCTCTGAAGATAATTAAGATATCAATTCGAGATTCTTGAATTTGAATTCCTCATACATTTTTATACCAAAAATATTTTGATTTTTTAAATTTATATCATTTTGAAACGTTTAAATCATCGTATTTAGTAATATTTAATGAAATTCAACTTTACAAAGATATATCTCTGAAGACCTTGAAGATATCAATTTGGGGTTCATGAATTTGGATTCCTCATTCATTTTTATATGAAAATATGCAAAATTATTTAAAATTATATCATGATAAATACTTGAAATCGTGTTAATAAGTAAACTTGAATTATGTTCAAATTCACAAAGATATATCTTTGAAGGTTATAAAGATATCAATTCGAGGTTCTTGAATTTATATTCCTCATACATTTGACTAACAAAATTAGCTAGATTTATTAAATTTATATCATGCTGAATAGTTTAAATCACTACAATTAGTAACATTTAAGGATATTCAAATTTACAAAGATATATCTCTGAAGATAATTAAGATATCAATTCGAGGTTCTTGAATATGAATTCCTCATACATTCTTATACCAAAAATATCTTGATTTTTTAAATTTATATCATTTTGAAACGTTTAAATCATCGTATTTAGTAATATTTAATGAAATTCAACTTTACAAAGATATATCTTTGAAGACCTTGCAGATATCAATTTGGGGCTCATGAATTTGGGTTCCCCATTCATTTTTATATGAAAATATGCAAAATTATTTAAAATTATATCATGATAAATACTTGAAATCGTGTTAATAAGTAAACTTGAATTATGTTCAAATTTACAAAGATATATCTTTGAAGGTTATAAAGATATTAATTCGGGGTTCTTGAGTTTATATTCCTCATACATTTGACTACCAAAATTAACTAAATTTATTAAATTTATATGATGCCAAATAGTTTAAATCACTACAATTAGTAACATTTAAGGATATTCAAATTTACAAAGATATATCTCTGAAGATAATTAAGATATCAATTCGAGGTTCTTAAATATGAATTCGTCATACATTTTTAAACCAAAAATATCTTGATTTTTTAAATTTATATCATTTTGAAACGTTTAAATCATCGTATTTAGTAATATTTAATGAAATTCAACTTTACAAAGATATATCTTTGAAGACCTTGAAGATATCAATTTGGGGTCCATGAATTTGGATTCCTCATTCATTTTTATATGAAAATATGCAAAATTATTTAAAATTATATCATGAAAAATACTTGAAATCGTGTTAATAAATAAACTTGAATTATGTTCAAATTTACAAAGATATATCTTTGAAGGTTATAAAGATATCAATTCGGGGTTCTTGAATTTATATTCCTCATACATTTGAATACCAAAATTAGCTAAATTTATTAAATTTATATCATGCCGAATCGTTTAAATCACTACAATTACTAACATTTAAGGATATTCAAATTTACAAAGATATATCTCTGAAGATAATTAAGATATCAATTCGAGGTTCTTGAATATGAATTCCTCATACATTTTTATACTAAAAATATCTTAATTTTTTAAATTTATATCATTTTGAAACGTTTAAATCATCGTATTTAGTAATATTTAATGAAATTCAACTTTACAAAGATATATCTTTGAAGACCTTGAAGATATCAATTTGGGGTCCATGAATTTGGATTCCTCATTCATTTTTATATGAAAATATGCAAAATTATTTAAAATTATATCATGATAAATACTTGAAATCGTGTTAATAAGTAAACTTGAATTATGTTCAAATTTACAAAGATATATCTTTGAAGGTTATAAAGATATTAATTCGGGGTTCTTGAGTTTATATTCCTCATACATTTGACTACCAAAATTAACTAAATTTATTAAATTTATATGATGCCAAATAGTTTAAATCACTACAATTAGTAACATTTAAGGATATTCAAATTTACAAAGATATATCTCTGAAGATAATTAAGATATCAATTCGAGGTTCTTAAATATGAATTCGTCATACATTTTTAAACCAAAAATATCTTGATTTTTTAAATTTATATCATTTTGAAACGTTTAAATCATCGTATTTAGTAATATTTAATGAAATTCAACTTTACAAAGATATATCTTTGAAGACCTTGAAGATATCAATTTGGGGTCCATGAATTTGGATTCCTCATTCATTTTTATATGAAAATATGCAAAATTATTTAAAATTATATCATGATAAATACTTGAAATCGTGTTAATAAGTAAACTTGAATTATGTTCAAATTTACAAAGATATATCTTTAAAGGTCATAAAGATATCAATTCGGGGTTCTTGAATTTATATACCTCATGCATTTGACTACCAAAATTAACTAAATTTATTAAATTTATATCATGCCGAATAGTTTAAATCACTACAATTAGTAACATTTAAGGATATTCAAATTTACAAAGATATATCTCTGAAGATAATTAAGATATCAATTCGAGATTCTTGAATTTGAATTCCTCATACATTTTTATACCAAAAATATTTTGATTTTTTAAATTTATATCATTTTGAAACGTTTAAATCATCGTATTTAGTAATATTTAATGAAATTCAACTTTACAAAGATATATCTCTGAAGACCTTGAAGATATCAATTTGGGGTTCATGAATTTGGATTCCTCATTCATTTTTATATGAAAATATGCAAAATTATTTAAAATTATATCATGATAAATACTTGAAATCGTGTTAATAAGTAAACTTGAATTATGTTCAAATTCACAAAGATATATCTTTGAAGGTTATAAAGATATCAATTCGAGGTTCTTGAATTTATATTCCTCATACATTTGACTAACAAAATTAGCTAGATTTATTAAATTTATATCATGCTGAATAGTTTAAATCACTACAATTAGTAACATTTAAGGATATTCAAATTTACAAAGATATATCTCTGAAGATAATTAAGATATCAATTCGAGGTTCTTGAATATGAATTCCTCATACATTCTTATACCAAAAATATCTTGATTTTTTAAATTTATATCATTTTGAAACGTTTAAATCATCGTATTTAGTAATATTTAATGAAATTCAACTTTACAAAGATATATCTTTGAAGACCTTGCAGATATCAATTTGGGGCTCATGAATTTGGGTTCCCCATTCATTTTTATATGAAAATATGCAAAATTATTTAAAATTATATCATGATAAATACTTGAAATCGTGTTAATAAGTAAACTTGAATTATGTTCAAATTTACAAAGATATATCTTTGAAGGTTATAAAGATATTAATTCGGGGTTCTTGAGTTTATATTCCTCATACATTTGACTACCAAAATTAACTAAATTTATTAAATTTATATGATGCCAAATAGTTTAAATCACTACAATTAGTAACATTTAAGGATATTCAAATTTACAAAGATATATCTCTGAAGATAATTAAGATATCAATTCGAGGTTCTTAAATATGAATTCGTCATACATTTTTAAACCAAAAATATCTTGATTTTTTAAATTTATATCATTTTGAAACGTTTAAATCATCGTATTTAGTAATATTTAATGAAATTCAACTTTACAAAGATATATCTTTGAAGACCT
This sequence comes from Lordithon lunulatus, assembly GCA_963942505.1. NCBI lineage: Eukaryota > Metazoa > Arthropoda > Insecta > Coleoptera > Staphylinidae > Lordithon > Lordithon lunulatus. The sequence goes on along the minus strand of OZ012675.1, from coordinate 43,327,937 downwards.
TGAAGATATCAATTTGGGGTCCATGAATTTGGATTCCTCATTCATTTTTATATGAAAATATGCAAAATTATTTAAAATTATATCATGAAAAATACTTGAAATCGTGTTAATAAATAAACTTGAATTATGTTCAAATTTACAAAGATATATCTTTGAAGGTTATAAAGATATCAATTCGGGGTTCTTGAATTTATATTCCTCATACATTTGAATACCAAAATTAGCTAAATTTATTAAATTTATATCATGCCGAATCGTTTAAATCACTACAATTACTAACATTTAAGGATATTCAAATTTACAAAGATATATCTCTGAAGATAATTAAGATATCAATTCGAGGTTCTTGAATATGAATTCCTCATACATTTTTATACTAAAAATATCTTAATTTTTTAAATTTATATCATTTTGAAACGTTTAAATCATCGTATTTAGTAATATTTAATGAAATTCAACTTTACAAAGATATATCTTTGAAGACCTTGAAGATATCAATTTGGGGTCCATGAATTTGGATTCCTCATTCATTTTTATATGAAAATATGCAAAATTATTTAAAATTATATCATGATAAATACTTGAAATCGTGTTAATAAGTAAACTTGAATTATGTTCAAATTTACAAAGATATATCTTTAAAGGTCATAAAGATATCAATTCGGGGTTCTTGAATTTATATACCTCATGCATTTGACTACCAAAATTAACTAAATTTATTAAATTTATATCATGCCGAATAGTTTAAATCACTACAATTAGTAACATTTAAGGATATTCAAATTTACAAAGATATATCTCTGAAGATAATTAAGATATCAATTCGAGGTTCTTGAATATGAATTCCTCATACATTTTTATACTAAAAATATCTTAATTTTTTAAATTTATATCATTTTGAAACGTTTAAATCATCGTATTTAGTAATATTTAATGAAATTCAACTTTACAAAGATATATCTTTGAAGACCTTGAAGATATCAATTTGAGGTTCATGAATTTAAATTCCTCATACATTTGTATATGAAAATATGCAAAATTATTTAAAATTATATCATGATAAATACTTGAAATCGTGTTAATAAATAAACTTGAATTATGTTCAAATTTACAAAGATATATCTTTGAAGGTTATAAAGATATCAAATCGGGGTTCTTGAATTTATATTCCTCATACATTTGACTCCCAAAATTAGCTAGATTTATTAAATTTATATCATGATGAATGGTTTAAATCGCTACAATTAATAACATTTAAGGATATTCAAATTTACAAAGACATATCTCTGAAGATAATTAAGATATCAATTCGAGGTTCTTGAATATGAATTCCTCATACATTTTTATACCAAAAATATCTTGATTTTTAAAATTTATATTATTTTAAAACGTTTAAATCATCTTAATTAGTAATATTTAATGAAATTCAACTTTACAAAGATATATCTTTGAAGACCTTGAAGATATCAATTTGAGGTTCATGAATTTGAATTCCTCATACATTTGTATATGAAAATATGTAAAATTATTTAAAATTATATCATGATAAATACTTGAAATCGTGTTAATAAGTAAATTTGAATTATGTTCAACTTTACAAAAATATATCTTTGAAGGTTATAAAGATATCAATTCGGGGTTCTTGAATTTATATTCCTCATACATTTGACTACCAAAATTAACTAAATTTATTAAATTTATATCATGCCGAATAGTTTAAATCACTACAATTAGTAACATTTAAGGATATTCAAATTTACAAAGATATATCTCTGAAGATAATTAAGATATCAATTCGAGGTTCTTGAATATGAACTCCTCATACATTTTTATACTAAAAATTTAATTAATTTTTTAAATTTATATCATTTTGAAACGTTTAAATCATCGTATTTAGTAATATTTAATGAAATTCAACTTTACAAAGATATATCTTTGAAGACCTTGGAGATATCAATTTGGGGCTCATGAATTTGGATTCCTTATTCATTTTTATATGAAAATATGCAAAATTATTTAAAATTATATCATGATAAATACTTGAAATCGTGTTAATAAGTAAACTTGAATTATGTTCAAATTTACAAAGATATATCTTTGAAGGTTATAAAGATATCAATTCGGGGTTCTTGAATTTATATTCCTCATACATTTGACTACCAAAATTAACTAAATTTATTAAATTTATATCATGCCGAATATTTTAAATCACTACAATTAGTAACATTTAAGGATATTCAAATTTACAAAGATATATCTCTGAAGATAATTAAGATATCAATTCGAGGTTCTTAAATATGAATTCGTCATACATTTTTAAACCAAAAATATCTTGATTTTTTAAATTTATATCATTTTGAAACGTTTAAATCATCGTAATTGGTAATATTTAATGAAATTCAACTTTACAAAGATATATCTTTGAAGACCTTGAAGATATCAATTTGAGGTTCATGAATTTGGATTCCCCATTCATTTTTATATGAAAATATGCAAAATTATTTAAAATTATATCATGAAAAATACTTGAAATCGTGTTAATAAATAAACTTGAATTATGTTCAAATTTACAAAGATATATCTTTGAAGGTTATAAAGATATCAATTCGGCGTTCTTGAATTTATATTCCTCATACATTTGAATACCAAAATTAGCTAAATTTATTAAATTTATATCATGCCGAATCGTTTAAATCACTACAATTACTAACAGTTAAGGATATTCAAATTTACAAAGATATATCTCTAAAGATAATTAAGATATCAATTCGAGGTTCTCGAATATGAATTCCTCATACATTTTTATACCAAAAATATCTTGATTTTTTAAATTTATATTATTTTGAAACGTTTAAATCATCGTATTTAGTAATATTTAATGAAATTCAACTTTACAAAGATATATCTTTGAAGACCTTGAAGATATCAATTTGGGGTTCATGAATTTGGATTCCTCATTCATTTTTATATGAAAATATGCAAAATTATTTAAAATTATATCATGATAAATACTTGAAATCGTGTTAATAAGTAAACTTGAATTATGTTCAAATTTACAAAGATATATCTTTAAAGGTCATAAAGATATCAATTCGGGGTTCTTGAATTTATATACCTCATGCATTTGACTACCAAAATTAACTAAATTTATTAAATTTATATCATGCCGAATAGTTTAAATCACTACAATTAGTAACATTTAAGGATATTCAAATTTACAAAGATATATCTCTGAAGATAATTAAGATATCAATTCGAGGTTCTTGAATATGAATTCCTCATACATTTTTATACTAAAAATATCTTAATTTTTTAAATTTATATCATTTTGAAACGTTTAAATCATCGTATTTAGTAATATTTAATGAAATTCAACTTTACAAAGATATATCTTTGAAGACCTTGAAGATATCAATTTGGGGTCCATGAATTTGGATTCCTCATTCATTTTTATATGAAAATATGCAAAATTATTTAAAATTATATCATGAAAAATACTTGAAATCGTGTTAATAAATAAACTTGAATTATGTTCAAATTTACAAAGATATATCTTTGAAGGTTATAAAGATATCAATTCGGGGTTCTTGAATTTATATTCCTCATACATTTGAATACCAAAATTAGCTAAATTTATTAAATTTATATCATGCCGAATCGTTTAAATCACTACAATTACTAACATTTAAGGATATTCAAATTTACAAAGATATATCTGTGAAGATAATTAAGATATCAATTCGAGGTTCTTGAATATGAATTCCTCATACATTCTTATACCAAAAATATCTTGATTTTTTAAATTTATATCATTTTGAAACGTTTAAATCATCGTATTTAGTAATATTTAATGAAATTCAACTTTACAAAGATATATCTTTGAAGACCTCGCAGATATCAATTTGGGGCTCATGAATTTGGGTTCCCCATTCATTTTTATATGAAAATATGCAAAATTATTTAAAATTATATCATGATAAATACTTGAAATCGTGTTAATAAGTAAACTTGAATTATGTTCAAATTTACAAAGATATATCTTTGAAGGTTTTAAAGATATCAATTCGGGGTTCTTGAATTTATATACCTCATACATTTGACTACCAAAATTAACTAAATTTATTAAATTTATATCATGCCGAATAGTTTAAATCACTACAATTAGTAACATTTAAGGATATTCAAATTTACAAAGATATATCTCTGAAGATAATTAAGATATCAATTCGAGATTCTTGAATTTGAATTCCTCATACATTTTTATACCAAAAATATCTTGATTTTTTAAATTTATATCATTTTGAAACGTTTAAATCATCGTAATTGGTAATATTTAATGAAATTCAACTTTACAAAGATATATCTTTGAAGACCTTGAAGATATCAATTTGAGGTTCATGAATTTGGATTCCCCATTCATTTTTATATGAAAATATGCAAAATTATTTAAAATTATATCATGAAAAATACTTGAAATCGTGTTAATAAATAAACTTGAATTATGTTCAAATTTACAAAGATATATCTTTGAAGGTTATAAAGATATCAATTCGGGGTTCTTGAATTTATATTCCTCATACATTTGAATACCAAAATTAGCTAAATTTATTAAATTTATATCATGCCGAATCGTTTAAATCACTACAATTACTAACATTTAAGGATATTCAAATTTACAAAGATATATCTCTAAAGATAATTAAGATATCAATTCGAGGTTCTTGAATATGAATTCCTCATACATTTTTATACTAAAAATATCTTAATTTTTTAAATTTATATTAGTTTTAAACGTTTAAATCATCTTAATTAGTAATATTTAATGAAATTCAACTTTACAAAGATATATCTTTGAAGGCCTTGAAGATATCAATTTGGTGTTCATGAATTTGGATTCCTCATTCATTTTTATATGAAAATATGCAAAATTATTTAAAATTATATCATGATAAATACTTGAAATCGTGTTAATAAGTAAACTTGAATTATGTTGAAATTCACAAAGATATATCTTTGAAGGTTATAAAGATATAAATTCGGGGTTCTTGAATTTATATTCCTCATACATTTGACTACCAAAATTAACTAGATTTATTAAATTTATAGCATGCTGAATAGTTTCAATCGCTATAATTAGTAACATTAAACTATATACAAATTTACAAAGACATATCTCTGAAAATAATTAAGATATCAATTCGAGATTCTTGAATTTGAATTCCTCATACATTTTTATACCAAAAATATCTTGATTTTTTAAATGTATATCATTTTGAAACGTTTAAATCATCTTAATTAGTAATATTTAATGAAATTCAACTTTACAAAGATATATCTTTGAAGACCTTGAAGATATCAATTTGGGGTTCATGAATTTGGATTCCTCATTCATTGTTATATGAAAATATGCAAAATTATTTAAAATTATATCATGATAAATACTTGAAATCGTGTTAATAAGTAAACTTGAATTATGTTCAAATTCACAAAGATATATCTTTGAAGGTTATAAAGATATAAATTCGAGGTTCTTGAATTTATATTCCTCATACATTTGACTAACAAAATTAGCTAGATTTATTAAATTTATATCATGCTGAATTGTTTAAATCGCTATAATTAGTAACATTTAAGGATATTCAAATTTACAAAGATATATCTCTGAAGATAATTAAGATATCAATTCGGGGTTCACGAATTTTAATTCCTCATACATTTTTATATCAAACTACCAGCATTTTAATTGAAATTTTTCTAAAGGATGCCAGAAAATCAATTTAAATACCCAACTGATTTATTGTTCATCTTTTTAAAGCCTGCATGTAACAAGCAAATACATTGTAATATAAATTTACATATAAAATATGAGCCAGTTTTTTTGTTCATTGATTGAAACAATTATCGACGTATTGCCCCAGCAATTTTCATGTTTGTAACATAAAAACTCGTGTGTGTGTTAGTGCGTGTAACTATTCTAACCGTTCTGCGTGCCTTGTTATAATTATCATAAAAATATATATATATATATATATGTTCTAGCGGGTGTTTAAAAAAAACGGAACGATATCAGAAAATACTTGTAGTTCCGTTCTAATGTAGCTCATAAATGACAGTATTAATATTTGTACGTTCCATTTTTGTTTGCAGCATTTATGTTTTGTATATTTTAGGTTATGTACATAGGTATTTCTGTATATTTTTTGGGAATTGTGTGTATATAGTTGAAGGGGCATTATTTTTTTGTTATAAAAAAAATTGTGATTATTTTAGGATTAGCTGTTATTTTGTTATTACATATTTTATACACGTGTGCGGATTTTATATTATATTTTTCAATTGTTTCCGGTAGAGTATCATAACCATGGATACGAATAAATGGTGATAACTAGATCATGTAATTATAAAAACAAAAACTAATCAAATATGGATGTCTAGATTATTAGTTGTTATATGATATCAATATACTTATATATTCATGTCGCAACTAGTATCATTTTGGATGTGCATTGCTAATTGATGTGGTGCCGCCAGATGGAGTTTAACTTTCCTCCTAGGGGGTTAGTTGTATTATTTTAGTACCATTTTTGTTTATTAATAAACATTGACAGTTCCAATAAACACAAAATAATGCGACGTTGCATCACATAAACAGAGGTACATACATGAGGGTATAAAATGGAAAATTGTACAACAATGTATGCAACATCTATAGCAATATAATCCTTGATTATAATTACTTCGTCTTTATTCAACCGAGCACAATGGTGTTGTAGTTGCTGAACATTCTGTATAATTATTACTAAATCTGATTCGTGATATAATAATATGATAACTACAAACTGTTTATTCGTATTCATATTTGATGCTTTACCTGTTTTTAAGTATACAGGGTGTTATAGTTTATGAACACTCTGTATAATCATAACTAAATCCGAACACGATACAATCAGCCTTAACTAAAATCAAAACCTAAGATAAATTTAGGTCACCCGCATCAGATATTTTGTACAAAACTATTTTGAGTAAAAAAAAAGAATCGCCAGATATTTTCTGACACGTATTTGATTTTTGTTTTTGCTATCAATGTGGAGTGCCTTTTTGTATACACGTTTTTTTGTGACTGTATATTTTGTGCCATTTTCAATGATGGTACTTATATTCTGTATTTACAACAGCACTGTGTTATATAAGATAATAAAAAAAAGTATAATTTGTATGAAATTGGGATGAAAATTATTGTCAACGCCAACTAATATTTTGTAGGTAAGAAAACTCGGATTGTCTACGTATAGGCAACATTCTAGGCTATTCTAAGCCAGCCCAGACAGCTACTGAACGATAAACGAAAGCGGCTTTAGACCTATAATAAAGCCGCGTTTGTTTATCGTTCAGTAGCTATTCTGGGCTGGCTTAGAACAGCCTAATACAGCTCCTGAAGAAAAAAAAACAAGGGTTGACTAAGAGAGACCGGATAGGCGATGAGTAAAGAGAAGGGATGTGCCCCAAGACTAGTTTGAAAAGGGGCACATCCAGCTAGGGTATCTCGGGATCGCCAATTCCCGTACTCACTAGATGTGAGCCCCTGAGATAGAGAGGTTGTTTAGGATTTAATGTTGATCCTGCAGTAAGTCGTTAATTAAAACTAACTTCCAACAGCTGCTTCTTCAAAAATGTAAGTGATAAAAAGTTGCGGTTTGAAAATTTAGTTTCCTATTTAAATTCTCATTGAAACAAGTCTAAACATGTTGAATTTCTCACATTAATAACGACAGAAAAATGGGTTTACTTGCAACTCTCAAATTTGTTTGAAAACAAAACACAAAATGAGGCTGTATCTCCAAAATCTGATGTAGTAAAAGACTGCGGTTTGAAAATATAGTTTCCTTTATAAATTCTCTTTTAAACAAGTCTAAACTTGTTCAATTTCTCACATTAATATCGACAGAAAAATGGTTTTACTTGCAACTCACAAATTTGTTTAAAAACAAAACACAAACTAAGTCTGTATCTACAAAAAGTGACGTGGTAAAAGACTGCGGTTTAAAAATTTTGTTTCCTTTATAAATTCTCTTTTAAACAAGTCTAAACTTGTTCAATTTCTTACATTGATATCGACAGAAAAATGGTTTTACTTGCAACTCTTAAATTTGTTTGAAAACAAAACGCAAACTGCGGCAGTATCTATAAAATCTTACGTGGTAAAAGATTACGGTTTGGAAATTTAGTTTCCTATTTAAATTATCTTTGACACAAGTCTAAACTTGTCCAATTTCACACATTAGTAACTACAGGAAAATGGATTTATTTGCAAATCTCAAATTTGTTTGAAAACAAAACACACACTGAGGTTGTATCTACAAAATCTGACGTGGTAAAAGACTGCGGTTTGAAAATTTAGTTTCCTTTATAAATTCTCTTTTAAACAAGTCTAAACTTGTTCAATTTCTCACATTGATATCGACAGAAAAATGGTTTACTTGCAACTCTCAAATTTGTTTGAAAACAAAACACAAACTGAGGCTGTATCTACTAAATTTGACGTGGTAAAAGATTGCGGTTTGAAAATTTAGGTTCCTCTTTAAATTCTCATTGAAACAAGTCTAAACTTGTTAAATTTCTCAAATTAGTAATAACAAAAAACTGGTTTAACTGGAAACTATCGATTTTTCTTTAAACATAGCACAAAATGGGCTGTAAGTATGAAACTTGATGTGGTAAAAAATTATGGTTTGCATATTTAGATTCCCCAATAAATTCTTTTTAAAACAAGACTAAACTTGTTCTATTTATCACATTAGTATTGACAGAAAAACGGATTTACTTTCAACCATCGGATTAAAAAATAAATAAAACACAAAGTGGTTTGTAACTATGAAACTTCACATAGTAAAAAATAGTGGTATACAAATTAGGATTCCCCATTAAATTCTCGTTAAAACAAGGATATACTTGTGCAATTTCTCAAAATTGTAATGCTAGAACAACGGATTTACTTGCATCTGTTGGATTTTTTAAAAACTAGACGAAGTGTAACAATGAAACTTGACCTGGTAAGAAATGATGGTTTGCATAGTTTGATGCCACTCTACGCACCGAGGATATTCCGCTGTGGTCCGTTAACAACGTCCTGGTAACTACCGTATAGCCCGACGGCGCTTAAGTGTGAATTGGTCCTTGCTCCAGTGGCTTGACGGTTTCCTGAAGTTAAGTACCTTGTCGTAGTAGAGCGGGCCAATCGAAATCACAGCGAGCATACACTAGCGGCCTAGCGACTGAACTGTTGCCTGAAGTCAAGTACCTTGTCGTAGTACAGCAGGCCAATCGAAATCACAGTTCGCACATACTAGTGGCCTTGGTCAGAGGCGGCAGTGGCTTGACTGTTGGCTAAAGTCAAGTACCTTGTCGTAGTACTCAACCGGTCAACCGAACCAAATCTCTGCACTACATTTTTTCAATGAACAATGGCTGACTTAATAAAAAAATCCCATTAATCAAGTAACACCGTTCAAGTCAAACATGACACCTGGTTTGAATGAAATATGATCCGTTATGAAACGAACAGTTTTATACATTTTACTAATATCCTACATAAACACCAGTAAGTACCCCATAAACCCAACCACCTACTTCTTCACAAACAATAATAATTTCTAGCCACTTGCATCATCAACTGTTACGTCTGTTCAAACAACTCTTGCCATCGTTCGAATGAACTCCAAGCCTCATCATGCCCAACGAACTGTTGCTATTCAATAGCCACCAAAGCAGCGAAATTCGGTATAACCCACAGCCGCGGTTGCACGCATGACTGCAAGAGATTCTGCGCAGACCAGCTGTTACAAACGTCGCTACAAGGTAAAAGCTTGTTATATTGTAGAAGCTGCTCGGAAAATCATTGCAATGACGATGATTTGTCAGCAACTGTTACATGTTATAAATGTACAGACTGTAATGGGGTCACACCTGCTACTAATGTTGTTAGCTGTTCGGATGGTTGTTATATAAATGAGGCTGATGTTATTGTGAGAGGTTGTAGCGATGTTTGTAGAACTAATGGGACTTGTAAGGCGTGTTATAGTGATCATTGTAATGGGCAAGTTTATACAGTTAATGTTGAGGATGGGAAATTATTTGTGAGAACTGAAAGAAGTGAATTATTTAATAAGTCTGATAGTAACGGTGTAGCTACACAATTATTTAATGAAACGACTAGTGATGACGTGGATACACTATTATTCTATATGGATGAAAGTGGTGACACACAAATATTAAATATGGCTGAAAGTGATGACGTGGCTAAACAATTGTTTAATATGACTGAAAGTGATGAAATGGTTACAAAATCATTTAATAAGTCTAAAAGTATTGAAAAAGCTACAACGTTATTTAATACGGTTGAAAGTGATGATGTGGCTAGAAAGTCTGAAACTAATAACATAGCTACAACATCTGTTAATACAGCTGTAAGTGATGACGTGGCTCAAAAGTCATTTAATAGGCTGGAAACTAATGACGAAGCTACGAAATTATCTAACATAGCTAAAAATAATGACATAGATATCAAATCATTTAAACAGCCTGAAAGTAACAACAAAACTACACAATTATTTAATATTGCTACAAAATCTTTTGATATAACTGATGACATGGCAATTAAGGTTGAAATTAATATCACGGGTAGCAAATTATTGAATACTGCTGACTCTAATGACGCTACATCCATTATGTGTTACACCTGTAACGACTGTAATGTTGTTAATGCAGACACCGCTAAACAAAAATGCAGTGCAGCCAATTGTTGCTACAAATATGTTATAGGGGACAGTGTTACGCGTGGTTGTAACAGTAACGACTGTGAGAACACTTGCAGTAGTTTAATGAAATCCAATCCCAATATTTCAGTTTGTTTAACATGCACGCATGATGAAACAGATAACTGTAACGGCATTGATTACCATTCAATGAATTTAAGTATCAATTGCTACAGTTGTACCAACTGTAATACCGTTAATGAGACTACTCCGTCTGTTAAATGCCCCAACAGTGCTTGTTGTTATAAAATTGTTATACAAACGAATGTAACTAGTTATGTGAACAGGGGTTGTAACTGTAAAGATACATGTACTAAAAAGGTTGGTAGTGATGATGTAGCGTTTTGTATGACATGTAATGAGGGTGATGGTGATTGGTGTAATCATAACGATTACCACCCAGTACTGCCTAAACCGGATTTTGTTATGTGTTATAATTGTACCAATTGTAATCGGATTTATCCTACAACATCTGTTGTTAAATGTAAGCGGGCTGGTTGTTGTTATAAGGCTGTTTTTAAAGACCATGCTTATGATAGCTTTTATGTTAGTAGAGGTTGTACTGATGATTGTGTTAATACGTGTGATACTGTTAGATCCGCTCATCTACAAGAGTTCCCTCAAGGTTATTTATATGTTTGTATGACATGCAATGAGCATGAGGTTGATAGGTGTAATGGTAATGAGTATTATCCACCTAGAGGTGTTACAGATGAAATTATTGAGTGTTATGATTGTCGGAATTGTAATGTTGTTAACCGTACGACGAATGTGGTTAAGTGTAAAGGTCCTGCATGTTGTTACAAGGCTGTTGTGCGTAATAGGCCTGATGAGATTGAAATTGCTATACGGGGTTGTGCTGATGTTAAAAACTGCTATGATGCATGCACTAGTGTTCAAAACAAACACTTACTATGGTATCCTGATGGGGAATTTATTGTTTGTATGACGTGCAGTTATTTTGCTTATGATCGCTGTAATTTGAATGATTATCATCCGACTAAAAGTAGCAAGTTAATTAAAACAAACTCATCTATCATGTGTTATGATTGTAACCATTGTGATGTTGTAAGTAACACGACTCATACCACTAAATGCACTGAGGCGAGATGTTGTTATACAGCTGTTGTTAATGATGGCGTTTATGGTGCTGCTTACATCATTAGAGGTTGTGTGGAGACATGGGCTTGTTATGATGTGTGTGGTTTTATTAAAATGACATTTAAAAAAGAACAACCTAATGGGCAGGTGATTTCATGCAATTTGTGTAGAACGGATGGTTTGGATTATTGTAATAAACACCAGTTACCAACCCACAGCCTTATACGGTTTTCAAAAACAATTGAATGCTATAGTTGTCATAACTGCAATATTGTTTATTCGAAAACAAATACAACGCGTTGCAATCCAGACTGTTGTTATAACGCAATTGTTCGTGATGAACTTAATGAGGTTATGTATGCAATTAGAGGCTGTGCTGTTATTCAAAAGGATGAAACATGTTTGGATGCGTGTAAAGCTGCTAAACGCGAGTACTTATTAACACGACCTAATGGTAATATGAATTTTTGTTTATCATGCGGCTTACTTGATTCAGATCGTTGTAATCGTAACAGCTATATGGATGATAATAAAAAGCTGGCTGGGGATGACCTAAAGCAGCCGTTTGTTTTTTGTTATGACTGCCATAACTGCTATAACCTTACTAAACAGACGTCACTGATTAAATGTAATGGTTCATGCTATAACGCTGTAATTGAAGGTTATGTTACTGTACGAGGTTGTGCTGGTTTACGTAGTTGTGAACAAATTAAAAGCGACTACTTAATAGAACATCCGGTTGAGTCATTTGACTTATGTGAAACGTGTATGGGTGATCGTTGTAACGTAAAGTCTAATTATTTAAAACAGTCCAAACCTGAGTACATTCAATGTTATGAGTGTAGGCACTGTAATGAAATAAATTACACAACAACAACTGTAAAATGTTCTTCAGCTAAATGTTGCTATATAGCCGGTGTTAAGGATCACGAGGATGAAACAATGTACACAATAAGGGGATGTTTGACACTGGAAGCCATTACGGGTGAAACATGTGACAACGCGTGCGCCATTTTGACAAAAACGCATCAACTAACCCATCCGGGTGGCTCTCTAGATTATTGTATGTCATGTAGTGAGTATGAACGTGACTACTGTAATAGTAACGAGGTAAAAGCTGAACTACTCAAATCTGAACCTATTAAATGTTATCAGTGTAGACACTGTAATGAAATTAATAACACAACACCTACTGTTAACTGTGCTTCAGCTACATGTTGTTATAAAGCAGGTGTTAGGGATCATAAAAATGAAGCGGTGTATACAATAAGAGGCTGTTTGACACTAGAAGCCATTGCGGGTGAAACCTGTGAGAACGCGTACGACATTTTAACAACAACACATCAATTCGCCTACCCGGATGGTTCCTTACAATACTGCATATCATGTAATGAGTATGAAAGTGATTACTGTAATAATAATACGCCTAAAATTTTAAAACATCCCAAACTTGAGCCCATTAAATGTTATGAGTGTAGGTACTGTAATGAAATAAATACCGCAACACCTACTATTAATTGTCCTTCAGCTAAATGTTGCTATAAAGCTGGTGTTAAGGATCATAATGATGGAAGTGTTTATACAATAAGAGGCTGTTTGAAATTGGAAGCCATTACGGGTGAAACATGTGACAACACCTGCGCCATTTTAACAAAATCGCATCAATTAGCCAACCCGGATGGTTCTCTAAATTATTGTAGGTTATGTAATAAGTATGCACGTGACTACTGTAATAACGACGATGTAATGTTTGAGTATTTAAAACAGCCCAGACCGGACTATATAAAATGTTATGATTGTATAAACTGCAATGAAATCAACTATAAAACACCCACCGTAAAATGCCCCTCACCTAAATGTTGTTACAAAGCAGGTGTTAAGGACCATGAAGATGACACAGTGTTCACAATAAGAGGCTGTTTGACACAGGACACCATTGCGGTTGAAAGATGTGAAAACACATGTGATATTTTTAAGAACACATATGAAGTCACCTACGCGGGTAGCTCGGTGCATTATTGCATGTCATGTCATGACGATCAGCTTGATTACTGTAACAGCAACGATATACATTTAGTAAAACCAATCTATCCGGTACCCATTAAATGCTATAAGTGTTGGAATTGTAATAAAATCAACACCACAACACCCAGTGTAATTTGTCATTCAGCTAAATGCTGCTACAAAGCTGGTGTTAGAAATCATGATGATGAAGTAGTTTATACAATAAGAGGTTGTTTGATACAAGAAACATGTGAAAACACATGTGCTGTTGTAGCAGAAAATCATATAGACAAGTACCCGTGTGGATGGCTACATTACTGCATGACATGTAATTACGACGAAAGTGATTATTGTAATAGCAACGATATAAAGCCTCAACATTTAAAACAACCCAAACTTGATTATGTAAAAACATTTAAACCTATTAAATGTTATGAATGTACATACTGTAATGAAATCAATCACACAACACCTATTGTAAATTGTACATCAGCTAAATGTTGCTATAAAGCTGGTGTTAAGGATCATAATGATGGAAGTGTTTATACAATAAGAGGCTGCTTGAAATTGGACGCCATTACGGGTGAAACATGTGATAACACATGCGCCATTTTGACAAAATCGCTTCAATTAGCCCACCTGGATGGTTCTATAAATGATTGTATGTCATGTAATGAGTATGCACGTGACTACTGTAACAGTAACGAATATTTAAAGCCCATAATATGTTATGAATGTAAACACTGTAATGATATAAATGACACAACACCCACCGTAAACTGTCCTTCAGCTAAATGTTGCTATAAAGCTGATATTAAGGATCATAAGGATCAAACAGTGTATACAATAAGAGGCTGTTTGGCGGCCATTACGGATGAAACATGTGAAAACACATGCGCCATTTTGACAAAAACGCATCAACTCGCCCACCCGGATATTACGTTACAGCACTGCATGTCATGTGATGAGTATGAAAGTGACTATTGTAATAGCAACGATGTAACTGCAGAACATTTAATAAAGTCTTCATACATTAAATGCTATGATTGTAGAGACTGTAATAAAATCAACTACACAACGCCCACAGTAAAATGCCCGTCAGCCAAATGTTGCTATAAAGCTGGTGTTAAAGACCATAACGAGGAATCAGTTTTTGTAATCAGAGGCTGTTTGACCCTGGAAGACAATACGGGTGAAACATGTGAGAACGCGTGTGCAATTTTAACGAAACAACATCAAATCTCCAACCCGGACGGCTCGGTACACTACTGCATGTCCTGTAATGAGCAAGAACGTGACTACTGCAATAGCAATCAGTACCATCCGTTGCAATCTGTTAAACCCATCACTGTTAGCTGTTATAAGTGTGACAACTGTAATTATGTAAGCCTTAAAACTGGTATGATCACATGCCATCATGCTGACTGTTGTTATCATGCGGTGCTTAATAGACAGCCGCAAGAGCAGTTGTATTCGGTTAGAGGGTGTTATGAGTTAGAAGAAGGACAGTACTGCGAGGACACTTGCAGGTATCTGCAGGTGGCGCACGATGAGGATTATCCGGATGGTAGTTGGAGTTTGTGTATGACCTGCACCCAGTTTGATGGTGACAACTGTAACCGGAATGACTATCATCCGGCGAAGGTGGTGCAAGCGAAGGTGCAACCCAAACCGTTGAGTGTTACTTGTTACAGTTGCAGCAACTGTGATAATGTCACAGTTGGTTATAATCAGATGGAGTGTCGAGATAGTGATTGTTGTTACAAGGCCATTGTGAGGGATCATGAGGGGGATTCGTTTTATTCGGTGAGGGGTTGTTATGATGTTGTTGGGAATGAGGCTTGTGCGTTGACGTGTGAGCGGTTTAAAGGGGATCGGGTGGACAGTGAGGTTTATTATTGTGATGTTTGTAAGGAGGAGCGTGATTATTGTAATAATCATTCGTATAGTTGGGTGAAGAATGCGTTCCTCACGCCTACTACGTGTTATAATTGTAGGTTTTGTGATGTTGTCACGAAGGATACTGATGTTGTCACGTGTCCGATTAGGACGTGTTGTTATATGGCTGTGGTGAGTGATAGTGAGGATGGTTATAATTATACGGTACGGGGTTGTGTGGATACGGATATCAGTTGTAAGGATGCGTGTGGTCATGTCAAACGCAAGCATTTAACGGAGTATGCTGAAAGTGGTAGTGTTGGTTTTTGTATGACTTGCAGTGAGGAAGACTCGCATCGTTGCAATAAAAACGATTTCAATCCTATGAGTGATGATGGAGATGTTGTTGGTTTTAAATGTTACGAGTGTAGACACTGCGATACGGTAACTACTGATACACCTACAGTATTATGCAGATCGCCTGAATGTTGTTACAGAGCTGTTGTTAATGATGTCAACAATGAACCGAACTTTGCCATCAGAGGATGCGCTTTATTAGAACCTGGAGAGACATGCACGGAGGCTTGTTTGTATATACGTAGGTCCCATGTTATTAATTACCCTAGAGGTAATTTTCATGATTGCACCTCGTGTACTAAAGAGCAAACTAATAAATGTAACAATGAAGAGTATAGTAATGAACCCCCGGTAACTCCACCACCCATAATATGTTACGATTGTCGTGACTGTAATGTAGTCAACAAACTAACGCCAATAACCTTTTGTGCCCAACCAGAATGTTGTTATAACGCTGTAGTCCGTACAATTACAACTGAGATGCTCTACACGATTAGAGGTTGCAAATTATTACGTTTTGGTGAGATATGTAATGACACGTGTCATTTAATTGAAGCGGATGAAGCCGAATGGACCCCTGCTGGTAATATAGAGACATGTTTAACGTGCAACAATCTAGGCACACACAAATGCAACCATAATGATTTCCAACTGTATCCAATGGGCCACATTGATGCCAAAACATCCTTCATCACATGCTACGAGTGCAGACATTGCAATACTGTCGATAACTTTACTAATACAGTTGTATGTGCTGAACCTACATGTTGTTACAGGGCTATAGTTAGTGATAAATCTTCTGAACAAGGTTTCACAGTTAGAGGCTGCATTAGTCCATCACAGGGCGAAACATGTGCAAACGCGTGCGCTATAGCTGAACGTAACCACCTGAAAGAACATCCTGGCACCAGTTTTAGAGCCTGCATGACGTGCACAGCGTACGAGTCGGATGATTGCAATAAGAACGATTTCACAGCGACTGAACTCGTTCAAGACCTTGTTTTTTGCTACACCTGCAAAGAATGCGATGTGATAAATAACACTACGAAGACAGATAGATGTAGCAGTAAATGTTGTTATTCTGTTGTACTTCAACTCAACAACGGTTCGTTTGTGTCCGACAGAAACTGTGCAACTGAGGACAGTGACTGTCATCGGTATTGTGTGGATGTTCAAAAATCGCATTCGAAGTCACACCCTAAAGGTTTAATGAAGAATTGCGAGCTGTGCAGCACGAATAGATGTAATAACCGTCCAATTGATTTAAAGCCGCATGCGTTAATACCGCTGTTACCGGAGTGGCCGGTTGACGAGGGGGTTGTTAAGTGTTATAACTGTAAAGAGTGTTATGGACAGATTAGTGATTCTAACCTTGGGGTTTGTACGAGTAAATGTTGCTATACACTGATTTCAACTGTTAAAGCGATCACTACAGCTGAACGTAAGTGTGTTCATGCCAATGATACGTATATGTGTATGGATTATTGTGTTCATCGGGTCAGAGAGATTGAGAGTGATAATAAGAACAACATTGTGCATGTGTGTAAGGGTTGTAGCACTAATAATTGTAATAATGAAATTTATTATAAGCCTCGTATTGAAATTGCTGGGGTTTTAAAAGTTAGTTGTTACGAATGTAGGGATTGTGAGACTGTTGATGGTAACACGCTGAAAGTTGATTGTGCATCGGGGTGTTGTTTTACAACACTTGTACAAGTGGATACTGGGGAGTATGTGGTTGAAAGGCGTTGTGCTAAAAGCCCCCCAGGTTTAAGGTGTGACAAAAAATGTCGTTTGCAACGACAAGATCACCTTCTGCAGTACCCCACTGGAAGACTATTTGATTGCGTTATGTGTGATAGCAATTTATGTAATAATAACACATTATTAACACCTGCATCAACTGGTTTGGAGGGGGAAGAAGTTAATTGTTACTCGTGTGTTGGATGTTATACGGTTCATCGGGATACAGTTATACAAAAGTGCCCTACCGAATGCTGTTACACAATACTATGGACTGAGTTTAGTGGCACTAATGTGGCACGATTGTGCGCTAAAAAAGACTGCTCAAGACCACCATGTCCTGTTATCATCGATATTATTATAGATCAGGATAGACGAAGTGTTATACACAATTGCACCTCGTGTAAAACTAACAGATGTAATAGTGAAGCGCTTGTAAAACCTAAAGTTGTTAGAACCCGTTGCTATGACTGTAATGCCTGTACGGCAGTTACGGCTGACACTCATATCATCTACTGCCCTACCGAGTGTTGTTACACGGCTCTTTTTCAAAAGGGCGAGGATATGTTTACAAAACGTAAATGCGCGCGCACTTTAGTGCCCGATAGGAACTGCACCAGTTACTGTTCAACAGTAGAACAAAAACGACCTGAAGGCAGCAAAATGATGGACTGCGAAACGTGTAGTAACGACCGTTGTAACCACCACCAAATACACATGCCTAAAATCACAAAAGCCCCCGTTATATACCATAAATGTTATGAATGTGTCGGTTGCTATCAATTCTCAAATGAAACCGTTGTGGACAATTGCGAGGACCAGTGCTGTTACGGTAAAATCCAAACAAGTGCAGCCGGAACAGTTGCGTTGCGTGGTTGTGTTAAACTAACCAAAGGACAATCATGTGGCGAGTACTGCCCCAAGCTACTTACAGCGTATACCAATAAGGATCTACACTATTGCCAGACGTGCCATAAAACCAAGTGCAACACATGGACAATGCACCGTTTGATCAACTGTTACGAGTGCAACGATTGTAGCAACGTAACCACAAAAACGCCGCTGATTAAATGCCAAACCAACTGCTGCTATGCGGCCCTATACAAAAGAGTCGATGGCACTTATACAAACATACGTAAATGCGCTCAGTACGTGCCGAATCTTCCTTGCAGTCACTATTGTTCACTAGCCGCAAAAGACTTGGAAGGAACCACGTTGGAGGGTTGCCATGTGTGTAGTATGAACACATGTAACAACGAGCATATGAGCATCCCTGAACGGTCGCAAGAAATTGGTGGGTTTAGTTGTTACAACTGTGTGGGATGTTACACCATTTCCACGGAGAGTATTGTAGGGGAATGTCAGAGTAAATGTTGCTACAGCTCGATATGGACCGAGTTCAATACGACCAACGTTCACCGAGGCTGTGCCGCATTGAATGACACAGCTACATGCGGTGATTACTGTACAAAAATTAAATATAACCAACCTGATGCTGCCATCCAGTGTAGTACATGTAACACTAGCTTATGTAATGACAAGAAGCTCGTTAAGAGAATTAGTTGTTACTTCAAGGATCCAGATACTAAAGAAGGAATTATTACCTGTAAATATACAGATTGTTGTTTCTCGGCTATCGCTAAGAACGTAAGCAATACTACAACGGCATTGTTTGCTAAGGGTTGTAGTAAATCTTACATACCTTGTGATCGTGAATGTGCGGATCTCGCTAGGAGGCAATACAATAACCAACTGGTTATACTGAATTGCCAGGTGTGCAGTACGAACTTGTGTAATAATCGTACCTTAGAGAATGTAATACAATCTCTACCGCTTGTATTGAATGAATTAGCTGCTATTGATTGTTATGATTGTAAAGACTGTTACATGATTGATGGTGATGATGATGATGGTATTAAACTCACCAGGTGTACCAGCAAGTGTTGTTATGGGGGTAACGGTGAACGTAAATGTGTTGAAACTACCACCTGTGATACCTATTGTGGTGTTAAAAGTGACTGTAAGACTTGTAGTAGTGATGATAAGTGTAACAGTTGGAATTTGTTAATACCAACTGGTGCTGTAAACTGTTACGCATGCGTAGGATGTTACTCGATATCCGGTTCAACAGCAACAGTAGCTTGTCCGGACAAGTGTTGTTCAGTAAGCGTTTGGACTGAATTCGATGGCACTAACATTGTTCGGAGATGTGTGAATTTGAATGGAACCAAGTGTGAGGATTACTGTGAACACCGTTTGAAAAAAGATATTGTAAGTATCGACCCACATGGAATGGTACACTCATGCAGAGTCTGCTCATACAATAAATGCAATCATTGGCTAACCCGGGACCCTACAGAAATCGTAGAACCCTTCTATTGTTACAGCTGTGTAGGTTGTTATGATGTAGACAACGAAACGATTACGGAGGAATGCCCGAAAAAGTGTTGCCAAACAACCAAGTGGATTGAGTTTGGAGATGTTAATATTGTACGAAAATGCGCAAAATTACACGGGAAAACTTGTCAGAGCCATTGTAATACGTATGAAGTAAAAATACGTGAGATAGATACAAAAGCAGATATAATTACGTGTAAAATGTGCGAGCACAACTTGTGTAATGCACCAGCCTTTGAACCACCCACAGATCCACCATCAACGGTTAGTACTACTACTACTACTAAACAACCCCATACCGAGAGATTAGTGAAATCCACTGATAGTACTTCTACGGAAGCAAAGGATATTTCGAAATGTTACGACTGTTACGGTTGCTACAGTATATCCTCCAACACCTTAAAGTCCGAGTGTACCAGCAGTTGTTGTTACACAGCACTGTGGACGCAATTTGATGAAACGCAAATCGTACGCAGGTGTGCCAATTTAAAAGGAACACAGTGCGACGACTACTGTACAAACTTAAAAGCTGACCTCAAAACTGTTGACCCTAAAGGGATGCTACACCAGTGTAAAACGTGCAATATTAGTGAATGCAATACAGAGGTTCTCGGATCATCTGAGGCATCAACATTTGAAACCGTATCGTGTTACGACTGTTTCGGTTGTTACAGCATTTCAACGGACACGCCCACGGTGAATTGCAGGAGCAAGTGTTGTTACGCGGTACACTGGACTGAATATGGTGTAAAACACATGGCGCGACGTTGTTCCAGCAAACTAAATGAGAAATGTAGTGGCATATGCGATAAACTACGTACGAACCTACGACGTTCCGACCGTAAAGGGGAGATGCACGACTGTAAACACTGCACCGAACAAAACTGCAATAACATAGAAGTTCACACCAATATGACCAAATGTTATCAGTGCAACGCATGCAATCGCCTCAAACCAGAAACACCGACCATATACTGCGCATCCGGTTGCTGTTACACCGCCAAATGGACGACCACAAACCGAGGCTGCGCTAAAACACCCCACTGCATCACCTACTGCAAACACATCACACCCGCCACCGACAAATGCTACACATGCACCACCGACAAATGCAACTCGAAATCAGTCAAACAGCGCCCGCCCATCAAATGTTACGACTGCTACAACTGTTACGCCATCACCTCAAACACGCCGACAATCGACTGCGAAACGCGCTGCTGTTATTCCATCAAATGGACCACTCTGGGCACAACGCAAGCAGTCCGCCGTTGCGCCAAACACTACGCCCACGATTGCGAGCAAGCGTGCCCCCAAATGCGCGCCACGATAGAAACCGACGAACCGGAAAGCATGGTGCACCACTGCAAATCGTGCGCATCGCAACACTGCAACAAACTACCCATAAACAATCGAAAGTCACGCCAGACATCATTCGAGTGTTACGAGTGCAACAACTGCAGCGTGATAACATCCGAAACAATCAGTTTGAAATGCAGGAGCGGTTGTTGTTATACGCTACTACACACGAGTGGCACTACTAAGAGATCATGTGCCGCAACATGTCACCACTACTGTTCGCGTAGAAACAATTGTGAAATATGTTACACCAGCAATTGTAATAATAAACAGTTGAGCCGCAGTAAACGCTCGTCCCCTATAAAATGTTATTATTGTATCGGATGCGCATCGGTTAAAAAAACATCCACACGGACAATTGAATGCCCAACTGGCTGCTGTTATAGCATTGTTTGGACCGAATTCAACACAACCTATTCAGCGCGATTGTGTGCGGAAACATCTAGTGGCTCGTGCGCTATGTTTTGTGAGGTGATACGCAACAAGCTTGAACCAAATGGGCTTATTAAATACTGCAAAGTGTGCACGGGGGACATGTGTAATCAAGACGAAATTGAGGCCACGCGTGAAATTAGTTGTTACAACACGGACATGGATCGTTTACTATGTGGCTCGCAATGTTGTGGTACCATTACAAGAAGACTAGCTAATCAAATTATTACAAAACGTGTTTGTGCTGCGGTAACACCCGGAAAACCATGTTTGAAACAGTGCGAGTCGATCCGATTAGAACCTGAGGTGGTTTATTGTAACATGTGTGATACTGATGATTGTAACGGTGAACCATTACCAGCCCTTGAAGATATTAAATGTTACAAGTGCAACAACTGTTTTACAATTAGTACCACCCCACAACAACAGTGTAATAGTAATTGTTGCGCTGCGATCGTTTGGTTTGAAAAAGGTGTGACCAAAATGGAACGTGTGTGTGTTAAACCAGATAAAACCAACTGTGAGGATTATTGTAGCGATTTCAATCGAGTAACTTTACAAAATTACGGTATTGTTTACTACTGTAAGGCGTGTAGCGGTAATAAATGTAATAATTGGTCGCTGCAACAATATAACCTGAAAGGTTTGAATTATTTAGAAGTGCCTGCAGCTAGAAAACAACCAGATTTAGAGTACTCGGTGGATAGAAAAAAACCGCTTAAAATGCCTAAAACTAGAAAACCTGAGTATTCAGGAGGTGGTGGGGCAGGCTTTGTAGTACCCAAAACAAGAAACATAGATTTAAAATACTCTAAAGATAGAACATACTTTGATATGCCTGAAGCTAGAAAAGCAGGTTTGGGGGACTTAGAGGATACAAAAACAAATCCCAACGTGCCTGAAGCTAAACAAGTAGGTATAGAATATTCAGAAGATATGAAAACAGGCTTTGAAGTGCCTGAAGCTAGAAAAGCAGGTTTGAGGGACTTAGAGGATATAAAATCAAACCCCAACGTGCCTGAAGCTAAACAAGTAGGTATAGAATATTCAAGAGATAGAAGAACAGGCTTTGAATTGCCTAAAGCTAGAAAAATAAATTTGGAGAATTCAGAAGACGATAGGACAGCTTTTGAATTGCCTGAAACTAGAAGAGCAGATTTGGGGGACTTAAAGGATATAAAAACAAACCCTAATGCACCTGAAGCTAACCAAGTAGGTTTAGAATATTCAGCAGATGTAAGAACAGACTTTCAACTACCTGCTGATAGAAAACCAATTTTGGAAGATTCTGAAGATAGAAAGGCAGGCGTTGAATTGCCTGAAACTAGAAAAACAGGTTTGGGGGACTCAGAAGATATAAAATCAAACCCTCAAGTGCCCGAAACTAGACAAGCAGGACAAGAGGATATAAAAACAAACCCTATGGTACCTAAAGCTAGACAACTAGATTTAAAATATTCAGGAGATAGAAGGACAGGCTTTGAAGTGCCTAAAGCTAGAAACATAGACTTGGAGTATTTAGGAGATGGAAAGACAGGCTATAAAGTGTCTGAAGCTAGAAAATCAAGTTCGAAATACTCAGAGGATAGCAAAACAAACCCTAACGTGCCTGAAGCTAGACAAGTAGGTTTAGAGTATTCAGGAGATAGACGGACAGGCTTTGAAGTGCTTAAAGCTAGAAAAATAGAATTGGAGTATTCAGAAGATGGAAGGACAGGCTTTGAAGTGCCTGAAACAGATTTGGAGTACTCGGAGGATATAAAAGCAAACCCTGAAGTGCCTGAAGCTAGACGATCAGGGTTAGAGTATTCAGAAGATCGAAAGACTGGCTTTGAACATCCTGCAGTTAGAAAAACAGGTTTGGAAGATTCTGAAGATAGAAACACAGGCTTCGAAGAACTTGAAGCTAGAAAAACAGGTTTGGGTGACTCAAAAGATAGGAGGACAGACTTTCAATTGCCTGAAGCTAGGAAACCAGGTTTGGGGGACTCAGATGATAGAAATACAAACCCTAACGTGCCTGAAGCTAGACAAGTAGGTTTAGAGTATTCAGAAGATAGAAAAACAGGCTTTGAAATGCCTAAAGCTAGAAAAATAGATTTGGAGTATTCAGAAGATAGAAGGACAGGCTTTGAAATGCCTGAAGCTAGAGGAGCAAGTTTAGAGTACTCGGAGGGTATAAAAATAAAGCCTGAAGTGCCTGAAGCTAGACAAGCAGGTTTAAAGTATTCAGGAGATCGAAGGAATGGCTTTGAACATCCTGCAGTTAGAAAAATAGGTTTAGAAGATTCTGTAGATAGAAAGACAGGCTTTGAAGAACTTGAAGCTAGAAAAACAGGTTTGAAGAACTCAAAAGATAGAAGGACAGACTTTCAAGTGCCTGGATCTAGAAAACCAGGTTTGGGGGACTCAGAGGATAGAAATACAAACCCTAACGTGCCTGAAGCTAGACAAGTAGGTTTAGAGTATTCAGAAGATAGAAAGGCAGGCTTTGAAGTGCCTAAAGCTATAAAAATAGATTTGGAGAATTCAGAAGATATAAGGACAGGCTTTGAAATGCCTGAAGCTAGAAGAGCAGGTTTGGAATACTCAGAAGATATAAAAACGAACCCTAAAGTGCCTGAAGCTAGACAAGGAGGTTTAAGGTATTCAGGAGATAGAAGGACTGGCTTTGAATATCCTGCAGTTAGAAAAACGGGTTTCCAAGATTTTGAAGATAGAAACACAGGCGTTGAAGAACTTGAAGCTAGAAAAACAGGCGTTGAAGAACTTGAAGCTAGAAAAACAGGTTTGAAGTACTCAAAAGATAGAAGGACAGACTCTAAAATGCCTGAAGCTAGAAAAAAAGAATTGGGGGACTCAGATGATATAAAAACCAATCCTAGGGTACCTGAAACTAGAAAAGTAGATTTAGAGCATTCAGGAGATAGAAGGACAAGCTTTCAAGTGCCTAAAGCTAGAAAAATAGATTTTCAGTATTCAGAAGATGATAGGACAGGTTTCAAAGTGCCTGAAGCTAGAAATTTAGGTTTGGAGTACTCAGATGATAGAAAATCAATCCCTAAAATGCCTGAAGCTAGACAAGCAGGTTCAGAAAATTCAGAAGAAAGAAGGACAGGCTTTGAAATACCTAAAGCTAGAAAAACTAACCTAAAAATGCCTGAAATTGAATTGGGGTTTTCTGAAAACCATGCGCTGCCCAATGTTCGTGATAGAAATGAACTGGATAAACCTGAAAATAGCTTGAAGATGCCTACAGATGGTTTAGGGTTGGATGTAATCAAAACAAGTGAACGCGTTAGAAAAACTGGGCTTGACAACGATGGAATGGAGTGGTCTAATGTTAGACAAAGTGAAGTTGAAGTGCCTGAAACTAAAAAGATTGAACGAGAGGGGTTTGAAGTTACAACAAATGAATTTGAAGTGCCTGAACGCATTATAAAAGCTAAACCTGCGGAAAGAAGTAGGCTGAAGTGGTCTAATGATGAAGTTGATGTGTCTGAAACTAAAAAAACTGAACATGAGGGGTTTGACGTCAAAAAAGTTGAATTTGAAGTGCCTGACCGCATTATGAAAACTAGATCTAACGAAAGAAGTGGGATGAAATTGTCTAATGATGAAGTTGAAACTAAAAAAACTGAACGTGAGGGGTTTGATGTTGAAAGAAATGCATTTGGAGTGCCTGAAACTAGAAACATTGGTGGCGAATGGTCGAACGTTGAATTTGCAGTGCCTGAAAATAAAAAGTCTGAACGTGAGGGGTTTGATGTTATAAAAAATGAATTTGAAGAGCCTGAACGCTTTAGAAAAGCTGGACCTGCCGAAAGAAGTAGGACGGAGTTGTTTAATGTTAGGCAAAGTGAAGTTAAAGTGCCTGAAACTAAGAAGATTCAACGCGAGGGGTTTGATGTCAAAAAAGGTGAATTTGAAGTGCCTGGTCGCATCAAGAAAACTGGACCTAATGAAAGAAGTGGGATGAAGTGGTCTAATGATAAAGTTGAAGTGTCTGAAACTAAAAAATTTGAACGCGAGGGGTTTGACGTCAAAAAAGGGGAATTTGAAGTGCCTGACCGCATTAGGAAAACTAGACCTAAGGAAAGAAGTGGGATGAAGTGGTCTAATGATGAAGTTGAAGTGTCTGAAGCTAAAAAAACTCAACGCGAGGGGTTTGACGTTAAAATAAATGAATTTGGAGTGCCTGAAACTAGAAACATTGATGGGGAATGGTCGAGTGTTGAATTTGCAGTGCCTGAAACTAAAAAGTCTGAACGCGAGGGGTTTGATGTTAAAACAGATGAATTTGAAGAGCCTGCAAGTAGACAACTTGATAGCGAATGGTTGAACGTTGAAATTAAAGTGCCTGATATTAAAAAAGCTGATCATAAATGGTCTAGCGTTAAAAAAGTGCCTACTACTGGACTCGAGTCGCCCAACATTAGAATTGAACTGCCTAAATTCGAACAGGCTCAACTGGAATGGTCCACCATTAGGAACACTGTTAATATAGAAGCTGAAACCAAAAAAACCGAAGAGGATTGGCCTAATGATAAAAAAGTTGGAGACGAGGTGCCTAAATCAAAAACAACTAAAAAGGATCAGGCTAATGATAAGAAAGTTGGTGACGAAGTGCCTAAAACAAAAATAACTGAAGGGAATCAAGCTAACGATAAAAAAGTTGATAACGAAGTGCCCAAATCCAAAAAAACTAAATTCGAGTGGTCCAACGAGCGAGAACATCAATTCGGTGTGCCTGAACCTGAAAATACCAAATTAGAATGGCAAAATATTGAAAACCCTAGCGTTGAAGTGCCTGAAACAAAAAAAACCAAACAAAACTGGTCTAAACTTGAGTATGATGTGCCTGAATCAAATAACGCTAAACCTATGTGGTCCGGTGGATTTGAATCCAAACCGGCTGAAGTTGAATGGCCCAGCGTTAGAAGAAATGTTAATAAAGTGCCTGAAACACGTCAGAACTGGTCTAGCGTTAGATATATTGGATTCGAATCAAAACAGGCGGGACAAGAGCAGCCTGTTGTTAGATTTGAAGCGCCTGACAAACGAAAAACCGGCAACGAATGGTCCAACTTCAGAGGAACTGGACTAGAAGCGCCTGAAGCGGAAACAACTAGACTGCAGTGGTCGCATGTTAGAAAAACTGTAGTGGAAGTGCCTGAAGCCGAAAGAACTCGGCTGAAGGGGACCAACGTTAGAAAAACTGCAGAGGAAGTGCCTGAATACAATAAAGCTGAATTGGAGTGGACTACTGTTAGAACAGCTATTGATGAAGTACTTGAGACTAAACAAAACGAAGAGAAACGATTTAACATTAGACAAACTGGATTGGTAGAAGGGTCTGAGACTATAGAAATGGATATGCAGTACCCAGAAGATAGAACTACTGAGTTTGAGATGTCTGATGCTAGGGAAATAGATTTGGAGTATTCAGACGATAAAAAGG
This sequence comes from Lordithon lunulatus, assembly GCA_963942505.1. Classification (NCBI taxonomy): domain Eukaryota; kingdom Metazoa; phylum Arthropoda; class Insecta; order Coleoptera; family Staphylinidae; genus Lordithon; species Lordithon lunulatus. The sequence goes on along the minus strand of OZ012675.1, from coordinate 43,300,397 downwards.
CAGACTATAATATGCCTAAAGCTATAAAAACAGGTTTGGAATATTCAGAAGATAGAAGGACAGACTTTCAAATACCTGAAGATGGAAAGACAGGTTTGGAGTACCCAGAAGATAGAAGGACAGGGTTTCAAGTGACTGAAGATAGCAAAGTAGGTTTAAAGTACTCAGAAGATAGAAGGACAGGGTTTAAAGAATATCAAGCTACAAAAACAGGTTTAAAGTACACAGAAGAGAGAAGGACAGGCTTGGAAGAAACTAATGCTAGAAAAACCGGTCAGGAATACACAGACGCTAGAAAAATAGACGTGGAGGTGCCTGAAGCTCGAAAACTAGGTTCAGAGTATTCAGAACATAGACAGACAGGGTTTGAACTGCCTGAAGATAGAAAATCCAAATTGAAGTTTCCTCATGTTGATGAAATTGGAATCGAATGGTCTAATATCAAAAAAGGTGTAGCTGACATGTCTAAAGTAGTGAAACCTGATGGAGAAGAGCGCCAAATGTTTGAAAACACTAGATTGGGGTTGTCTGAAGACAGGGAAGGTGAATCCGATCTTCCTCATGTTGCTGAAATTGAATTGGAATGGCCTAATATGAAGAAAAGTCAAGTTGACATGTCTAAAGTGGTGAAACCTGATGGGGCAGATCGACATATGTTTGGAAAAACTAGGTTAGGAGTGTCTGAAGATAGAAGAGGTGATTCTGGTCATCCTCATACTAATAGAGCTGGATTGGATTGGTCTAATATGAAGAAAACTAAAGGTGACATGTCTAAAGTGGTGATACCTGATGGAGAAGATCGCCATATATTTGAAAACCCTAGACTAGGGTTGTCTGAAGATAGGAAACGTGAACCTGATTTTCCTCATGTTGATGGAACTGAATTGGAATGGCCTAACATGAAGAAAGTTGATGGTGACATGTCTAATGTGGTGAAATCTGTTGTGGAAGATCCCAATATGTTTGTGGAAGCTGACTTAGGGTTGCCTGCAGCTAGAAGAATGGATCATAAGTTTCCTATTGATAAAGAAACTGGATTACAATGGTCTAACATGAAGAAAACTAAAGTTGGTATGCCTAAAGAGGTGAAACCTGATCCATATTTGTTTGGAGAAACTGATATTGGTTTGGCTGAGGCTAGAAAAACTAAAGCCCAGTTGCCAACTAGCTCTAACATGAAGAAAACTGTAGATGGCATGTCTAAATTATTAAAGCCTGATGTGGAAGGTATTTATGAAAGAGCTGGAAGCGAATTAGTTAGAAGAAGTGAAGATGAAACTTGGATTGATTTGAAGAACACTGAAACGGATATGTCTGATGTGGCAGATTCTCATTTGTTAGAATCTGAATTGTCTAAACCTGTAAAACCTTATTTTGAAGATCCCTATATATTTAGACAGTCCGGATTGAGGTTGCCTAAACCTAGGTTAGAGTGGTCTGAAGTAGGAAACCCCAATGAACCTGCAATACAGTCTCGCCAACATAAACAATTGAAATTGCCTAAACCATCTAGGTTAGAGTGGTCTGAAGTAGAAAAACCTGATGAACCTGCAATACAGTCACACCAACAACAAAATTTGAAATTGCCTAAACCACCTAGGTTAGAGTGGTCTGAAGTAGGAAAACCTGATAAACCTTCAATACAGTCACACCAACAACACAAATTGAAATTGCCTAAACCACCTAGGCTAGAGTGGTCTGAAGTAGGAAAACCTGACGAGCCTGTAATACAGTCACACCAATATAAAACCTCGAATTTCGAGCTGGCAACAACTGAACATGAGAGGCCACTAACTGAAATCGAGTGGTACGAAAACAAAAGCGGACCTAGCTTTAAAAAAAGCGCATCATCGTTGCCAGAACAGCGTAACCTCGAATTGAAATTATCAGATATCGAATTGCCGCGGCCCGACTTCTTTAAAACCCGCCTCTTTCGGTGTTACTCGTGCATCGGTTGCAAAACTGTTTCGGCTAGTAGTACGCCTGTGGTGCAATGCCCCGACAATTGTTGTTACACCGTGTTATGGACCGAACACGGTAGGACCACACTGGCTAGACTGTGTGCGACACTAAAACGAAGTTCGTGCAAGAACTATTGTACTCAAGTGAAATCGATTGTGGCCCGTAATGATCGTAATGGCATGGTGCACCTCTGTAAGACTTGTAGTGGTAATATGTGTAATTTTGTAGCAGGTACAATTAGATGTTATGAATGTACTAATTGTGATGTGATTGATGCGACAACGCCAACTGTTAAATGTGATAGCAACTGTTGTTTAACGGTTCAACAAGTGGAAACTAATGGTGTTGGTGTGTCTAAAAGATTTTGTGCTGCTGCTGCTACTACTAGTGGGGAAACTTGTACTAACCAGTGTGGTGGTTTTATTAACTGCGAGGCATGTACGTCTGATAAATGTAACAACGAAAACTTGTTTGATACTAAAAGTTTTTGTTATAAATGTATTGGATGTTATACTGTTAGCAACAGTACAGCTAGAGTTAAATGTAAAAGCAACTGTTGCTATACAATTGTTAGTGATAATAATATTAGGAGAGATTGTGCTGCTACTTGTAAGGACTACTGTACGAATCAAGCTGATTATTATAATAGGATTGTACATTATTGTAAAACATGCGAAGGCGATGGTTGTAATAGTAAACCCGTGATTAGCTGCTATAGTTGTACAGGTTGCAATCAAATCAATAGCCGTACAAATGTTCAGTTATGCCAAACTAATGCATGTTTTGCTAGCCTAGTTGAAATTAATGAGGTTGTAACAGCTGTACGAGGATGTGCGACTGCTGATTATTGCACTGATAAGGACAAACAATTGTGTACGGTATGTCGTTTTAATAACTGCAATAATAATGTTTTAAAAAACATTGTGCGATGTTATAATTGTATCGGATGCTATTCTATTAGCAAGGGTGCTAGTAGGGTTGATTGTGATAACAAATGCTGCTACACGGCCATGTTGTTTATGAACAGTGGGTTGCATATAGAGCGCTCGTGTGCGCTTGTAAAACATTGTAAAGACTATTGTAAGGAACTGAGCAGTGTACACGAGTTGTTATACTGTACTTCGTGTATGGGTAATAATTGTAATAGCGAGCTTGTTCTTAAAAAAATTAAATGTTATAAATGTAACAACTGTACGATTGTCACGGCTACTACAAGAACAATGTACTGTGCATCAGGTTGTTGTTATGCGACTATTATGAACGGGGTGGCTACTAGAGGATGCGCAAAGGATTGCAATAGTTTTTGTGATGGCACACAAAGTAAGCAGTGTAGCACTTGTATGGGTGATACTTGTAATAGGCATGTTTTACACAATCCTATTAGGTGTTACCATTGTGATAACTGCTATGATGTTTCTTCACGTACAAACACTGTTTTTTGTGAGGACAACTGTTGTGCAGTGATGTTATGGTTGGATAAAACTAGTAGTAGTGGTAGTAGAGCATGTGTTAAACGAAGATGTGTTAGGAATTGCCCTACACACTGTTCAAGTTCAAGCGTTATTAAATCCAATAAACAGTTGCAGTATTGTATGGTGTGTCGTGAGGACAATTGTAACAGTAATGCCGTTACTAGGGCTGGCCGTGTGATTAGTTGCTATACTTGTAGCTATTGTGATAAAATTACAACCCACACAGCCATTACTGAATGTAACACGGGTTGTTGTTATGAAGCCGTTTTTAATATTGATGGAAAGGTTGTTACGAAACGTAAATGTGGTGGTAAAGGTAACTGCGAGGATATTTGTAAAGGGATTAAAGATGCCATCAAATGCAACTCTTGTGGTTATAACAAATGTAACAACGCTTCACTGATTGAATCTACAGCTATAGAAATGGGCACTACACGATGTTACAAGTGTAAAGGATGTTATCGGGTGAATTCAACAACCCCCATACACAATTGCCCGCCTAACTGTTGTTTCACAGTTGTTTGGAGTGAAAATGGTGTTATGCAGTGTGGTAGATTGTGTGGACTGATTGTGGTTAGGTCTTGTGATGAATATTGTTCACATTTTAAAATTATACTTGAAAGTCGTGGGCCTAATTCGGTGGTGCATTATTGTAATGTTTGTACGACTGATAAGTGTAATAGTAAGGATGTTAGGGTACAAACAACTGCAAGGGCTGTTAGGGCTGTTAGTTGTTACACTTGTAAGGATTGTACACGCGTTAGTAAGATGACTGAAGTGGTTGGATGTCCAAGCAATTGTTGTTATGCTGCTTTATTTAGGAGGGATGATGGGAGATATCATTCTGAACGTATGTGTGCTGATGTTGAGACTGGGAAGAGTTGTGAAGGATATTGTGTGCATTTAAGTATTTATCGGAATTTAGTAGGGCCTACAGATGTTTTAAAGGATTGCGAGGTTTGTAGTAGTGGGGACAAGTGTAATGATAAGAAGTTTACAACATTGGTTAGTTGTTATCATTGTTTGGGATGTTCTAAAGTTGTTAGTGGATTGAATTTATGTAGGAGCGAATGTTGTTACACTGTTGTATGGACTGAACTAGGGGTGACTCGTAATGGACGGTTTTGTGCTGACCTAAAAGGGTCAACATGTGAAAACTATTGCAAGGTTATTGGAAACAGCTTTGGTAATGTAGAGGTGCACCTTTGTAAAACCTGTACATCCGATCTTTGTAACAGTGAGGAAATTGATAAGGTTACAGCTGGAATTATAACAAGAAATGAGAATGTTATTGAGTGTTATGTATGTAAAAACTGTACGAGTAAAAGAGTTGATAATAATACGGCTTTAGAGGCATGTTCTAGTGGTTGTTGTGCTGCCACTCTTTTAGAAACTAATGGGGAAGTTGTTTTAACACGTATGTGTGCAACGGTTAAACCTGGTTGGACCTGCCACCGATATTGTGAGATGGTAGAACATTTACATCCAGAATCTGTACGTTATTGCAAAGTTTGCACATACAATCGATGTAATAATAAACATCTTACCATTAAAACAATTAAATGTTATGATTGTAATGGATGTGTTCATATTAATAATGAAACAACTGTTATAAAATGCCCTAGTAACTGTTGTTACACCCTGCAACGGACAAAACATGGTCAAACTAATTTCATAAGGAGTTGTGCTGATTTAAATGAAACATCCTGCAAAAACTACTGCCCGTATATCCAAAAACATGGTATAGTCCACTACTGTAAAACATGTAACTCAAACAAATGCAATCATGAACGACCTAAAGGTATTATAACATGTTACGACTGCAATAACTGTTCTACAGTCACAACCAACACTCCTGTTGCAATTTGTTACACCGGGTGTTGTTATTTCGCACAAATTCAACATAGGGATGGACGCGTTGTGGTGCAAAGACATTGCGCACCTGTAAAATCTACCAAAACATGTCGCGGTTACTGTCCTTGTTTCCAAAAACAGCTGCACACATCCAACCACCTTACTGTTTGCAAAGTTTGCACCACGGATCGTTGTAACAATAAAACTATTCACGATAAAACTTCTATTGAATGCTACAAGTGTCACGAATGCCCCACAGTGCCCTCAAACACATGCACAATGAAATGCCCTAACAAATGTTGTTTCACCATCGATGTCCTACTATTTGGAACACATATGATGTCAAGAAGATGTGAAAATAGTGTTAAATGTGATAATTTTTGTGAAATCATAACGGAGGATGTGAAACGATTCGATCCAACTGGTTATGTTAAAGATTGCAGGGTGTGTGAAACAAACAAGTGTAATAAAAATCCATCTCAAGCTCAAGCAGACACCATTAACTGTTATAAATGTACAAACTGTTATCACATAACATCTGATAGCCCTACAGAAGTTTGCAGTGGTACATGTTGCTTTACAAACGTATTCATATTAAATGGACTCAAAAAAGTTAGCAGGGGTTGCTATAAAAACGCGCCCTGTAGAAATACATGTGATTTAAACAGACTGTTCGAAACTAATGGTAGATTGGAGAGTTGTAATGTATGTAGTTACCACTTATGTAACTCCATGCCCGTTACAATGTCCAAAGATGAACTACATACATGTTATAGTTGTCACAACTGTAAAACCGTCACAGTGAGCACCCCTAAACAAGAATGCCCCAGTAGATGTTGTTCGACAATGAGAATCGTTCTATTAGGTGCTAAAATGGTGGTACGCCGTTGCGAACATTCGCCCACATGCCTTAACATATGTGAAAAATCCGAGGAGAGTCTAACATTGTTTGATCCTGATGGGGAGATGTTGTATTGCAAAACATGCACAACCAAAAACTGTAACAATAAAAGCATACCGCCTACAGATGTTGTTACAACTTCAATAACCTGTTACCGGTGTAACGGGTGTAATAAAATCACTAATGAAACCGAATTGGAGGAATGTGCTAGCTCATGTTGTTCAACTGTTGAAATTATGATAGCTGGTGTGGTTACTGTTGTTAGAAGATGTGAGGATCGTTGTGAAATGGTTTGTACGCATGCTGTTGATAAAATGAATCAGTTTGATCGTGGTGGCCGAATGAGGTATTGTAATGTTTGTAGGTATGATAAGTGTAATCAAGAAGTTGTTAGAACAAGCCCGATACAATACCAAAACGAATGTTACAAATGCCACGACTGTTACTCCATTAAAGAACATCGTGTTACCCAAAAGTGCCCTACAAACTGTTGTTCGGTGATCCATATACAGTTGTTAGGGTTTACAATTGTTGCTAGACGTTGCGAGGTGTTTGTGGCGTGTAACAAGTTTTGCGAGGTGATTCGGGAGGATGTTAAACATTTTGATCCGACTAGTAGGGTGTTGAATTGTACTACATGTAGAACAAATAAGTGTAACAATGAAAAAATTTCATTAAATACAGTAGTTGATCGAATTGATGATAAACCAATCAAATGTTATAAATGTAAAAACTGCCACACGGTAACACAATCAACACATACGCAAGAATGTGCCAGCAAATGTTGTTCGAGTATCGAAACCATCATACTCAATGTTTCGATATTAACCAGACATTGCGAGACGGGTGTTGCGTGTGAAAAGGTTTGCGAAAGTAATGAGGAGGATGTGAGGCTGTTTGATCCAACAGCAAGTGTTAGATCATGTAAAGTTTGTTACACCAACAAGTGTAACCGTAAATCCTTTCAATCCGATACAACTACAACGGAAGAGCCTTCAATCATGACATGTTACGCGTGTAAAAACTGTTACACCATCAACACTGATACTGCTGTTGAAAACTGCCCAACAGAATGTTGTTCGAGTATAGATCTTACATTGCTAGGCACTCGCATACTTATAAGACGTTGCGAAAAAAAATCCACATGTGAAAACGCCTGCAAAACCATCAAAGATGATATCCAGTTGTTTGAACACACCGCTTCGGTTACCACATGTGATGTATGCAATACAACTAATTGCAATAAAGAAAACTACACCCCACCGATCACATCAATTGATTGCTACAAATGCCACAACTGCCACAACACGAAATCACCAAACATAAACAAATGCAATGGAAACAGTTGCGTTTCAATTGAAGCAAATGTTTTCAATAAAAAACTGATTGTACGAACATGTGTGAATGAACGTGAAGGTTTTTGTGAACGCGTTGAAAAGGTTGCAAATCGTTACGACCCAAATGCAATAATTCACACCTGTAACATTTGTAATAAAACTGATTGTAATAATGAAACATTTGTTTCGACTCCAATTAAATGTTACAAATGCCATAATTGTAACTCGATTAATGGTGTTAAGTTGGTGACATGTGTTAGCGGTTGTTGTTCAACTATTCAAATTAAAATGTTGGGGGTGCAGAATGTTTCACGGCACTGCGAGACCAATTGTGCTACCGCTTGTAAAACCGCACGGGATGATGTAAGGATATTCGATAGCACCGGTGAGGTTAGTTACTGTAGGAGGTGTATGGATGATGAATGTAATCATGAAACAGTAGGCTATGAAAACAAACCGGTTAACTGTTATAAATGTCACAACTGTTACAGCATCACCTCTAAAAATGTTGAATTAGAAAAATGTGTAGTGGGCTGTTGTTCAACCATCCATATAACGCTGTTAGACTCTAAAATTGTAACTAGAAGATGTGAGAATCGGACTAGTTGTGAACATGTGTGTGAAAGCACTCAGAGTGACCTAAAAGCGTTCGATCCGAAATCAAAGTTGGAAAAATGTACGATTTGTACTGGTGACAAATGTAATAACGAGGATCTACAACGCGGCACATGCGGGCCTACAACATTTGAATGCTACAGGTGTGTCAACTGTTTATACATACGATATAACACGACTAAAGAAACATGTGAAACCGAGTGTTGTTCAACATTACAAATTAACCTATTAGGCAAGAACGTAACGGTTAGAGGATGTCAAAGAAAAATGGACTGTGATAACTATTGCCCGAAAGCTGCTGAGATTGTACACCGTTTCGATCCAGACGGACAAATCGGTTACTGTAAAACATGCCGCACCAAGAATTGTAACATAAAACAATTCATAATACCACCACCTGAAGAAACTACAAACTTTACATGTTATAGCTGCCACAATTGTGTTGTCGCAGGATCTAAAACGGATGTAGAATACTGCCCTACAAAATGTTGTGTAACTGTTGTTACAGCCATGTTGGATGAACAAATTCTGTATAGACGTTGCGAGCTGAGAACTAAATGTGAAAACTTTTGCGAGTTAGCGGAAGAAGATGTCCAACGGTTTGATCCAAATGGCGCCTCTAAATACTGCAATTTTTGTTATAAAAAAAACTGTAATAATGAACCATTTAATATACCCATAGCCTGCTATGTTTGTACCGATTGTCCTACAATAACATCACATACCAGTAGTAAATCATGTAGTTCGAGCTGTTGTTTAACTGCTACATGGGAGTTTGATGGCGAACGTAACACCTCAAGATTATGCGCTGATACCAGTGAGATACCGTGTGAAAAGATATGTGAAAGTACCGAGAGACTGATTGAAGAAGAGTATTTAAACAGCACCTTTTATGGCTGTAAGGTTTGCATTGGGAATCATTGTAATAAACAGTCGTTTGATCATGAACAACTACGTCCAATCAAACAATACAAATGTTACACGTGTATTGGATGTACTATACCCACGTATCAAACACCTACAAAGTACTGCACTTATTGCTACGAGGTTATGTATAGAAACTACCATATTATACGTAATTGTGCCAAAGATTTAAATCATTGCAACAGCCTAACAGACTTCAAACATTGCGAGGTGTGCACGTACAACCGTTGTAATAATCGGGTATTCCGTGTAATGACCACAGCTACTAGTATGATTGAAGATATAACAGATCCAACAAGAGCTACAACTGTGCCCAAACAAACAGACGTTAAAACAATGCCAACTAATGCTAAAACAAAGAAATCTAATACTCAATCAGTTACACAAACGGTATCAGATACTACACCGGTATTACATACTAAAACTGTATCAACTGTTAAAACTGTATCAACAACTGTTAAAACTGTATCAACAACTGTTAAAACATCTACTAAACCCACTACGAAACCCATAAAAGTTATTACAACAACCGCACCTGTAACATGTTACAGTTGTACCAACTGTACCGAAATAACAAGAAAAACAAAAACAGCCGATTGTAATTCGAAATGTTGTTATGCCGCCCTCTGGTTATCGCACGGTTATTTAAACAACAGCCGCGGTTGCGCGAAACCGCCCTGCAACAAGTACTGCGATTACTTGGATGGCCAGCACGCGCAAGTGCGCTACTGTAACTTCTGTTACACCCCAAAGTGTAACCATGAGACGCTTGAAATTGTTGATAACAGCGAAACGGTTACTACTAGTAGAATTCCGACTAAAGCTACTACACGTACACTTGTACAAACAAAAACAAAAACAAAAACACAAACAAAAACACAAACACAAACACGCAAACGGACTATTGGAACAGTAACTGCCACTGCTGTTGTCGTGACTGCCGGATCACCATCAGTGGTGAGGTGTTACAAGTGCTATGACTGCATTGAGGTGACCAAAGATGATATATTGGAGGAGTGCCACAGCCAGTGTTGTTCGACGATTGAGATGGTGATGCATGGGAAGAAGTTGGTGTCGCGGGCGTGCGAGTTCAAGGCGAGGTGCAATGATGTTTGTGAGCTGGCTGAGAGGCAGATTTTGAGGCTGGACCCGAACGGGGTGATTGGGGACTGCAGTGTTTGCACTAAGGATAAGTGTAATGATCGGGTGTTTCATTTTGTTCATTTTCTTAACACTGCGGACTGTACCCAAATGAGTTGGATTGTTTTAGTTGTTACTGTTTCTATTATTGTTTTGTTATAGTTAACTGTTGTTATTAATAAAAACAAGTGTTTTGTTTGAAGTTAAATACGATTGTTTTTAATGGATCATGACTACATCTTATCAATTATCTATTTTATAGCTTTATCTAATAATGTAAACTCAAAAATTACAAATCTGACATTCGTTCGTGTACAAACAGTACTATAACTCTATATGTAGTTTTCAAAATTTTATAAAATTACACTGTATATATTCACAGATAGTCATACTTAGTCCCTACAAAGTATCTAATGTATATCTCAACTATTCGTAGTGTTTTTGGGATGTTAAACTCTAAAGTTACAAATCTGACATTAGCCAGCGGATAAAAAGTACCATAACTATGTTAGTAAAATTCAAAATTTTATAAAATTTCGCCTAATATATTTAAAAATGGTTAAACTTAGCCCCTACGAAGTATGAAATATATATCTCAACTATTCGTAGTGTTTTTGGGTTGTTAAACTCATAATTACAAATCTGACATTAGCCAGCGGATAAAAGGTACCATAACTATGTTAGTAAAATTCAAAATTTTATAAAATTTCGCCTAATATATTTAAAAATGGTTAAACTTAGCCCCTACGAAGTATGAAATATATATCTCAACTATTCGTAGTGTTTTTGGGTTGTTAAACTCTAAAAGTACAAATCTGACATTAATCAGCGAACAAAAAGTACCATAACTCTGTTTATAATTTTTAAAATTTTATAAAATTACGTTAAATATATTTACAAATAGTCATATTTAGCCCTTATAAAGTATAAAATGAGTATCTCTACAATTTTTAGCCTTTTTGGATTGATAAACTAAAAAATTACAATTCTAACATTAGCTAATGGACAAAGAGTACCATAACTCTGTTAGTAGTATTCAAAATTTTATCAAATCTCGACTAATATATTTACAAATGGTTATACTTTGCCCCTACGTAGTATGAAATATATATCTCAACTATTCGTAGCGTTTTTGGGTTGTTAAACTCTAAAAGTACAAATCTGACATTAATCAGCGAACAAAAAGTACCATAACTCTGTTTATAATTTTTTAAATTTTATAAAATTACGTTAAATATATTTAAAAATAATCATACTTAGCCCTTATAAAGTATAAAATGAGTATCTCTACAATTTTTAGCCTTTTTGGATTGATAAACTAAAAAATTACAATTCTAACATTAGTTAATGGACAAAGAGTACCATAACTCTGTTAGTAGTATTCAAAATTTGATAAAAGTTCACCTAATATATTTACAAATGGTTATATTTAGTCCCTACAAAGTATGAAATATGTATCTCAACTATTCGTAGTGTTTTTGGGTGGTTAAACTCAAAATTACAAATCTGACATTAGTCAGCGGGTAAAAAGTACTATAACTCTGTTTATAATTTTCAAAATTTTATAAAATTACATTGAGTATATTTACAAATAGTCATACTTTGTCCCTACAAATTATGAAATGAGTATCTCAACTATTCTCGGCCTTTTTGGGTTGTTAAACTCAAAAACTATAATTATAAATGACATTAGTTAAGAAACAAAAAGTACCATAACTCTGTTTAGTAGTATTCAAAATTTTACCAAATCTCGATTAATATATTTACAAATTGCTATACTTAGCATATACGAAGTATTAAATGTATATCTCAAGTATTCGTAGTGTTTTTGGGTTGTTAAACTCAAAATTACAAATCTGACATTAGTCAGCGGGTAAAAAGTACCATAACTTTGTCTATAATTTTCAAAATTTTATAAAATTACGTTAAATATATTTACAAATAGTCATATTTAGCCCCTACAAAGTATAAAATGAGTATCTCAACTATTTCTAGCCTTTTTGGATTGATAAACTCAAAAATTATAATTCTGACATTAGTTAAGGAACAAAAAGTACCATAACTCTGTTAGTAGTAATCAAAATTTTATCAAATCTCGACTATTATATTTACAAATGGTTATACTTAGTATCTACAAAGTATGAACTGTATATCTCAACTATTCGTAGTGTTTTTGGGTGGTTAAACTCAAAATTACAAATCTGACATTAGTCAGCGGGTAAAAAGTACTATAACTCTGTTTATAATTTTCAAAATTTTATAAAATTACATTGAGTATATTTACAAATAGTCATACTTTGTCCCTACAAATTATGAAATAAGTATCTCAACTATTCTCGGCCTTTTTGGGTTGTTAAACTCAAAAATTATAATTATAAATGACATTAGTTAAGGAACAAAAAGTACCATAACTCTGTTAGTAGTATTCAAAATTTTATCAAATCTCGACTATTATATTTACAAATGGTTATACTTAGTATCTACAAAGTATGAACTGTATATCTCAACTATTCGTAGTGTTTTTGGGTGGTTAAACTCAAAATTACAAATCTGACATTAGTCAGCGGGTAAAAAGTACTATAACTCTGTTTATAATTTTCAAAATTTTATAAAATTACATTGAGTATATTTACAAATAGTCATACTTTGTCCCTACAAATTATGAAATAAGTATCTCAACTATTCTCGGCCTTTTTGGGTTGTTAAACTCAAAAATTATAATTATAAATGACATTAGTTAAGGAACAAAAAGTACCATAACTCTGTTAGTAGTATTCAAAATTTTATCAAATCTCGACTATTATATTTACAAATGGTTATACTTAGTATCTACAAAGTATGAAATGTATATCTCAACTATTCGTAGTGTTTTTGGGTGGTTAAACTCAAAATTACAAATCTGACACTAGTCAGCGGGTAAAAAGTACCATAACTCGGTTTATAATTTTCAAAATTTTATAAAGTTACGTTAAATATATTTAGAAATAGATATACTGAGCCCCTACAAAGTATAAAATGAGTATCTCAACTATTTTTAGCCTTTTTGGATTGATAAACTCAAAAATTACAATTCTGGCATTAGTTAATGGACAAAGAGTACCATAACTGTGTTAGTAGTATTCAAAATTTTATAAAATTTCGCCTAATATATTTACAAATGGTTATACTTAGCCCCTACAAAGTATGAAATATGTATCTCAACTATTCGTAGTGTTTTTGAGTTGTTAAACTCAAAATTACAAATCTGACATTAGTCAGCGGGTAAAAAGTATTATAACTCTGTTTATAATTTTCAAAATTTTATAAAATTATGTTGAAAATATTTACAAATAGTCATAATTAGATTCTACAAATTATGAAATGAGTATCTCAACTATTCATATTTATTTTGAGTTATTAAACTCAAAAATTACAAATCCTACATCATTACATCGGGGGATAAAAGTACTATAACTCAGTTTGCAGTTTTCAAAATGTTATAAAATTATACTAAATATATTTACAAATAGTCATAATTAGCTTTTACAAAGTCTGAAATACGTATCAAAAATATCAATCATTTCATACTATTTTGAATTTTTATGCAGGTAACAGTATTCATATATGAAATTTTATTAACTGTAGCCTCAATAATTGAGGTAATTTAACGAATAATATGTCTTTAAAAACATAGATAAATGAGTAACATAGAAATGTCTCAAAATATCCAAAATCCAATAATTTAATACTTTTTTGAATTTTTTTTATGCAGCTAACTATATTCTTATATGAACTTTTATTAACTGTAGCCTCATTAATTGAGATAATTTAACGAACTATATATTTTTATAAGCATGGATCAATGGGTAACATATAAATGCCTCAAAAATATCCAAAATTCAATTGTTTAATATTTAGACATTAGTTACCGGACAAAAAGTAGCATAACTCTGTTTGTAGATTTCAAAATTTTATAAAATGTCGCTGAATATATTTACTAATATTCATACTTATCCCTTACAAAGTATGAAATGTGTAGCTCAACTATTCTTAGCCTTGTTGCGTTGTTAAACTCAAATATTACAAATTCTACATTAGTCAGAGGATAAACAAATACTATAACTCTGTTTATAGTTTTCTTAATATTATAAAATAAAGCTAAATATATTAACAAATAGTCAAACATAGCCCCTACTAATTACGAAATGTGTATCTCAGCCATTCATAGTTTTTTTTGGGTTGTTAAACTCAAAAATTACATATCCGACATTAGGCAGCAGGTAAAAAATACTATAACTCTGTTTTTAGTTTCCAAACGTTCATAAAATTACGCTCAATATATTTACAAATAGTCATACTTAGCTACTAGAAAGTATGAACGGTGTTTCTCAATTATTCGTAATCCTTTTGGGTTGTTAAACTCAAAAAATATAAATTAATATTAATCAACGGGTAAAAAGTACTTTTCAAAATTTTCAAAATTTTATAAATTTAGGCTACATATATTTACAAATAGTCATACTTAGCCCTTATAAAATATGATGAGTATATTTAAACTATTTATAGTTTTTTTTGGATTGTTAAACTCAAAAATTACAAATCCTACATAAGTCAAGCGATAAAAAGTGCTATAACTTTGTTTGTAGTTTACAAAATTTGATCAAATACAGCTGTATATATTTATAAATAGTCATACTTAGCCCCTACAAAGTATGAAATATAGATCTGAACGATTCGTAGTCTTTTTGAGTTCTTAAGCTCATAAATTACAAATCTGACATTAGTCAACGAGTAAAAAGTACCATAACTCTGTCTGTAATTTTCAAAATTTTATAAAATTACGCTGAATATATTTATAAATTGTCATACTTAGCCCCTATAAAGTATGAAATGTGTATCCCAACTATTTGAATTTTTTTTTTGGGTTAAATTCAAAAATTACAAATCTAACATTAGTTAGGGGGTAAAAAGTACTATAATCCTATTTACAGTATTCAAAATTTTATAAAATTATGCTGAGTATATTCATGCTTGGTGTCAGAAAGTATGAAATATATAACTCAACTATTTATAGTCTTTTTGGGTTGATAAACTCAATCCTACAATAGTTACGGGATAAAAAGTACTATCTCTGTTTTTAGTTTTCAAAATTTTATAAAATTACGTTGAATATATTAACAAATAGTGATAATTAGCCCTTACAAAGTACGAAATGTGTATCTCAACCATTTGTAGTTTTTTTTTTTGGTTGTCAAACTCTAAAATTACAAATTAGTCAGCAGGTAAAATGTATCATAACTTTGTGTGTAATTTTATAAATTTTATAAAATTTCTCTGAGTATATTTACAAATAGTCATACTTAGACCCTTTAAAGCATGAAATGTGTATCTTAACTCTTTGTATTTTTTTGGTTTATTAGACTCAAAAATTACAAACCTGAAACTAGTTCTAGGACAAAAATTACTATAATTCTGTTTATAATTTTCAAAATTTTATTAAATTATGTTAAATGCATTTACAAATAATCATACTTTGCACCTACAAAGTATGAAATGTATATTTCAACTATTTGTAGTATTTTTGGATTGTTAAACTTAAAAATTACAAATGCTTCAATAGTCAGGGGATAAAAAGTACTATAAGTCAGTTTGTAGATTTCAAAATTTTATAAAATTTCGCTGAATATATTTACAATCAGTTATACTTAGCCCTTACAAAGTATAAAATATGTAACTCAACTACTAGTAGTCTTTTTGGGCTATTTAACTTAAAAAATTACAAATCTACCATTATTCAAGGGATAAAAAGAACTATAACTCTGTTTGTAACGTACGAACTTTTATAAAATGTCTCTGAATATATCCACAGAGAGTCAGATTTAGTCCTTACAAAGTATGAAATATATATCTCAACTATTTATAGCTTTTTTGGATTGTTAAACTTAAAAATTACAAATGCTTCATTAGTCAGGGTATAAATAAAAACTACTATAACTCTGTTTGTAGAATTCAAAATTTTATAAAATTTCGCGAAATATATTTACAAATAGTTATACTTAGCCCCTACAAAGTATAAAATATGTAACTCAAATATTTGTAGTCATTTTGGGCTGTTAAATTTAAAAAATACAAATCTAACATTAGTCGGGCATAAAAAGAACTATAACTCTGTTTGTAGCGTACAGAATTTTATAAAATTTCTCTGAGTATATCTACAGAGAATCAGATTTAGATCTTACAAAGTATGAAATGTATATTTCAACAATTTGTAGTCTCTTTGTATTGTTAAACTTAAAAATTACAAATACTTTATTAGTCAGGGAATAAAAACTACTATAACTTTGTTTACAGATTTCAAAATTTTATAAAATTTCGCTGATTATATTTACAAATAGTTATACTTAGGTCATACAAATTATAAAATATGTAACTCAACTATTAGTAGTCTTTTTGAGCGGTTTAACTTAAATAATTACAAATCTAACATTATTCAGGGGATAAAAAGAACCCTAACTCTGTTTGTAATGTACGAAATTTTTATAAAATTTCTCTAAATATATCCCCAGAGAGTTAGATTTAGACCTTACAAAGTATGAAATGTGTACCGTAACTATGTGTAGTCTTTTTGGGCTATTAAAGTTAAAAAATACAAATGTCTCATTAGTCAGGGGATAAAACTACTATAACTCTGTTTGTACCAATATTATATGATAAGTTAAGGCTTAAAAATTCACTCTCCGGTGGGACCCGAACCCACGTCTCCGGCTATCGCGGCAAGGAGGTATGTGGTGAAACAAGAGGCGAATACGGTAATGATTGGAATGTATGCAGAAAGTAAGTTAGCAACTGCCCACTAGCTAGCCAGGGCAGGTGGTCGCCATACAACCATCCTCGTCAAAAGGAATGATGTTGCATGTATATGAGATAAATAACATACGCGTGATAAAGTATTTGATTAAAAGCAGCACAACTCAAAACAGAAGGGAGTAGTCGGTAAATTGATGCTAGAGAGGAAGCAATTGTATGAAAGAGTGACCCTCACACCAACCAAACTATGCTCGTTAATTATCTGTGATGAACTCTGCACTATATTGTTTTAAATGAACAATGATATGACTTAATCAAAAAAAATCCCTTTAATCAAGTAACACCGTTCAAGTCAAACATGACACCTGGTTTGAATGAAATATGATTCGATATGAAACGAACAGTTTTATACATTTTACTAATATCCTACATAAACACCAGTAAGTACCCCATAAACCCAACCACCTACTTCTTTACAAACAATAATATTTTCTAGCCACCTGCAGCATCAACTGTTACGTCTGTTCAAACAACTCTTGCCATCGTTCGAATGAACTCCAAGCCTCATCATGCCCAACGAACTGTTGCTATTCAATAGCCACCAAAGCAGCGAAATTCGGTATAACCCACAGCCGCGGTTGCACGCATGACTGCAAGAGATTCTGCGCGGACCAACTGTTACAAACGTCGCTACAAGGTAAAAGCTTGTTATATTGTAGAAGCTGCTCGGAAAATCATTGCAATGACGATGATTTGTCAGCAACTGTTACATGTTATAAATGTACAGACTGTAATGGGGTCACACCTGCTACTAATGTTGTTAGCTGTTCGAATGGTTGTTATATAAATGAGGCTGATGTTATTGTGAGAGGTTGTAGCGATGTTTGTAGAACTAATGGGACTTGTAAGGCGTGTTATAGTGATCATTGTAATGGGCTAGTTTATACAGTTAATGTTGAGGATGGGAAATTATTTGTGAGAACTGAAAGTAGTGAATTATTTAATAAGTCTGATAGTAACGGTGTAGTTACACAATTATTTAATGAAACGACTAGAAATGCTAACATGGATACACTATTATTCTATATGGATGAAAGTGATGACACACAAATATTAAATATGGCTGAAACTGATGACGTGGCTAAACAATTGTTTAATATGACTGAAAGCAATGAAATGGTTACAAAATCATTTAATAAGTCTAAAAGTATTGATAAAGCTACAACGTTATTTAATACGGTTGAAAGTGATGATGTGGCTAGAAAGTCTGAAACTAATAATATAGCTACAACATCTGTTAATACAGCTGTAAGTGATGACGTGGCTCGAAAGTCATTTAATAGGCTGGAAACTAATGACGAAGCTACGAAATTATCTAACATAGCTAAAAATAATGACATAGATATAAAATCATTTAAACAGGCTGAAAGTAACAACAAAATTACACAATTATTTAATATTGCTACAAAATCTTTTGATATAACTGATGACATGGCAATTAAGGCTGAAATTAATATCACGGGTAGCAAATTATTGAATACTGCTGACTCTAATGACGCTACATCCATTATGTGTTACACCTGTAGCGACTGTAATGTTGTTGATGCAGACACCGCTAAGGAAACATGCAGTGCAGCCAATTGTTGCTACAAATATGTTATAGGGGACAGTGTTACGCGTGGCTGTAACAGTAACGACTGTGAGAACACTTGCAGTAGTTTAATGAAATCCAATCCCAATATTTCAGTTTGTTTAACATGCACGCACGATGAAACAGATAACTGTAACGGCATTGAAGAAGGTCCGTTTCGTTGCTACACCTGTGTGGGATGTTACAGCATTTCCAGGGAAACGGTTGTACGGGAATGTCCGAGTAAATGTTGCTACAGCTCGATATGGACCGAGTTCAATTCGACCAACGTGCACCGAGGCTGTGCCGTATTAAATGACACAGCTACATGCAATGATTTCTGTACAAAAATTAAATATAACCAACCTGATGCTGCCATCCAGTGTAGTACATGTAACACTAGATTATGTAATGACAAGAACATGCCTAAAATCACAAAAGCCCCCGTTATATACTATAAATGTTATGAATGTGTCGGTTGCTATCAATTCTCAAATGAAACCGTTGTGGACAATTGCGAGGACCAGTGCTGTTACGGTAAAATCCAAACAAATGCAGCCGGAACAGTTGCGTTGCGTGGTTGTGTTAAACTAACCAAAGGACAATCATGTGGCGAGTACTGCCCCAAGCTACTTACAGCGTATACCAATAAGGATCTACACTATTGCCAGACGTGCCATAAAACCAAGTGCAACACATGGACAATGCACCGTTTGATCAACTGTTACGAGTGCAACGATTGTAGCAATGTAACCACAAAAACGCCGCTGATTAAATGCCAAACCAACTGCTGCTATGCGGCCCTATACAAAAGAGTCGATGGCACTTATACAAACATACGTAAATGCGCTCAGTACGTGCCGAATCTTCCTTGCAGTCACTATTGTTCAGCCGCAAAAGACTTGGAAGGAACCACGTTGGAGGGTTGCCATGTGTGTAGTATGAACACATGTAACAACGAGCATATGAGCATCCCTGAACGGTCGCAAGAAATTGGTGGGTTTAGTTGTTACAACTGTGTGGGATGTTACACCATTTCCACGGAGAGTATTGTAGGGGAATGTCAGAGTAAATGTTGCTACAGCTCGATATGGACCGAGTTCAATACGACCAACGTTCACCGAGGCTGTGCCGCATTGAATGGCACAGCTACATGCGGTGATTACTGTACAAAAATTAAATATAACCAACCTGATGCTGCCATCCAGTGTAGTACATGTAACACTAGATTATGTAATGACAAGAAGCTCGTTAAGAAGATTAGTTGTTACGAATGGTATGACGATGTTAACATTACTGCTAGAGTAATAGTCACCTGTGAATATACAGATTGTTGTTTCTCGACTGCCGCTAAGGTTATAGCCGTAACCCGTAGTGGCGGTAGAAGTAAATATACTGCTTGGGGTTGTGGTAAATCTTACTTACCTTGCGATCGTGAATGTGTGGATGTCGCTAGGAGGCAAAACGTTTGGCAAAAGTCTATAGTGGATTGCCAGGTGTGCAGTACGAACTTGTGTAATAATCGTACCTTTGATAATGTAATTAAAACTCTACCGATTCTATTGAATGAATCCGCTGCAATTGATTGTTATAATTGTAAAGATTGTTACATGATTGATGGTGATAATGATGATCGTATTAAACTCACCAGGTGTACCAGCAAGTGCTGTTATGGGGGTAACGGTGAACGTAAATGTATTGAAACTACCACCTGTGATACCTATTGTGGTGTTAAAAGTGACTGTAGGACTTGTAGTAATGATGATAAGTGTAACAGTTGGAATTTGTTGATACCAACTGGTGCTATAAATTGTTACGCATGCGTAGGATGTTACTCGATAACCGATTCAGCAGCAACAGTCGCTTGTCCGGACAAGTGTTGTTCGGTAAGCGTTTGGACTGAATTCGAGGGCACTAACAGTGTCCGAAGATGTGTGAATTTGAATGGAGCCAAGTGTGACGATTATTGTGAACACCGTTTGGGAACAGATATTGTAAGTATCGACCCACATGGAATGGTACACTCATGCAGAGTCTGCTCATACAATAAATGCAATGATTGGCTAACCCGGGACCCTACAGAAATCGTAGAACCCTTCTATTGTTACAGCTGTGTAGGTTGTTACGATGTAGACAATGAAACGATTACGGAGGAATGCCCGAAAAAGTGTTGCCAAACAACCAAGTGGATTGAGTTTGGAGGTGTTAATATTGTACGGAAATGCGTTGCAAAATTACACGGGCAAACGTGTCAGAGCTATTGTCAGACGTATAATGATAAGATACATGTGAGGGATACACAAGCAACTATATATACGTGTAACATGTGTGAGCACAACTTGTGTAATGGACAATCCATTGATCCTAAAATAGTCCAATAAATAATCAAATGATAATTTAGTGAATATTGACAATAGTACAAACTTTAAATGTTACGACTATTACGGTTGCTACAGTATATCACCCACCATCCCCAGGTACAACTGCACCAATAATTGTTGTTACACAGTACTATGGACGCAGTTTGATCAAACGCAACTCGCACGCCGGTGCGCTAATTTAAAAGGAACGCCATGCAATGACTACTGTACAATTTTAAAAGCTGACCTCAAAAAAGATGACCCGAGAGGGATGATACACGAGTGTAAAACGTGCAATATTAGTGTATGCAATACAGATGTTCTCGGATCAACCGAGGCACCAACATTTCAAACTGTATCGTGTTACGACTGTTTCGGTTGTTATAGCATTTCAACAGACACCCCCACTATTAGTTGCAAGAGCAAGTGTTGTTACGCGGTATACTGGACTGAGCATGGTGTTAAACACATGGCGCGACGTTGTTCCAGTATACTAAATGAGGAATGTAGTGGTATATGTGATAAACTACGTACGAACCTACGACGTTCCGACCGTAAAGGGGAGATGCACGACTGTAAACAGTGCACCGAACCAAACTGCAATAACATAGAAGTTCACACCAATATGACGAAATGTTATCAGTGCAACTCATGCAATCGACTCAAACCAACAACACCGACCATATACTGTGCATCCGGTTGCTGTTACACCGCCAAATGGACGACCACAAACCGAGGCTGTGCTAGAACATCCCACTGCATCACCTACTGCAAACACATAAAACCGGCAACAGACAAATGCTACACATGCACCGCCGATAAATGCAACTCTAAATCACTGAAGCCGCGCCCGGCTATGACTTGTTACGACTGCTACAACTGTTACACCATAACTGCAAACACGCCAACAATCGACTGCGAAACGCGCTGCTGTTATTCCATCAAATGGACCACTCTGGGCACAACGCAAGCAGTCCGCCGTTGCGCCAAACACTACTCGCACGATTGCGAGCAAGCGTGCCCTCAAATGCGCGCGACGATTGAAACAGACGAGCCCGATAGCATGGTGCACCACTGTAAATCGTGTGCATCGCAAAACTGCAACAAACTACCAATTGGAACGAAAAACCGTCGTCACTAAATGTCTGATACCATCTGCGTACACACTCGAACAAGGACAATATTAATCACACTAAAATAACATTTGTCGAAACACACGACAACTACTGTACGGGTAAAACAATTGTGTTACACCTAAACCGCGATTGTTTTAAGGCTAGAGTTAATTTGACATGTGTGATTCTAACCTCACTTTTGCCAATTTAGACACATAATATGCGACGTTGCCATTTATAAACAGAGGTTCAACGTCATGTACGTCTGTTTATAAATGGCAACGTCGCATATTATGTGAATGAATGAGATGATAAATTAAAAACATTGTATGCAACATTTGACTAACAATATAATCACGGGTTATAGTTACCTAGGCTTTATAAGCCCGAGCCTAACAATTGTAATAGTGTAAACAGTTGAACCGTACTAAATGCTCAACCTATATACCGTTAAAATAAAATATCCGGTTCAAGAGGTGAGGTTAGTGTCGCGGGATGTCCCCCACCAACCAAACTATCCCCGTACACTATTTCAAACGACTTGAAGTTTGCATTACGTTGTTCTCCTTTACTTTCTATAATTAAATTATTTTCATTTATTAATGAACGCCTGATTTGTAAAAAAAATAATGTGAGAAACAATGTAGTGCATAGTTCAAGTCATTTGGAATAGTGGACGGGCATAATTTAGTTGGTGGGGGCTTCCCACCCGCCCCACCTTGGTTCGTATTGTATTTTCCATGGGATAACACTCTTCCTGAAATGGTTTAAACAATAAAAAACCTTTTTGTCCATTAAAAAAACTATGCGAGCGAAGGTGGGGTGGGCGGGTGGCCCCTACCAACCAAACTATGCCCGTCCACTATTTCAAATGACTTGAACTATGCAACTACATTGTTTCTTACATATTTTTATGAATTAAGCGAAAATAAATAAATGAAAATAATTGAATTATAGAAAGTAATGGATAATAGTTTAGTGTAGAGTTCAAGTCGTTTGAAATAGTGGCCGGACATAGTTTGGTTGGTAGGGACCGCCCGCCCACCCCACCTTTGTTCGCAAAGTTCTTCCATAGGATAAGACTCTTCTTGGAATAGTTTAAACAAAATAAAACATCTGTATCCATTGAAAAAACTATGCGAGCGAAGGTGGGGTGGGCGGGTGTCCCCTACCAACCAAACTATGCCCGTCCACTATTTCAAATAACATGAACTCTGCACAATACGGTTATCCATTAATTTATATTCTATTACATTAATTCCATTTGTTAATTTACGCCTAATTCATAAAATAAAATGTGAGAAACAATGTAGTGCATAGTTCAAGTTGTTAACTAACTATGCCTGTCTTCTATTTCAAACGACTTGAACTATGCAATACATTGTTTCTCTTTTTTTTTTACGAATTAGGCGTAAATTAACAAATGGAATTAATGTAATAGAATATAAATTAATGGATAACCGTATTGTGCAGAGTTCAAGTTATTTGAAATAGTGGACGGGCATAGTTTGGTTGGTAGGGGCCACCCGCCCACCCCACCTTCGCTCGCATAGTTTTTTCAATGGATACAGATGTTTTATTTTGTTTAAACTATTCCAAGAAGAGTGTTATCCTATGGAAGAACTATGCGAACAAAGGTGGGGTGGGCGGGCGGCCCCTACCAACCAAACTATGCCCGTCCACTATTTTAAATGACTTGAACTATGCACTACACTATTATCCGTTATTTTCTATGATTAAATTAATGTCATTTATTAATTTAAGAATAATTAAAAAAATACATGTGAGAAATAATGTAATGCATAGTTCAAGTCGTTTGAGATAGTGGACGGGTATAGTTTGGTTGGTAGGGACCACCCGCCCAGCCCACCTTTGCTCGCATTGTTTTCTTCACAGGATAACACTCTTCCTGAAATGGTTTAAACAATATAAAGCGTTTGTATCTATTGAAAAAACTATGCGAGCGAAGGTGGGGTGGGCGGGTGTCCCCTACCAACCAAACTATGCCCGTCCACTATTTCAAATAACTTGAACTCTGCACAATACGGTTATCCATTAATTTATATTCTATTACATTAATTCCATTTGTTAATTTACGCCTAATTCGTAAAAAAAAAGTGAGAAACAATGTAGTATATAGTTCAAGTCATTTGAAATAGTAGACAGGCATAGTTAAATTAACGACTTGAACTATGCACTACATTGTTTCTTACGTATTTTTATGAATTAAGCGAAAATAAATAAATGAAAATAATTGAATTATAGAAAGTAATGGATAATAGTTTAGTGTAGAGTTCAAGTCGTTTGAAATAGTGGCCGGACATAGTTTAGTTGGTAGGGGCCGCCCGCCCACCCCACCTTTGCTCGCATAGTTTTTCCATAGGACAACACTCTTCTTGGAATAGTTTAAACAATATAAAACATCTGTATCCATTGAAAAAACTATGCGAACGAGGGTGGGGTGAGCGGTCGGCCCCCACCAACCAAACTATCCCCGTCCACTATTCCAAACGACTTGAACTTTACATTACATTATTTTTCACATGTATTTTTTTAATTAGTCTTAAATTAATAAATGACATTAATTTAATCATAGAAAATAACGGATAATAGTGTCGTGCATAGTTCAAGTCATTTGAAATAGTGGATGGGGATAGTCTGGTTAGTTAGTTCAAACCTTTTTTCTACTACTAGTTACACATGCTGACAGTCATAGTAATAGTACAGCGTGTCACTACTAGTTACTAGTAGTAGCCAAACGGACAGGGCCAATGTGTATGAACTGATTGAGGCGGCAATTGTTGAAACTATATCCTAATAGGGTAATTGAGGACTGATCTAATGATAGGTGTAATGATCGGGTGTTTCATATTGTCTATTTTCCTGACGCTGCGAATTACTTTACTTTACGATTGTTTTAATTGTTACTATTTGTATGATTGTTTTGTTATATGTTAATTGTTATTAATAAATGTTAAATGTTTTGTTTCAAGTTAAATACGATTTTTTTAAATAAATCATAATTACATTCTAAGAACTATCTATTTTATTTTATTCTACTGGAGCCGTAGTTGCAAGGTGAATTGCAACATAGTATGTATGTAGTATGAGTCCGAGATTCGAATTGATCTAAGGTGGAGAGCGAATTCGAGCGAGTTCGAATTATTCCAAGTTCCACCAGCTGCAAGGAATTTTGTCATCACTTAATGGATGCTAATTAAGTGGAGTAATTAGAGTAGTTAATTAAATAAATAAATAAATGATGTAATGGATGTCCTGGAAATGTCACACCATGATTTACATAATTAACATTTTTAGATTCAAATAAATTAAACCCATAATGAGTGAAAAAAAGCAAAAGAATATTTTGCATTTCTTTAGTAATGCAAAAGGTAATGAGAACGATAATAATAACATTAATAATACTTCACCTAACCGTGAACTGATCAATAAATCAGACCCTCCACAGTCTTCATCAGGCACCATTAGGAAACACGTTGGAACGGGAGGTGGAGAGAAGAAAAAACACAAAGTATCAAGAAAATATCATTCCTACTACTTACAATTTGGATTCATTGAAGAACCTGACAGTGAGCTGGATCCACGGCCTCTCTGTGTTGTATGTTCTGAAAGCCTATCTAACGATGCATTAAAACCTTCAAAACTTGAAAGACACTTGAATTCAAAACACCCGGATTT
The DNA here is from genome assembly GCA_963942505.1 of Lordithon lunulatus. NCBI lineage: Eukaryota > Metazoa > Arthropoda > Insecta > Coleoptera > Staphylinidae > Lordithon > Lordithon lunulatus. Next base: position 43,274,602 of record OZ012675.1, on the reverse strand, counting down.
AGCAAAAAAAACCGCTAGAATATTTTAAAAGAATGCATAAAAATATGCAAAAGCAAGTTATTGCTTTAAGAAAAATGACCATGGAAGATAAATCATTACTAAAGGCTTCCTATCTCATAGCAAATCAGATCGCGAAATGCAAAAAGCCGTACACGATTGGCGAAGAATTAATTAAGCCATGTATGTTAAAAGCCTGTGAACAGATTTTGGGAATGCAGGCTGTTCAGAAATTGAAAGTAATTCCTATGTCTAATAATACTATCAAGCGCAGACATTGAAAATCAGATAATAAAAATGGTGAAAAATTCTTCATTTTATTCAATCCAACTTGACGAATCTACGGACATTACAAACAAAGCACTTCTTCTTTGTTTTGTGAGGGTTGAGTGTGAAGGAGAGTTACATGAAGAACTACTCTGTTCGCTTAATTTGCCGGGTAGAACAACCAGCTCTGAGATTTTTGAAGCACTTAATAGTTATTTCCGGGAACATGAAATTGATTGGAAAAAATGTATTGGGATCTGCACAGATGGTGCCGCAAATTTGACTGGACATCTTTCAGGAATTGTTGTAATGTTGAAGAATGTTGGTCACCCAGACATTTTATCTACACACTGCATTATACATCGAGAACAACTTGCAGCGAGAAAAATGTCCCCAGAACTACACGAAGTATTATCAAATGTCATTGAAATTATAAAGGAAATTCGACACAGAGTACTCAATTCTCGAATATTTGAGGCGAAGAAATGGGTTCCGAGTATTCTCATCTTCTTCGTCATGCTGAGGCGAGATGGCTGTCGAGGGGCAACATATTGACCCGACTATTCGCCTTGCGGGAAGAAGTCAAATTATTTTTCCAACAGCAAAATAATCCGAAATTGCAAAAATGCTTGTCCGACAATGAATGGCTAGCAAAGCTTGCATACCTGGCAGCTATTTTTTCCCTGTTAAATGAACTAAACATATCTTTGCAAGGACAACTTAAGGATGTGTTCACACTACGAAGTAAAATGGATGCGTTTCAAAAGAAAATATTACTGTGGCAAACGCGGTTGGTTGAAGACGATCTGCAAATGTTTTCTAATTTTAATGAAAACATGAAGGAGAATGATGTTAACCAGTAAGTGGTAACCCTAGTTAAAAAGCACTTGGAATCACTTACAGAATCTTTTGCTTGTTATTACCCAAAGAATGAAGATCCCAGACATGGTAATATGTGGATATTAGATCCGTTTGCAGTGAACATTCAGGATAGTAAGTTAAGCATACATCCTAAAGAAAGCCTCATCGACCTATCGTCGAACTCTCAAATTTAAATTTCATTCATCCTTATTAAGGGATCATGTGCTGTATCTACAAAACCTGATGTGGCAAAAGATTGCGGTTTAAAAATTTTAGTTTCCCCTTTAAATTCTCATTGAAACAAGTTTAAACCTGTTTAATTTCTCACATTAGTAACAACAGAAAAATGGATTTACATGCAACTCTCAAATTTGTTTGAAAACAATACAAAAACTGAAGCTGTATCTACTAAATTTAACGTGGTAAAAGATTGCGGTTTGAAAATTTAGTTTCCTCTTTAAATTCTTATTGAAACAAGTCTAAACTTGTTGAATTTCTCACATTAATAACGACAGAAAAATGGTTTTACTTGCAACTCTCAAATTTGTTTGAAAACAAAACACAAACTGAGGCTGTATCTCCAAAATCTGACGTGGTAAAAGACTGCCGTTTGAAAATATAGTTTCCTTTATAAATTCTCATTGAAACCAGTATAAACTTGTTCAATTTTTCACATTAATATCGACAGAAAAATGGTTTTACTTGCAACTCTTAAATTTGTTTGAAAACAAAACACAAACTGAGGCTGTATGTACAAAATTTGACGTGGTAAAAGATTGCGGTTTGAAAATTTAGTTTCCTTTATAAATTCTCTTTGAAACAAGTATAAACTTGTTCAATTTTTCACATTAATATCGACAGAAAAATGGTTTTACTTTCAACTCTTAAATTTGTTTGAAAACAAAACACAAACAGAGGCTGTATGTACAAAATTTGACGTGGTAAAAGATTGCGGTTTGAAAATTTAGTTTCCTTTATAAATTCTCTTTGAAACAAGTATAAACTTGTTCAATTTTTCACATTAATATCGACAGAAAAATGGTTTTACTTTCAACTCTTAAATTTGTTTGAAAACAAAACACAAACTGAGGCTGTATGTACAAAATTTGACGTGGTAAAAGATTGCGGTTTAAAAATTTAGTTTCCTCTTTAAATTCTCATTGAAACAACTCTAAACTTGTTGAATTTCTCACATTAATAACGACAGAAAAATGGATTTACTTGCAACTCTCAAATTTGTTTCAAAACAAAACACAAACTGAGGCTGTATCTACAAAATGTGATGTGGTAAAAGACTGCGGTTTGAAAATTTAGTTTCCTTTATAAATTATCTTTTAAACAAGTCTAAACTTGTTAAATTTCTCACATTGATATCGACAGAAAAATGGTTTTACTTGCAACTCTTAAATTTGTTTGAAAACAAAACACATACTGAGGCTGTATCTACAAAATTTGACGTGGTAAAAGATTGCGGTTTAAAAATTTAGTTTCCTCTTTAAATTCTCATTGAAACAACTCTAAACTTGTTGAATTTCTCACATTAATAACGACAGAAAAATGGATTTACTTGCAACTCTCAAATTTGTTTCAAAACAAAACACAAACTGAGGCTGTATCTACAAAATATGATGTGGTAAAAGACTGCGGTTTGAAAATTTAGTTTCCTTTATAAATTATCTTTTAAACAAGTCTAAACTTGTTAAATTTCTCACATTGATATCGACAGAAAAATGGTTTTACTTGCAACTCTTAAATTTGTTTGAAAACAAAACACAAACTGAGGCTGTATCTACAAAATTTGAAGTGGTAAAAGATTGCGGTTTGAAAATTTAGTTTCCTCTTTAAATTCTCATTGAAACAAGTCTAAACTTGTTGAATTTCTCGCATTAATAACGACAGAACAATAGATTTACTTGCAACTCTCAAATTTGTTTAAAAACAAAACGCAAACTGCGGCAATATCTATAAAATCTGAAGTGGTAAAAGAAACGGTTTGAAAATTCAGTTTCCTCTTTAAATTCTCATTGAAACAAGTCTAAACCTGTTTAATTTCTCACATTAGTAACAACAGAAAAATGGATTAACATGCAACTCTCAAATTTGTTTGAAAACAAAACGCAAACTGAGACTGTATATACAAAAGTTGACGTGGTAAAAGATTGCGGTTTGGAAATTTAGTTTCCTCTTTAAATTCTCATTGAAGCAAGTCTAAAGTTTTTGAATTTCTCACATAGTAATGACAAAAAATTAGATTTACTTGCAACCCTTAAATTTGTTTGAAAACAAAACACAAACTGAGGCTGTATCTACTAAATTTGACATGATAAAAGATTGCGGTTTGAAAATTTAGTTTTCTTTTTAAATTCTCATTGAAACAAGTCTAAACTTGTTCAATTTCTCAAATTAGTAATAACAGAAAACTGGTTTAACTGGAAACTATCGATTTTTCTTTAAACATAGCACAAAATGGGCTGTAAGTATGAAACTTGAAACTAAACTTGTTCTATTTATCACATTAGTATTGACAGAAAAACGGATTTACTTTCAACCATCGGATTAAAAAATAAATAAAACACAAAGTCGTTTGTAACTATGAAACTTCACATAGTAAAAAATAGTGGTATACAAATTAGGATTCCCCATTAAATTCTCGTTAAAACAAGGATATACTTATTCAATTTCTCAAAATTGTAATGCCAGAACAACGGATTTACTTGCATCTGTTGGATTTTATAAAAACAAGACGAAGTGTAACAATGAAACTTGACCTGGTAAGAAATGATGGTTTGCATAGTTTGATGCCACTCTACGCACCGAGGATATTCCGCTGTGGCCCGTTAACAGCGTCCTGGTAACTACCGTAAAGCCCGACGGCTCTTAAGTGTGAATTGGTCCTTGCTCCAGCGGCTTGACGGTTTCCTGAAGTTAAGTACCTTGTCGTAGGAGAGCGGGCCAATCGAAATCGCAGCGAGCACACACTAGCGGCCTAGCGACTGGACTGTTGCCTGAAGTCAAGTACCTTGTCGTAGTACAGCAGGCCAATCGATATCACAGTGCGCACATACTAGTGGCCTTGGTCAGAGGCGGCAGTGGCTTGACTGTTGGCTAAAGTCAAGTACCTTGTCGTAGTACTCAACCGGTCAACCGAACCAAATCTCTGCACTACATTTTTTCAATGAACAATGGCTGACTTAATAAAAAAATCCCATTAATCAAGTAACACCGTTCAAGTCAAACATGACACCTGGTTTGAATGAAATATGATCCGTTATGAAACGAACAGTTTTATACATTTTACTAATATCCTACATAAACACCAGTAAGTACCCCATAAACCCAACCACCTACTTCTTCACAAACAATAATAATTTCTAGCCACTTGCATCATCAACTGTTACGTCTGTTCAAACAACTCTTGCCATCGTTCGAATGAACTCCAAGCCTCATCATGCCCAACGAACTGTTGCTATTCAATAGCCACCAAAGCAGCGAAATTCGGTATAACCCACAGCCGCGGTTGCACGCATGACTGCAAGAGATTCTGCGCGGACCAGCTGTTACAAACGTCGCTACAAGGTAAAAGCTTGTTATATTGTAGAAGCTGCTCGGAAAATCATTGCAATGACGATGATTTGTCAGCAACTGTTACATGTTATAAATGTACAGACTGTAATGGGGTCACACCTGCTACTAATGTTGTTAGCTGTTCGAATGGTTGTTATATAAATGAGGCTGATGTTATTGTGAGAGGTTGTAGCGATGTTTGTAGAACTAATGGGACTTGTAAGGCGTGTTATAGTGATCATTGTAATGGGCAAGTTTATACAGTTAATGTTGAGGATGGGAAATTATTTGTGAGAACTGAAAGAAGTGAATTATTTAATAAGTCTGATAGTAACGGTGTAGCTACACAATTATTTAATGAAACGACTAGTGATGACGTGGATACACTATTATTCTATATGGATGAAAGTGGTGACACACAAATATTAAATATGGCTGAAAGTGATGACGTGGCTAAACAATTGTTTAATATGACTGAAAGTGATGAAATGGTTACAAAATCATTTAATAAGTCTAAAAGTATTGAAAAAGCTACAACGTTATTTAATACGGTTGAAAGTGATGATGTGGCTAGAAAGTCTGAAACTAATAACATAGCTACAACATCTGTTAATACAGCTGTAAGTGATGACGTGGCTCAAAAGTCATTTAATAGGCTGGAAACTAATGACGAAGCTACGAAATTATCTAACATAGCTAAAAATAATGACATAGATATCAAATCATTTAAACAGCCTGAAAGTAACAACAAAACTACACAATTATTTAATATTGCTACAAAATCTTTTGATATAACTGATGACATGGCAATTAAGGTTGAAATTAATATCACGGGTAGCAAATTATTGAATACTGCTGACTCTAATGACGCTACATCCATTATGTGTTACACCTGTAACGACTGTAATGTTGTTAATGCAGACACCGCTAAACAAAAATGCAGTGCAGCCAATTGTTGCTACAAATATGTTATAGGGGACAGTGTTACGCGTGGTTGTAACAGTAACGACTGTGAGAACACTTGCAGTAGTTTAATGAAATCCAATCCCAATATTTCAGTTTGTTTAACATGCACGCATGATGAAACAGATAACTGTAACGGCATTGATTACCATTCAATGAATTTAAGTATCAATTGCTACAGTTGTACCAACTGTAATACCGTTAATGAGACTACTCCGTCTGTTAAATGCCCCAACAGTGCTTGTTGTTATAAAATTGTTATACAAACGAATGTAACTAGTTATGTGAACAGGGGTTGTAACTGTAAAGATACATGTACTAAAAAGGTTGGTAGTGATGATGTAGCGTTTTGTATGACATGTAATGAGGGTGATGGTGATTGGTGTAATCATAACGATTACCACCCAGTACTGCCTAAACCGGATTTTGTTATGTGTTATAATTGTACCAATTGTAATCGGATTTATCCTACAACATCTGTTGTTAAATGTAAGCGGGCTGGTTGTTGTTATAAGGCTGTTTTTAAAGACCATGCTTATGATAGCTTTTATGTTAGTAGAGGTTGTACTGATGATTGTGTTAATACGTGTGATACTGTTAGATCCGCTCATCTACAAGAGTTCCCTCAAGGTTATTTATATGTTTGTATGACATGCAATGAGCATGAGGTTGATAGGTGTAATGGTAATGAGTATTATCCACCTAGAGGTGTTACAGATGAAATTATTGAGTGTTATGATTGTCGGAATTGTAATGTTGTTAACCGTACGACGAATGTGGTTAAGTGTAAAGGTCCTGCATGTTGTTACAAGGCTGTTGTGCGTAATAGGCCTGATGAGATTGAAATTGCTATACGGGGTTGTGCTGATGTTAAAAACTGCTATGATGCATGCACTAGTGTTCAAAACAAACACTTACTATGGTATCCTGATGGGGAATTTATTGTTTGTATGACGTGCAGTTATTTTGCTTATGATCGCTGTAATTTGAATGATTATCATCCGACTAAAAGTAGCAAGTTAATTAAAACAAACTCATCTATCATGTGTTATGATTGTAACCATTGTGATGTTGTAAGTAACACGACTCATACCACTAAATGCACTGAGGCGAGATGTTGTTATACAGCTGTTGTTAATGATGGCGTTTATGGTGCTGCTTACATCATTAGAGGTTGTGTGGAGACATGGGCTTGTTATGATGTGTGTGGTTTTATTAAAATGACATTTAAAAAAGAACAACCTAATGGGCAGGTGATTTCATGCAATTTGTGTAGAACGGATGGTTTGGATTATTGTAATAAACACCAGTTACCAACCCACAGCCTTATACGGTTTTCAAAAACAATTGAATGCTATAGTTGTCATAACTGCAATATTGTTTATTCGAAAACAAATACAACGCGTTGCAATCCAGACTGTTGTTATAACGCAATTGTTCGTGATGAACTTAATGAGGTTATGTATGCAATTAGAGGCTGTGCTGTTATTCAAAAGGATGAAACATGTTTGGATGCGTGTAAAGCTGCTAAACGCGAGTACTTATTAACACGACCTAATGGTAATATGAATTTTTGTTTATCATGCGGCTTACTTGATTCAGATCGTTGTAATCGTAACAGCTATATGGATGATAATAAAAAGCTGGCTGGGGATGACCTAAAGCAGCCGTTTGTTTTTTGTTATGACTGCCATAACTGCTATAACCTTACTAAACAGACGTCACTGATTAAATGTAATGGTTCATGCTATAACGCTGTAATTGAAGGTTATGTTACTGTACGAGGTTGTGCTGGTTTACGTAGTTGTGAACAAATTAAAAGCGACTACTTAATAGAACATCCGGTTGAGTCATTTGACTTATGTGAAACGTGTATGGGTGATCGTTGTAACGTAAAGTCTAATTATTTAAAACAGTCCAAACCTGAGTACATTCAATGTTATGAGTGTAGGCACTGTAATGAAATAAATTACACAACAACAACTGTAAAATGTTCTTCAGCTAAATGTTGCTATATAGCCGGTGTTAAGGATCACGAGGATGAAACAATGTACACAATAAGGGGATGTTTGACACTGGAAGCCATTACGGGTGAAACATGTGACAACGCGTGCGCCATTTTGACAAAAACGCATCAACTAACCCATCCGGGTGGCTCTCTAGATTATTGTATGTCATGTAGTGAGTATGAACGTGACTACTGTAATAGTAACGAGGTAAAAGCTGAACTACTCAAATCTGAACCTATTAAATGTTATCAGTGTAGACACTGTAATGAAATTAATAACACAACACCTACTGTTAACTGTGCTTCAGCTACATGTTGTTATAAAGCAGGTGTTAGGGATCATAAAAATGAAGCGGTGTATACAATAAGAGGCTGTTTGACACTAGAAGCCATTGCGGGTGAAACCTGTGAGAACGCGTACGACATTTTAACAACAACACATCAATTCGCCTACCCGGATGGTTCCTTACAATACTGCATATCATGTAATGAGTATGAAAGTGATTACTGTAATAATAATACGCCTAAAATTTTAAAACATCCCAAACTTGAGCCCATTAAATGTTATGAGTGTAGGTACTGTAATGAAATAAATACCGCAACACCTACTATTAATTGTCCTTCAGCTAAATGTTGCTATAAAGCTGGTGTTAAGGATCATAATGATGGAAGTGTTTATACAATAAGAGGCTGTTTGAAATTGGAAGCCATTACGGGTGAAACATGTGACAACACCTGCGCCATTTTAACAAAATCGCATCAATTAGCCAACCCGGATGGTTCTCTAAATTATTGTAGGTTATGTAATAAGTATGCACGTGACTACTGTAATAACGACGATGTAATGTTTGAGTATTTAAAACAGCCCAGACCGGACTATATAAAATGTTATGATTGTATAAACTGCAATGAAATCAACTATAAAACACCCACCGTAAAATGCCCCTCACCTAAATGTTGTTACAAAGCAGGTGTTAAGGACCATGAAGATGACACAGTGTTCACAATAAGAGGCTGTTTGACACAGGACACCATTGCGGTTGAAAGATGTGAAAACACATGTGATATTTTTAAGAACACATATGAAGTCACCTACGCGGGTAGCTCGGTGCATTATTGCATGTCATGTCATGACGATCAGCTTGATTACTGTAACAGCAACGATATACATTTAGTAAAACCAATCTATCCGGTACCCATTAAATGCTATAAGTGTTGGAATTGTAATAAAATCAACACCACAACACCCAGTGTAATTTGTCATTCAGCTAAATGCTGCTACAAAGCTGGTGTTAGAAATCATGATGATGAAGTAGTTTATACAATAAGAGGTTGTTTGATACAAGAAACATGTGAAAACACATGTGCTGTTGTAGCAGAAAATCATATAGACAAGTACCCGTGTGGATGGCTACATTACTGCATGACATGTAATTACGACGAAAGTGATTATTGTAATAGCAACGATATAAAGCCTCAACATTTAAAACAACCCAAACTTGATTATGTAAAAACATTTAAACCTATTAAATGTTATGAATGTACATACTGTAATGAAATCAATCACACAACACCTATTGTAAATTGTACATCAGCTAAATGTTGCTATAAAGCTGGTGTTAAGGATCATAATGATGGAAGTGTTTATACAATAAGAGGCTGCTTGAAATTGGACGCCATTACGGGTGAAACATGTGATAACACATGCGCCATTTTGACAAAATCGCTTCAATTAGCCCACCTGGATGGTTCTATAAATGATTGTATGTCATGTAATGAGTATGCACGTGACTACTGTAACAGTAACGAATATTTAAAGCCCATAATATGTTATGAATGTAAACACTGTAATGATATAAATGACACAACACCCACCGTAAACTGTCCTTCAGCTAAATGTTGCTATAAAGCTGATATTAAGGATCATAAGGATCAAACAGTGTATACAATAAGAGGCTGTTTGGCGGCCATTACGGATGAAACATGTGAAAACACATGCGCCATTTTGACAAAAACGCATCAACTCGCCCACCCGGATATTACGTTACAGCACTGCATGTCATGTGATGAGTATGAAAGTGACTATTGTAATAGCAACGATGTAACTGCAGAACATTTAATAAAGTCTTCATACATTAAATGCTATGATTGTAGAGACTGTAATAAAATCAACTACACAACGCCCACAGTAAAATGCCCGTCAGCCAAATGTTGCTATAAAGCTGGTGTTAAAGACCATAACGAGGAATCAGTTTTTGTAATCAGAGGCTGTTTGACCCTGGAAGACAATACGGGTGAAACATGTGAGAACGCGTGTGCAATTTTAACGAAACAACATCAAATCTCCAACCCGGACGGCTCGGTACACTACTGCATGTCCTGTAATGAGCAAGAACGTGACTACTGCAATAGCAATCAGTACCATCCGTTGCAATCTGTTAAACCCATCACTGTTAGCTGTTATAAGTGTGACAACTGTAATTATGTAAGCCTTAAAACTGGTATGATCACATGCCATCATGCTGACTGTTGTTATCATGCGGTGCTTAATAGACAGCCGCAAGAGCAGTTGTATTCGGTTAGAGGGTGTTATGAGTTAGAAGAAGGACAGTACTGCGAGGACACTTGCAGGTATCTGCAGGTGGCGCACGATGAGGATTATCCGGATGGTAGTTGGAGTTTGTGTATGACCTGCACCCAGTTTGATGGTGACAACTGTAACCGGAATGACTATCATCCGGCGAAGGTGGTGCAAGCGAAGGTGCAACCCAAACCGTTGAGTGTTACTTGTTACAGTTGCAGCAACTGTGATAATGTCACAGTTGGTTATAATCAGATGGAGTGTCGAGATAGTGATTGTTGTTACAAGGCCATTGTGAGGGATCATGAGGGGGATTCGTTTTATTCGGTGAGGGGTTGTTATGATGTTGTTGGGAATGAGGCTTGTGCGTTGACGTGTGAGCGGTTTAAAGGGGATCGGGTGGACAGTGAGGTTTATTATTGTGATGTTTGTAAGGAGGAGCGTGATTATTGTAATAATCATTCGTATAGTTGGGTGAAGAATGCGTTCCTCACGCCTACTACGTGTTATAATTGTAGGTTTTGTGATGTTGTCACGAAGGATACTGATGTTGTCACGTGTCCGATTAGGACGTGTTGTTATATGGCTGTGGTGAGTGATAGTGAGGATGGTTATAATTATACGGTACGGGGTTGTGTGGATACGGATATCAGTTGTAAGGATGCGTGTGGTCATGTCAAACGCAAGCATTTAACGGAGTATGCTGAAAGTGGTAGTGTTGGTTTTTGTATGACTTGCAGTGAGGAAGACTCGCATCGTTGCAATAAAAACGATTTCAATCCTATGAGTGATGATGGAGATGTTGTTGGTTTTAAATGTTACGAGTGTAGACACTGCGATACGGTAACTACTGATACACCTACAGTATTATGCAGATCGCCTGAATGTTGTTACAGAGCTGTTGTTAATGATGTCAACAATGAACCGAACTTTGCCATCAGAGGATGCGCTTTATTAGAACCTGGAGAGACATGCACGGAGGCTTGTTTGTATATACGTAGGTCCCATGTTATTAATTACCCTAGAGGTAATTTTCATGATTGCACCTCGTGTACTAAAGAGCAAACTAATAAATGTAACAATGAAGAGTATAGTAATGAACCCCCGGTAACTCCACCACCCATAATATGTTACGATTGTCGTGACTGTAATGTAGTCAACAAACTAACGCCAATAACCTTTTGTGCCCAACCAGAATGTTGTTATAACGCTGTAGTCCGTACAATTACAACTGAGATGCTCTACACGATTAGAGGTTGCAAATTATTACGTTTTGGTGAGATATGTAATGACACGTGTCATTTAATTGAAGCGGATGAAGCCGAATGGACCCCTGCTGGTAATATAGAGACATGTTTAACGTGCAACAATCTAGGCACACACAAATGCAACCATAATGATTTCCAACTGTATCCAATGGGCCACATTGATGCCAAAACATCCTTCATCACATGCTACGAGTGCAGACATTGCAATACTGTCGATAACTTTACTAATACAGTTGTATGTGCTGAACCTACATGTTGTTACAGGGCTATAGTTAGTGATAAATCTTCTGAACAAGGTTTCACAGTTAGAGGCTGCATTAGTCCATCACAGGGCGAAACATGTGCAAACGCGTGCGCTATAGCTGAACGTAACCACCTGAAAGAACATCCTGGCACCAGTTTTAGAGCCTGCATGACGTGCACAGCGTACGAGTCGGATGATTGCAATAAGAACGATTTCACAGCGACTGAACTCGTTCAAGACCTTGTTTTTTGCTACACCTGCAAAGAATGCGATGTGATAAATAACACTACGAAGACAGATAGATGTAGCAGTAAATGTTGTTATTCTGTTGTACTTCAACTCAACAACGGTTCGTTTGTGTCCGACAGAAACTGTGCAACTGAGGACAGTGACTGTCATCGGTATTGTGTGGATGTTCAAAAATCGCATTCGAAGTCACACCCTAAAGGTTTAATGAAGAATTGCGAGCTGTGCAGCACGAATAGATGTAATAACCGTCAAATTGATTTAAAGCCGCATGCGTTAATACCGCTGTTACCGGAGTGGCCGGTTGACGAGGGGGTTGTTAAGTGTTATAACTGTAAAGAGTGTTATGGACAGATTAGTGATTCTAACCTTGGGGTTTGTACGAGTAAATGTTGCTATACACTGATTTCAACTGTTAAAGCGATCACTACAGCTGAACGTAAGTGTGTTCATGCCAATGATACGTATATGTGTATGGATTATTGTGTTCATCGGGTCAGAGAGATTGAGAGTGATAATAAGAACAACATTGTGCATGTGTGTAAGGGTTGTAGCACTAATAATTGTAATAATGAAATTTATTATAAGCCTCGTATTGAAATTGCTGGGGTTTTAAAAGTTAGTTGTTACGAATGTAGGGATTGTGAGACTGTTGATGGTAACACGCTGAAAGTTGATTGTGCATCGGGGTGTTGTTTTACAACACTTGTACAAGTGGATACTGGGGAGTATGTGGTTGAAAGGCGTTGTGCTAAAAGCCCCCCAGGTTTAAGGTGTGACAAAAAATGTCGTTTGCAACGACAAGATCACCTTCTGCAGTACCCCACTGGAAGACTATTTGATTGCGTTATGTGTGATAGCAATTTATGTAATAATAACACATTATTAACACCTGCATCAACTGGTTTGGAGGGGGAAGAAGTTAATTGTTACTCGTGTGTTGGATGTTATACGGTTCATCGGGATACAGTTATACAAAAGTGCCCTACCGAATGCTGTTACACAATACTATGGACTGAGTTTAGTGGCACTAATGTGGCACGATTGTGCGCTAAAAAAGACTGCTCAAGACCACCATGTCCTGTTATCATCGATATTATTATAGATCAGGATAGACGAAGTGTTATACACAATTGCACCTCGTGTAAAACTAACAGATGTAATAGTGAAGCGCTTGTAAAACCTAAAGTTGTTAGAACCCGTTGCTATGACTGTAATGCCTGTACGGCAGTTACGGCTGACACTCATATCATCTACTGCCCTACCGAGTGTTGTTACACGGCTCTTTTTCAAAAGGGCGAGGATATGTTTACAAAACGTAAATGCGCGCGCACTTTAGTGCCCGATAGGAACTGCACCAGTTACTGTTCAACAGTAGAACAAAAACGACCTGAAGGCAGCAAAATGATGGACTGCGAAACGTGTAGTAACGACCGTTGTAACCACCACCAAATACACATGCCTAAAATCACAAAAGCCCCCGTTATATACCATAAATGTTATGAATGTGTCGGTTGCTATCAATTCTCAAATGAAACCGTTGTGGACAATTGCGAGGACCAGTGCTGTTACGGTAAAATCCAAACAAGTGCAGCCGGAACAGTTGCGTTGCGTGGTTGTGTTAAACTAACCAAAGGACAATCATGTGGCGAGTACTGCCCCAAGCTACTTACAGCGTATACCAATAAGGATCTACACTATTGCCAGACGTGCCATAAAACCAAGTGCAACACATGGACAATGCACCGTTTGATCCACTGTTACGAGTGCAACGATTGTAGCAACGTAACCACAAAAACGCCGCTGATTAAATGCCAAACCAACTGCTGCTATGCGGCCCTATACAAAAGAGTCGATGGCACTTATACAAACATACGTAAATGCGCTCAGTACGTGCCGAATCTTCCTTGCAGTCACTATTGTTCACTAGCCGCAAAAGACTTGGAAGGAACCACGTTGGAGGGTTGCCATGTGTGTAGTATGAACACATGTAACAACGAGCATATGAGCATCCCTGAACGGTCGCAAGAAATTGGTGGGTTTAGTTGTTACAACTGTGTGGGATGTTACACCATTTCCACGGAGAGTATTGTAGGGGAATGTCAGAGTAAATGTTGCTACAGCTCGATATGGACCGAGTTCAATACGACCAACGTTCACCGAGGCTGTGCCGCATTGAATGACACAGCTACATGCGGTGATTACTGTACAAAAATTAAATATAACCAACCTGATGCTGCCATCCAGTGTAGTACATGTAACACTAGCTTATGTAATGACAAGAAGCTCGTTAAGAGAATTAGTTGTTACTTCAAGGATCCAGATACTAAAGAAGGAATTATTACCTGTAAATATACAGATTGTTGTTTCTCGGCTATCGCTAAGAACGTAAGCAATACTACAACGGCATTGTTTGCTAAGGGTTGTAGTAAATCTTACATACCTTGTGATCGTGAATGTGCGGATCTCGCTAGGAGGCAATACAATAACCAACTGGTTATACTGAATTGCCAGGTGTGCAGTACGAACTTGTGTAATAATCGTACCTTAGAGAATGTAATACAATCTCTACCGCTTGTATTGAATGAATTAGCTGCTATTGATTGTTATGATTGTAAAGACTGTTACATGATTGATGGTGATGATGATGATGGTATTAAACTCACCAGGTGTACCAGCAAGTGTTGTTATGGGGGTAACGGTGAACGTAAATGTGTTGAAACTACCACCTGTGATACCTATTGTGGTGTTAAAAGTGACTGTAAGACTTGTAGTAGTGATGATAAGTGTAACAGTTGGAATTTGTTAATACCAACTGGTGCTGTAAACTGTTACGCATGCGTAGGATGTTACTCGATATCCGGTTCAACAGCAACAGTAGCTTGTCCGGACAAGTGTTGTTCAGTAAGCGTTTGGACTGAATTCGATGGCACTAACATTGTTCGGAGATGTGTGAATTTGAATGGAACCAAGTGTGAGGATTACTGTGAACACCGTTTGAAAAAAGATATTGTAAGTATCGACCCACATGGAATGGTACACTCATGCAGAGTCTGCTCATACAATAAATGCAATCATTGGCTAACCCGGGACCCTACAGAAATCGTAGAACCCTTCTATTGTTACAGCTGTGTAGGTTGTTATGATGTAGACAACGAAACGATTACGGAGGAATGCCCGAAAAAGTGTTGCCAAACAACCAAGTGGATTGAGTTTGGAGATGTTAATATTGTACGAAAATGCGCAAAATTACACGGGAAAACTTGTCAGAGCCATTGTAATACGTATGAAGTAAAAATACGTGAGATAGATACAAAAGCAGATATAATTACGTGTAAAATGTGCGAGCACAACTTGTGTAATGCACCAGCCTTTGAACCACCCACAGATCCACCATCAACGGTTAGTACTACTACTACTACTAAACAACCCCATACCGAGAGATTAGTGAAATCCACTGATAGTACTTCTACGGAAGCAAAGGATATTTCGAAATGTTACGACTGTTACGGTTGCTACAGTATATCCTCCAACACCTTAAAGTCCGAGTGTACCAGCAGTTGTTGTTACACAGCACTGTGGACGCAATTTGATGAAACGCAAATCGTACGCAGGTGTGCCAATTTAAAAGGAACACAGTGCGACGACTACTGTACAAACTTAAAAGCTGACCTCAAAACTGTTGACCCTAAAGGGATGCTACACCAGTGTAAAACGTGCAATATTAGTGAATGCAATACAGAGGTTCTCGGATCATCTGAGGCATCAACATTTGAAACCGTATCGTGTTACGACTGTTTCGGTTGTTACAGCATTTCAACGGACACGCCCACGGTGAATTGCAGGAGCAAGTGTTGTTACGCGGTACACTGGACTGAATATGGTGTAAAACACATGGCGCGACGTTGTTCCAGCAAACTAAATGAGAAATGTAGTGGCATATGCGATAAACTACGTACGAACCTACGACGTTCCGACCGTAAAGGGGAGATGCACGACTGTAAACACTGCACCGAACAAAACTGCAATAACATAGAAGTTCACACCAATATGACCAAATGTTATCAGTGCAACGCA
Organism: Lordithon lunulatus; assembly: GCA_963942505.1. NCBI lineage: Eukaryota > Metazoa > Arthropoda > Insecta > Coleoptera > Staphylinidae > Lordithon > Lordithon lunulatus. The sequence continues at coordinate 43,258,526 of OZ012675.1, read as the reverse complement.
TGCAATCGCCTCAAACCAGAAACACCGACCATATACTGCGCATCCGGTTGCTGTTACACCGCCAAATGGACGACCACAAACCGAGGCTGCGCTAAAACACCCCACTGCATCACCTACTGCAAACACATCACACCCGCCACCGACAAATGCTACACATGCACCACCGACAAATGCAACTCGAAATCAGTCAAACAGCGCCCGCCCATCAAATGTTACGACTGCTACAACTGTTACGCCATCACCTCAAACACGCCGACAATCGACTGCGAAACGCGCTGCTGTTATTCCATCAAATGGACCACTCTGGGCACAACGCAAGCAGTCCGCCGTTGCGCCAAACACTACGCCCACGATTGCGAGCAAGCGTGCCCCCAAATGCGCGCCACGATAGAAACCGACGAACCGGAAAGCATGGTGCACCACTGCAAATCGTGCGCATCGCAACACTGCAACAAACTACCCATAAACAATCGAAAGTCACGCCAGACATCATTCGAGTGTTACGAGTGCAACAACTGCAGCGTGATAACATCCGAAACAATCAGTTTGAAATGCAGGAGCGGTTGTTGTTATACGCTACTACACACGAGTGGCACTACTAAGAGATCATGTGCCGCAACATGTCACCACTACTGTTCGCGTAGAAACAATTGTGAAATATGTTACACCAGCAATTGTAATAATAAACAGTTGAGCCGCAGTAAACGCTCGTCCCCTATAAAATGTTATTATTGTATCGGATGCGCATCGGTTAAAAAAACATCCACACGGACAATTGAATGCCCAACTGGCTGCTGTTATAGCATTGTTTGGACCGAATTCAACACAACCTATTCAGCGCGATTGTGTGCGGAAACATCTAGTGGCTCGTGCGCTATGTTTTGTGAGGTGATACGCAACAAGCTTGAACCAAATGGGCTTATTAAATACTGCAAAGTGTGCACGGGGGACATGTGTAATCAAGACGAAATTGAGGCCACGCGTGAAATTAGTTGTTACAACACGGACATGGATCGTTTACTATGTGGCTCGCAATGTTGTGGTACCATTATAAGAAGACTAGCTAATCAAATTATTACAAAACGTGTTTGTGCTGCGGTAACACCCGGCAAACCCTGTTTGAAACAGTGCGAGTCGATCCGATTAGAACCTGAGGTGGTTTATTGTAACATGTGTGATACTGATGATTGTAACGGTGAACCATTACCAGCCCTTGAAGATATTAAATGTTACAAGTGCAACAACTGTTTTACAATTAGTACCACCCCACAACAACAGTGTAATAGTAATTGTTGCGCTGCGATCGTTTGGTTTGAAAAAGGTGTGACCAAAATGGAACGTGTGTGTGTTAAACCAGATAAAACCAACTGTGAGGATTATTGTAGCGATTTCAATCGAGTAACTTTACAAAATTACGGTATTGTTTACTACTGTAAGGCGTGTAGCGGTAATAAATGTAATAATTGGTCGCTGCAACAATATAACCTGAAAGGTTTGAATTATTTAGAAGTGCCTGCAGCTAGAAAACAACCAGATTTAGAGTACTCGGTGGATAGAAAAAAACCGCTTAAAATGCCTAAAACTAGAAAACCTGAGTATTCAGGAGGTGGTAGGGCAGGCTTTGTAGTACCCAAAACAAGAAACATAGATTTAAAATACTCTAAAGATAGAACATACTTTGATATGCCTGAAGCTAGAAAAGCAGGTTTGGGGGACTTAGAGGATACAAAAACAAATCCCAACGTGCCTGAAGCTAAACAAGTAGGTATAGAATATTCAGAAGATATGAAAACAGGCTTTGAAGTGCCTGAAGCTAGAAAAGCAGGTTTGAGGGACTTAGAGGATATAAAATCAAACCCCAACGTGCCTGAAGCTAAACAAGTAGGTATAGAATATTCAAGAGATAGAAGAACAGGCTTTGAATTGCCTAAAGCTAGAAAAATAAATTTGGAGAATTCAGAAGACGATAGGACAGCTTTTGAATTGCCTGAAACTAGAAGAGCAGATTTGGGGGACTTAAAGAATATAAAAACAAACCCTAATGCACCTGAAGCTAACCAAGTAGGTTTAGAATATTCAGCAGATGTAAGAACAGACTTTCAACTACCTGCTGATAGAAAACCAATTTTGGAAGATTCTGAAGATAGAAAGGCAGGCGTTGAATTGCCTGAAACTAGAAAAACAGGTTTGGGGGACTCAGAAGATATAAAATCAAACCCTCAAGTGCCCGAAACTAGACAAGCTGGACAAGAGGATATAAAAACAAACCCTATGGTACCTAAAGCTAGACAACTAGATTTAAAATATTCAGGAGATAGAAGGACAGGCTTTGAAGTGCCTAAAGCTAGAAACATAGACTTGGAGTATTTAGGAGATGGAAAGACAGGCTATAAAGTGTCTGAAGCTAGAAAATCAAGTTCGAAGTACTCAGAAGATAGCAAAACAAACCCTAACGTGCCTGAAGCTAGACAAGTAGGTTTAGAGTATTCAGGAGATAGACGGACAGGCTTTGAAATGCCTAAAGCTAGAAAAATAGAATTGGAGTATTCAGAAGATGGAAGGACAGGCTTTGAAGTGCCTGAAACAGATTTGGAGTACTCGGAGGATATAAAAGCAAACCCTGAAGTGCCTGAAGCTAGACGATCAGGGTTAGAGTATTCAGAAGATCGAAAGACTCGCTTTGAACATCCTGCAGTTAGAAAAACAGGTTTGGAAGATTCTGAAGATAGAAACACAGGCTTCGAAGAACTTGAAGCTAGAAAAACAGGTTTGGGTGACTCAAAAGATAGGAGGACAGACTTTCAAGTGCCTGAAGCTAGGAAACCAGGTTTGGGGGACTCAGATGATAGAAATACAAACCCTAACGTGCCTGAAGCTAGACAAGTAGGTTTAGAGTATTCAGAAGATAGAAAAACAGGCTTTGAAATGCCTAAAGCTAGAAAAATAGATTTGGAGTATTCAGAAGATAGAAGGACAGGCTTTGAAATGCCGGAAGCTAGAGGAGCAAGTTTAGAGTACTCGGAGGGTATAAAAATAAAGCCTGAAGTGCCTGAAGCTAGACAAGCAGGTTTAAAGTATTCAGGAGATCGAAGGAATGGCTTTGAACATCCTGCAGTTAGAAAAATAGGTTTAGAAGATTCTGTAGATAGAAAGACAGGCTTTGAAGAACTTGAAGCTAGAAAAACAGGTTTGAAGAACTCAAAAGATAGAAGGACAGACTTTCAAGTGCCTGGATCTAGAAAACCAGGTTTGGGGGACTCAGAGGATAGAAATACAAACCCTAACGTGCCTGAAGCTAGACAAGTAGGTTTAGAGTATTCAGAACATAGAAAGACAGGCTTTGAAGTGCCTAAAGCTATAAAAATAGATTTGGAGAATTCAGAAGATATAAGGACAGGCTTTGAAATGCCTGAAGCTAGAAGAGCAGGTTTGGAATACTCAGAAGATATAAAAACGAACCCTAAAGTGCCTGAAGCTAGACAAGGAGGTTTAAGGTATTCAGGAGATAGAAGGACTGGCTTTGAATATCCTGCAGTTAGAAAAACGGGTTTCCAAGATTTTGAAGATAGAAACACAGGCGTTGAAGAACTTGAAGCTAGAAAAACAGGCGTTGAAGAACTTGAAGCTAGAAAAACAGGTTTGAAGTACTCAAAAGATAGGAGGACAGACTCTAAAATGCCTGAAGCTAGAAAAAAAGAATTGGGGGACTCAGATGATATAAAAACCAATCCTAGGGTACCTGAAACTAGAAAAGTAGATTTAGAGCATTCAGGAGATAGAAGGACAAGCTTTCAAGTGCCTAAAGCTAGAAAAATAGATTTTCAGTATTCAGAAGATGATAGGACAGGTTTCAAAGTGCCTGAAGCTAGAAATTTAGGTTTGGAGTACTCAGATGATAGAAAATCAATCCCCAAAATACCTGAAGCTAGACAAGCAGGTTCAGAAAATTCAGAAGAAAGAAGGACAGGCTTTGAAATACCTAAAGCTAGAAAAACTAACCTAAAAATGTCTGAAATTGAATTGGGGTTTTCTGAAAACCATGCGCTGCCCAATGTTCGTGATAGAAATGAACTGGATAAACCTGAAAATAGCTTGAAGATGCCTACAGATGGTTTAGGGTTGGATGTAATCAAAACAAGTGAACGCGTTAGAAAAACTGGGCTTGACAACGATGGAATGGAGTGGTCTAATGTTAGACAAAGTGAAGTTGAAGTGCCTGAAACTAAAAAGATTGAACGCGAGGGGTTTGAAGTTACAATAAATGAATTTGAAGTGCCTGAACGCATTATAAAAGCTAAACCTGCGGAAAGAAGTAGGTTGAAGTGGTCTAATGATGAAGTTGATGTGTCTGAAACTAAAAAAACTGAACATGAGGGGTTTGACGTCAAAAAAGTTGAATTTGAAGTGCCTGACCGCATTATGAAAACTAGATCTAACGAAAGAAGTGGGATGAAATTGTCTAATGATGAAGTTGAAACTAAAAAAACTGAACGTGAGGGGTTTGATGTTGAAAGAAATGCATTTGGAGTGCCTGAAACTAGAAACATTGGTGGCGAATGGTCGAACGTTGAATTTGCAGTGCCTGAAAATAAAAAGTCTGAACGTGAGGGGTTTGATGTTATAAAAAATGAATTTGAAGAGCCTGAACGCTTTAGAAAAGCTGGACCTGCCGAAAGAAGTATGACGGAGTTGTTTAATGTTAGGCAAAGTGAAGTTAAAGTGCCTGAAACTAAGAAGATTCAACGCGAGGGGTTTGATGTCAAAAAAGGTGAATTTGAAGTGCCTGGTCGCATCAAGAAAACTGGACCTAATGAAAGAAGTGGGATGAAGTGGTCTAATGATAAAGTTGAAGTGTCTGAAACTAAAAAATTTGAACGCGAGGGGTTTGACGTCAAAAAAGGGGAATTTGAAGTGCCTGACCGCATTAGGAAAACTAGACCTAAGGAAAGAAGTGGGATGAAGTGGTCTAATGATGAAGTTGAAGTGTCTGAAGCTAAAAAAACTCAACGCGAGGGGTTTGACGTTAAAATAAATGAATTTGGAGTGCCTGAAACTAGAAACATTGATGGGGAATGGTCGAGTGTTGAATTTGCAGTGCCTGAAACTAAAAAGTCTGAACGCGAGGGGTTTGATGTTAAAACAGATGAATTTGAAGAGCCTGCAAGTAGAAAACTTGATAGCGAATGGTTGGACGTTGAAATTAAAGTGCCTGATATTAAAAAAGCTGATCATAAATGGTCTAGCGTTAAAAAAGTGCCTACTACTGGACTGGAGTCGCCCAACATTAGAATTGAACTGCCTAAATTCGAACAGGCTCAACTGGAATGGTCCACCATTAGGAACACTGTTAATATAGAAGCTGAAACCAAAAAAACCGAAGAGGATTGGCCTAATGATAAAAAAGTTGGAGACGAGGTGCCTAAATCAAAAACAACTAAAAAGGATCAGGCTAATGATAAAAAAGTTGGTGACGAAGTGCCTAAAACAAAAATAACTGAAGGGAATCAAGCTAATGATAAAAAAGTTGACAACGAAGTGCCCAAATCCAAAAAAACTAAATTCGAGTGGTCCAACGAGCGAGAACATCAATTCGGTGTGCCTGAACCTGAAAATACGAAATTAGAATGGCAAAATGTTGAAAACCCTAGCGTTGAAGTGCCTGAAACAAAAAAAACCAAACAAAACTGGTCTAAACTTGAGTATGATGTGCCTGAATCAAATAACGCTAAACCTATGTGGTCCGGTGGATTTGAATCCAAACCGGCTGAAGTTGAATGGCCCAGCGTTAGAAGAAATGTTAATAAAGTGCCTGAAACACGTCAGAACTGGTCTAGCGTTAGATATATTGGATTCGAATCAAAACAGGCGGGACAAGAGCAGCCTGTTGTTAGATTTGGAACGCCTGACAAACGAAAAACCGACAACAAATGGTCCAACTTCAGAGGAACTGGATTAGAAGCACCTGAAGCGGAAACAACTAGACTGCAGTGGTCGCATGTTAGAAAAACTGTAGTGGAAGTGCCTGAAGCCGAAAGAACTCGGCTGAAGGGGACCAACGTTAGAAAAACTGCAGAGGAAGTGCCTGAATACAATAAAGCTGAATTGGAGTGGACTACTGTTAGAACAGCTATTGATGAAGTACTTGAGACTAAACAAAATGAAGAGAAACGATTTAACATTAGACAAACTGGATTGGTAGAAGGGTCTGAGACTATAGAAATGGATATGCAGTACCCAGAAGATAGAACTACAGAGTTTGAGATGTCTGATGCTAGGGAAATAGATTTGGAGTATTCAGACGATAAAAAGGCAGACTATAATATGCCTAAAGCTATAAAAACAGGTTTGGAATATTCAGAAGATAGAAGGACAGACTTTCAAATACCTGAAGATGGAAAGACAGGTTTGGAGTACCCAGAAGATAGAAGGACAGGGTTTCAAGTGACTGAAGATAGCAAAGTAGGTTTAAAGTACTCAGAAGATAGAAGGACAGGGTTTAAAGAATATCAAGCTACAAAAACAGGTTTAAAGTACACCGAAGAGAGAAGGACAGGCTTGGAAGAAACTAATGCTAGAAAAACCGGTCAGGAATACACAGACGCTAGAAAAATAGACGTGGAGGTGCCTGAAGCTCGAAAACTAGGTTCAGAGTATTCAGAACATAGACAGACAGGGTTTGAACTGCCTGAAGATAGAAAATCCAAATTGAAGTTTCCTCATGTTGATGAAATTGGAATCGAATGGTCTAATATCAAAAAAGGTGTAGCTGACATGTCTAAAGTAGTGAAACCTGATGGAGAAGAGCGCCAAATGTTTGAAAACACTAGGTTGGGGTTGTCTGAAGACAGGGAAGGTGAATCCGATCTTCCTCATGTTGATGAAATTGAATTGGAATGGCCTAATATGAAGAAAAGTCAAGTTGACATGTCTAAAGTGGTGAAACCTGATGGGGCAGATCGACATATGTTTGGAAAAACTAGGTTAGGAGTGTCTGAAGATAGAAGAGGTGATTCTGGTCATCCTCATACTAATAGAGCTGGATTGGAATGGTCTAATATGAAGAAAACTAAAGGTGACATGTCTAAAGTGGTGATACCTGATGGAGAAGATCGCCATATATTTGAAAACCCTAGATTAGGGTTGTCTGAAGATAGGAAACGTGAACCTGATTTTCCTCATGTTGATGGAACTGGATTGGAATGGCCTAACATGAAGAAAGTTGATGGTGACATGTCTAATGTGGTGAAACCTGTTGTGGAAGATCCCAATATGTTTGTGGAAGCTGACTTAGGGTTACCTGCAGCTAGAAGAATGGATCATAAGTTTCCTATTGATAAAGAAACTGGATTAAAATGGTCTAACATGAAGAAAACTAAAGTTGGTATGCCTAAAGAGGTGAAACCTGATCCATATTTGTTTGGAGAAACTGATATTAGTTTGGCTGAGGCTAGAAAAACTAAAGCCCAGTTGCCAACTAGCTCTAACATGAAGAAAACTGTAGATGGCATGTCTAAATTATTAAAGCCTGATGTGGAAGGTATTTATGAAAGAGCTGGAAGCGAATTAGTTAGAAGAAGTGAAGATGAAACCTGGATTGATTTGAAGAAAACTGAAACGGATATGTCTGATGTGGCAGATTCTCATTTGTTAGAATCTGAATTGTCTAAACCTGTAAAACCTTATTTTGAAGATCCCTATATATTTAGACAGTCCGGATTGAGGTTGCCTAAACCTAGGTTAGAGTGGTCTGAAGTAGGAAACCCCAATGAACCTGCAATACAGTCTCGCCAACATAAACAATTGAAATTGCCTAAACCATCTAGGTTAGAGTGGTCTGAAGTAGAAAAACCTGATGAACCTGCAATACAGTCACACCAACAACAAACATTAAACTTGCCTAAACCACCTAGGTTAGAGTGGTCTGAAGTAGGAAAACCTGATGAGCCTGCGATACAGTCACACCAACAACACAAATTGAAATTGCCTAAACCACCTAGGTTAGAGTGGTCTCAAGTAGAAAAACCTGATGAACCTGCAATACAGTCACACCAACAACAAACATTAAACTTGCCTAAACCACCTATGTTAGAGTGGTCTGAAGTAGGAAAACCTGATGAACCTTCAATACAGTCACACCAACAACACAAATTGAAATTGCCTAAACCACCTAGGCTAGAGTGGTCTGAAGTAGGAAAACCTGACGAGCCTGTAATACAGTCACACCAATATAAAACCTCGAATTTCGAGCTGGCAACAACTGAACATGAGAGGCCACTAACTGAAATCGAGTGGTACGAAAACAAAAGCGGACCTAGCTTTAAAAAAAGCGCATCATCGTTGCCAGAACAGCGTAACCTCGAATTGAAATTATCAGATATCGAATTGCCGCGGCCCGACTTCTTTAAAACCCGCCTCTTTCGGTGTTACTCGTGCATCGGTTGCAAAACTGTTTCGGCTAGTAGTACGCCTGTGGTGCAATGCCCCGACAATTGTTGTTACACCGTGTTATGGACCGAACACGGTAGGACCACACTGGCTAGACTGTGTGCGACACTAAAACGAAGTTCGTGCAAGAACTATTGTACTCAAGTGAAATCGATTGTGGCCCGTAATGATCGTAATGGCATGGTGCACCTCTGTAAGACTTGTAGTGGTAATATGTGTAATTTTGTAGCAGGTACAATTAGATGTTATGAATGTACTAATTGTGATGTGATTGATGCGACAACGCCAACTGTTAAATGTGATAGCAACTGTTGTTTAACGGTTCAACAAGTGGAAACTAATGGTGTTGGTGTGTCTAAAAGATTTTGTGCTGCTGCTGCTACTACTAGTGGGGAAACTTGTACTAACCAGTGTGGTGGTTTTATTAACTGCGAGGCATGTACGTCTGATAAATGTAACAACGAAAACTTGTTTGATACTAAAAGTTTTTGTTATAAATGTATTGGATGTTATACTGTTAGCAACAGTACAGCTAGAGTTAAATGTAAAAGCAACTGTTGCTATACAATTGTTAGTGATAATAATATTAGGAGAGATTGTGCTGCTACTTGTAAGGACTACTGTACGAATCAAGCTGATTATTATAATAGGATTGTACATTATTGTAAAACATGCGAAGGCGATGGTTGTAATAGTAAACCCGTGATTAGCTGCTATAGTTGTACAGGTTGCAATCAAATCAATAGCCGTACAAATGTTCAGTTATGCCAAACTAATGCATGTTTTGCTAGCCTAGTTGAAATTAATGAGGTTGTAACAGCTGTACGAGGATGTGCGACTGCTGATTATTGCACTGATAAGGACAAACAATTGTGTACGGTATGTCGTTTTAATAACTGCAATAATAATGTTTTAAAAAACATTGTGCGGTGTTATAATTGTATCGGATGCTATTCTATTAGCAAGGGTGCTAGTAGGGTTGATTGTGATAACAAATGCTGCTACACGGCCATGTTGTTTATGAACAGTGGGTTGCATATAGAGCGCTCGTGTGCGCTTGTAAAACATTGTAAAGACTATTGTAAGGAACTGAGCAGTGTACACGAGTTGTTGTACTGTACTTCGTGTATGGGTAATAATTGTAATAGCGAGCTTGTTCTTAAAAAAATTAAATGTTATAAATGTAACAACTGTACGATTGTCACGGCTACTACAAGAACAATGTACTGTGCATCAGGTTGTTGTTATGCGACTATTATGAACGGGGTGGCTACTAGAGGATGCGCAAAGGATTGCAATAGTTTTTGTGATGGCACACAAAGTAAGCAGTGTAGCACTTGTATGGGTGATACTTGTAATAGGCATGTTTTACACAATCCTATTAGGTGTTACAATTGTGATAACTGCTATGATGTTTCTTCACGTACAAACACTGTTTTTTGTGAGGACAACTGTTGTGCAGTGATGTTATGGTTGGATAAAACTAGTAGTAGTGGTAGTAGAGCATGTGTTAAACGAAGATGTGTTAGGAATTGCCCTACACACTGTTCAAGTTCAAGTGTTATTAAATCCAATAAACAGTTGCAGTATTGTATGGTGTGTCGTGAGGACAATTGTAACAGTAATGCCGTTACTAGGGCTGGCCGTGTGATTAGTTGCTATACTTGTAGCTATTGTGATAAAATTACAACCCACACAGCCATTACTGAATGTAACACGGGTTGTTGTTATGAAGCCGTTTTTAATATTGATGGAAAGGTTGTTACGAAACGTAAATGTGGTGGTAAAGGTAACTGCGAGGATATTTGTAAAGGGATTAAAGATGCCATCAAATGCAACTCTTGTGGTTATAACAAATGTAACAACGCTTCACTGATTGAATCTACAGCTATAGAAATGGGCACTACACGATGTTACAAGTGTAAAGGATGTTATCGGGTGAATTCAACAACCCCCATACACAATTGTCCGCCTAACTGTTGTTTCACAGTTGTTTGGAGTGAAAATGGTGTTATGCAGTGTGGTAGATTGTGTGGACTGATTGTGGTTAGGTCTTGTGATGAATATTGTTCACATTTCAAAATTATACTTGAAAGTCGTGGGCCTAATTCGGTGGTGCATTATTGTAATGTTTGTACGACTGATAAGTGTAATAGTAAGGATGTTAGGGTACAAACAACTGCAAGGGCTGTTAGGGCTGTTAGTTGTTACACTTGTAAGGATTGTACACGCGTTAGTAAGATGACTGAAGTTGTTGGATGTCCAAGCAATTGTTGTTATGCTGCTTTATTTAGGAGGGATGATGGGAGATATCATTCTGAACGTATGTGTGCTGATGTTGAGACTGGGAAGAGTTGTGAAGGATATTGTGTGCATTTAAGTATTTATCGGAATTTAGTAGGGCCTACAGATGTTTTAAAGGATTGCGAGGTTTGTAGTAGTGGGGACAAGTGTAATGATAAGAAGTTTACAACATTGGTTAGTTGTTATCATTGTTTGGGATGTTCTAAAGTTGTTAGTGGATTGAATTTATGTAGGAGCGAATGTTGTTACACTGTTGTATGGACTGAACTAGGGGTGACTCGTAATGGACGGTTTTGTGCTGACCTAAAAGGGTCAACATGTGAAAACTATTGCAAGGTTATTGGAAACAGCTTTGGTAATGTAGAGGTGCACCTTTGTAAAACCTGTACATCCGATCTTTGTAACAGTGAGGAAATTGATAAGGTTACAGCTGGAATTATAACAAGAAATGAGAATGTTATTGAGTGTTATGTATGTAAAAACTGTACGAGTAAAAGAGTTGATAATAATACGGCTTTAGAGGCATGTTCTAGTGGTTGTTGTGCTGCCACTCTTTTAGAAACTAATGGGGAAGTTGTTTTAACACGTATGTGTGCAACGGTTAAACCTGGTTGGACCTGCCACCGATATTGTGAGATGGTAGAACATTTACATCCAGAATCTGTACGTTATTGCAAAGTTTGCACATACAATCGATGTAATAATAAACATCTTACCATTAAAACAATTAAATGTTATGATTGTAATGGATGTGTTCATATTAATAATGAAACAACTGTTATAAAATGCCCTAGTAACTGTTGTTACACCCTGCAACGGACAAAACATGGTCAAACTAATTTCATAAGGAGTTGTGCTGATTTAAATGAAACATCCTGCAAAAACTACTGCCCGTATATCCAAAAACATGGTATAGTCCACTACTGTAAAACATGTAACTCAAACAAATGCAATCATGAACGACCTAAAGGTATTATAACATGTTACGACTGCAATAACTGTTCTACAGTCACAACCAACACTCCTGTTGCAATTTGTTACACCGGGTGTTGTTATTTCGCACAAATTCAACATAGGGATGGACGCGTTGTGGTGCAAAGACATTGCGCACCTGTAAAATCTACCAAAACATGTCGCGGTTACTGTCCTTGTTTCCAAAAACAGCTGCACACATCCAACCACCTTACTGTTTGCAAAGTTTGCACCACGGATCGTTGTAACAATAAAACTATTCACGATAAAACTTCTATTGAATGCTACAAGTGTCACGAATGCCCCACAGTGCCCTCAAACACATGCACAATGAAATGCCCTAACAAATGTTGTTTCACCATCGATGTCCTACTATTTGGAACACATATGATGTCAAGAAGATGTGAAACGATTCGATCCAACTGGTTATGTTAAAGATTGCAGGGTGTGTGAAACAAACAAGTGTAATAAAAATCCATCTCAAGCTCAAGCAGACACCATTAACTGTTATAAATGTACAAACTGTTATCACATAACATCTGATAGCCCTACAGAAGTTTGCAGTGGTACATGTTGCTTTACAAACGTATTCATATTAAATGGACTCAAAAAAGTTAGCAGGGGTTGCTATAAAAACGCGCCCTGTAGAAATACATGTGATTTAAACAGACTGTTCGAAACTAATGGTAGATTGGAGAGTTGTAATGTATGTAGTTACCACTTATGTAACTCCATGCCCGTTACAATGTCCAAAGATGAACTACATACATGTTATAGTTGTCACAACTGTAAAACCGTCACAGTGAGCACCCCTAAACAAGAATGCCCCAGTAGATGTTGTTCGACAATGAGAATCGTTCTATTAGGTGCTAAAATGGTGGTACGCCGTTGCGAACATTCGCCCACATGCCTTAACATATGTGAAAAATCCGAGGAGAGTCTAACATTGTTTGATCCTGATGGGGAGATGTTGTATTGCAAAACATGCACAACCAAAAACTGTAACAATAAAAGCATACCGCCTACAGATGTTGTTACAACTTCAATAACCTGTTACCGGTGTAACGGGTGTAATAAAATCACTAATGAAACCGAATTGGAGGAATGTGCTAGCTCATGTTGTTCAACTGTTGAAATTATGATAGCTGGTGTGGTTACTGTTGTTAGAAGATGTGAGGATCGTTGTGAAATGGTTTGTACGCATGCTGTTGATAAAATGAATCAGTTTGATCGTGGTGGCCGAATGAGGTATTGTAATGTTTGTAGGTATGATAAGTGTAATCAAGAAGTTGTTAGAACAAGCCCGATACAATACCAAAACGAATGTTACAAATGCCACGACTGTTACTCCATTAAAGAACATCGTGTTACCCAAAAGTGCCCTACAAACTGTTGTTCGGTGATCCATATACAGTTGTTAGGGTTTACAATTGTTGCTAGACGTTGCGAGGTGTTTGTGGCGTGTAACAAGTTTTGCGAGGTGATTCGGGAGGATGTTAAACATTTTGATCCGACTAGTAGGGTGTTGAATTGTACTACATGTAGAACAAATAAGTGTAACAATGAAAAAATTTCATTAAATACAGTAGTTGATCGAATTGATGATAAACCAATCAAATGTTATAAATGTAAAAACTGCCACACGGTAACACAATCAACACATACGCAAGAATGTGCCAGCAAATGTTGTTCGAGTATCGAAACCATCATACTCAATGTTTCGATATTAACCAGACATTGCGAGACGGGTGTTGCGTGTGAAAAGGTTTGCGAAAGTAATGAGGAGGATGTGAGGCTGTTTGATCCAACAGCAAGTGTTAGATCATGTAAAGTTTGTTACACCAACAAGTGTAACCGTAAATCCTTTCAATCCGATACAACTACAACGGAAGAGCCTTCAATCATGACATGTTACGCGTGTAAAAACTGTTACACCATCAACACTGATACTGCTGTTGAAAACTGCCCAACAGAATGTTGTTCGAGTATAGATCTTACATTGCTAGGCACTCGCATACTTATAAGACGTTGCGAAAAAAAATCCACATGTGAAAACGCCTGCAAAACCATCAAAGATGATATCCAGTTGTTTGAACACACCGCTTCGGTTACCACATGTGATGTATGCAATACAACTAATTGCAATAAAGAAAACTACACCCCACCGATCACATCAATTGATTGCTACAAATGCCACAACTGCCACAACACGAAATCACCAAACATAAACAAATGCAATGGAAACAGTTGCGTTTCAATTGAAGCAAATGTTTTCAATAAAAAACTGATTGTACGAACATGTGTGAATGAACGTGAAGGTTTTTGTGAACGCGTTGAAAAGGTTGCAAATCGTTACGACCCAAATGCAATAGTTCACACCTGTAACATTTGTAATAAAACTGATTGTAATAATGAAACATTTGTTTCGACTCCAATTAAATGTTACAAATGCCATAATTGTAACTCGATTAATGGTGTTAAGTTGGTGACATGTGTTAGCGGTTGTTGTTCGACTATTCAAATTAAAATGTTGGGGGTGCAGAATGTTTCACGCCACTGCGAGACCAATTGTGCTACCGCTTGTAAAACCGCACGGGATGATGTAAGGATATTCGATAGCACCGGTGAGGTTAGTTACTGTAGGAGGTGTATGGATGATGAATGTAATCATGAAACAGTAGGCTATGAAAACAAACCGGTTAACTGTTATAAATGTCACAACTGTTACAGCATCACCTCTAAAAATGTTGAATTAGAAAAATGTGTAGTGGGTTGTTGTTCAACCATCCATATAACGCTGTTAGACTCTAAAATTGTAACTAGAAGATGTGAGAATCGGACTAGTTGTGAACATGTGTGTGAAAGCACTCAGAGTGACCTAAAAGCGTTCGATCCGAAATCAAAGTTGGAAAAATGTACGATTTGTACTGGTGACAAATGTAATAACGAGGATCTACAACGCGGCACATGCGGGCCTACAACATTTGAATGCTACAGGTGTGTCAACTGTTTATACATACGATATAACACGACTAAAGAAACATGTGAAACCGAGTGTTGTTCAACATTACAAATTAACCTATTAGGCAAGAACGTAACGGTTAGAGGATGTCAAAGAAAAATGGACTGTGATAACTATTGCCCGAAAGCTGCTGAGATTGTACACCGTTTCGATCCAGACGGACAAATCGGTTACTGTAAAACATGCCGCACCAAGAATTGTAACATAAAACAATTCATAATACCACCACCTGAAGAAACTACAAACTTTACATGTTATAGCTGCCACAATTGTGTTGTCGCAGGATCTAAAACGGATGTAGAATACTGCCCTACAAAATGTTGTGTAACTGTTGTTACAGCCATGTTGGATGAACAAATTCTGTATAGACGTTGCGAGCTGAGAACTAAATGTGAAAACTTTTGCGAGTTAGCGGAAGAAGATGTCCAACGGTTTGATCCAAATGGCGCCTCTAAATACTGCAATGTTTGTTATAAAAAAAACTGTAATAATGAACCATTTAATATACCCATAGCCTGCTATGTTTGTACCGATTGTCCTACAATAACATCACATACCAGTATTAAATCATGTAGTTCGAGCTGTTGTTTAACTGCTACATGGGAGTTTGATGGCGAACGTAACACCTCAAGATTATGCGCTGATACCAGTGAGATACCGTGTGAAAAGATATGTGAAAGTACCGAGAGACTGATTGAAGAAGAGTATTTAAACAGCACCTTTTATGGCTGTAAGGTTTGCATTGGGAATCATTGCAATAAACAGTCGTTTGATCATGAACAACTACGTCCAATCAAACAATACAAATGTTACACGTGTATTGGATGTACTATACCCACGTATCAAACACCTACAAAGTACTGCACTTATTGCTACGAGGTTATGTATAGAAACTACCATATTATACGTAATTGTGCTAAAGATTTAAATCATTGCAACAGCCTAACAGACTTCAAACATTGCGAGGTGTGCACGTACAACCGTTGTAATAATCGGGTATTCCGTGTAATGACCACAGCTACTAGTATGATTGAAGATATAACAGATCCAACAAGAGCTACAACTGTGCCCAAACAAACAGACGTTAAAACAATGCCAACTAATGATAAAACAAAGAAATCTAATACTCAATCAGTTACACAAACGGTATCAGATACTACACCGGTATTACATACTAAAACTGTATCAACTGTTAAAACTGTATCAACAACTGTTAAAACTGTATCAACAACTGTTAAAACATCTACTAAACCCACTACGAAACCCATAAAAGTTATTACAACAACCGCACCTGTAACATGTTACAGTTGTACCAACTGTACCGAAATAACAAGAAAAACAAAAACAGCCGATTGTAATTCGAAATGTTGTTATGCCGCCCTCTGGTTATCGCACGGTTATTTAAACAACAGCCGCGGTTGCGCGAAACCGCCCTGCAACAAGTACTGCGATTACTTGGATGGCCAGCACGCGCAAGTGCGCTACTGTAACTTCTGTTACACCCCAAAGTGTAACCATGAGACGCTTGAAATTGTTGATAACAGCGAAACGGTTACTACTAGTAGAATTCCGACTAAAGCTACTACACGTACACTTGTACAAACAAAAACAAAAACAAAAACAAAAACACAAACAAAAACACAAACACAAACACAAACACGCAAACGGACTATTGGAACAGTAACTGCCACTGCTGTTGTCGTGACTGCCGGATCACCATCAGTGGTGAGGTGTTACAAGTGCTATGACTGCATTGAGGTGACCAAAGATGATATATTGGAGGAGTGCCACAGCCAGTGTTGTTCGACGATTGAGATGGTGATGCATGGGAAGAAGTTGGTGTCGCGGGCGTGCGAGTTCAAGGCGAGGTGCAATGATGTTTGTGAGCTGGCTGAGAGGCAGATTTTGAGGCTGGACCCGAACGGGGTGATTGGGGACTGCAGTGTTTGCACTAAGGATAAGTGTAATGATCGGGTGTTTCATTTTGTTCATTTTCTTAACACTGCGGACTGTACCCAAATGAGTTGGATTGTTTTAGTTGTTACTGTTTCTATTATTGTTTTGTTATAGTTAACTGTTGTTATTAATAAAAACAAGTGTTTTGTTTGAAGTTAAATACGATTGTTTTTAATGGATCATGACTACATCTTATGAATTATCTATTTTATAGTTTTATCTAATAATGTAAACTCAAAAATTACAAATCTGACATTCGTTCGTGTACAAACAGTACTATAACTCTATATGTAGTTTTCAAAATTTTATAAAATTACTCTGTATATATTCACAGATAGTCATACTAAGTCCCTACAAAGTATGTAATGTATATCTCAACTATTCGTAGTGTTTTTGGGTTGTTAAACTCTAAAGTTACAAATCTGACATTAGCCAGCGGATAAAAAGTACCATAACTATGTTAGTAAAATTCAAAATTTTATAAAATTTCGCCTAATATATTTAAAAATGGTTATACTTAGCCTCTACGAAGTATGAAATATATATATCTCAACTATTCGTAGTGTTTTTGGGTTGTTAAACTCTAAAAGTACAAATCTGACATTAATCAGCGAACAAAAAGTACCATAACTCTGTTTATAATTTTTAAAATTTTATAAAATTACATTGAGTATATTTACAAATAGTCTTATTTGGACCCTACAAAGTATAAAATGAGTATCTCTACAATTTTTAGCCTTTTTGGATTGATAAACTAAAAAATTACAATTCTAACATTAGTTAATGGACAAAGAGTACCATAACTCTGTTAGTAGTATTCAAAATTTTATAAAAGTTTACCTAATATAGTTACAAATGGTTATATTTAGTCCCTACAAAGTATGAAATATATATCTCAACTATTCGTAGTGTTTTTGGGTGGTTAAACTCAAAATTACAAATCTGACATTAGCCAGCGGGTAAAAAGTACTATAACTCTGTTTATAATTTTCAAAATTTTATAAAATTACATTGAGTATATTTACAAATAGTCATACTTTGTCCCTACAAATTATGAAATAAGTATCTCAACTAGTCTCGGCCTTTTTGGGTTGTTAAACTCAAAAATTATAATTATAAATGACATTAGTTAGGGAACAAAAAGTACCATAACTCTGTTGGTAGTATTCAAAATTTTATCAAATCTCGACTATTATATTTACAAATGGTTATACTTAGTATCTACAAAGTATGAAATGTATATCTCAACTATTCGTAGTGTTTTTGGGTGGTTAAACTCAAAATTACAAATCTGATATTAGTCAGCGGGTAAAAAGTACCATAACTCGGTTTATAATTTTCAAAATTTTATAAAGTTACGTTAAATATATTTAGAAATAGTTATACTGAGCCCCTACAAAGTATAAAATGAGTATCTCAACTATTTTTAGCCTTTTTGGATTGATAAACTCAAAAATTACAATTCTGACATTAGTTAATGGACAAAGAGTACCATAACTGTGTTAGTAGTATTCAAAATTTTATAAAATTTCGCCTAATATATTTACAAATGGTTATACTTAGTCCCTACAAAGTATGAAATATGTATCTCAACTATTCGTAGTGTTTTTGAGTTGTTAAACTCAAAATTACAAATTTGGCATTAGTCAGCGGGTAAAAAGTATTATAACTCTGTTTATAATTTTCAAAATTTTATAAAATTACGTTAAATATATTTACAAATAGTTATACTCAGCCACGACAAAGTATAAAATGAGTATCTCAACTATTTTTAGCCTTTTTGGATTGATAAACTCAAAAATTACAATTCTGGCATTAGTTAATGGACAAAGAGTACCATAACTGTGTTAGTAGTATTCAAAATTTTATAAAATTTCGCCTAATATATTTACAAATGGTTATACTTAGTCCCTACAAAGTATGAAATATGTATCTCAACTATTCGTAGTGTTTTTGGGTTGTTAAACTCAAAATTACAAATTTGACATTAGTCAGTGGGTAAAAAGTATTATAACTCTGTTTATAATTTTCAAAATTTTATAAAATTATGTTGAAAATATTTACAAATAGTCATAATTAGATTCTACAAATTATGAAATGAGTATCTCAACTATTCATATTTATTTTGAGTTATTAAACTCAAAAATTACAAATCCTACATCATTACATCGGGGGATAAAAGTACTATAACTCAGTTTGCAGTTTTCAAAATGTTATAAAATTATACTAAATATATTTACAAATAGTCATAATTAGCTTTTACAAAGTCTGAAATACGTATCAAAAATATCAATCATTTCATACTATTTTGAATTTTTATGCAGGTAACAGTATTCATATATGAAATTTTATTAACTGTAGCCTCAATAATTGAGATAATTTAACGAATAATATGTCTTTAAAAACATAGATAAATGAGTAACATAGAAATGTCTCAAAATATCCAAAATCCAATAATTTAATACTTTTTTGAATTTTTTTTATGCAGCTAACTATATTCTTATATGAACTTTTATTAACTGTAGCCTCATTAATTGAGATAATTTAACGAACTATATATTTTTATAAGCATGGATCAATGGGTAACATATAAATGTCTCAAAAATATCCAAAATTCAATTGTTTAATATTTAGACATTAGTTACCGGACAAAAAGTAGCATAACTCTGTTTGTAGATTTCAAAATTTTATAAAATGTCGCTGAATATATTTACTAATATTCATACTTATCCCCTACAAAGTATGAAATGTGTAGCTCAACTATTCTTAGCCTTGTTGCGTTGTTAAACTCAAATATTACAAATTCTACATTAGTCAGAGGATAAACAAATACTATAACTCTGTTTATAGTTTTCTTAATATTATAAAATAAAGCTAAATATATTAACAAATAGTCAAACATAGCCCCTACTAATTACGAAATGTGTATCTCAGCCATTCATAGTTTTTTTTGGGTTGTTAAACTCAAAAATTACATATCCGACATTAGGCAGCAGGTAAAAAATACTATAACTCTGTTTTTAGTTTCCAAACGTTCATAAAATTACGCTCAATATATTTACAAATAGTCATACTTAGCTACTAGAAAGTATGAACGGTGTTTCTCAATTATTCGTAATCCTTTTGGGTTGTTAAACTCAAAAAATATAAATTAATATTAATCAACGGGTAAAAAGTACTTTTCAAAATTTTCAAAATTTTATAAATTTAGGCTACATATATTTACAAATAGTCATACTTAGCCCTTATAAAATATGAAGAGTGTATCTAAACTATTTATAGTTTTTTTTGGATTGTTAAACTTAAAAATTACAAATCCTACATAAGTCAAGCGATAAAAAGTGCTATAACTTTGTTTGTAGTTTACAAAATTTGATCAAATACAGCTGTATATATTTATAAATAGTCATACTTAGCCCCTACAAAGTATGAAATATAGATCTGAACGATTCGTAGTCTTTTTGAGTTCTTAAGCTCATAAATTACAAATCTGACATTAGTCAACGAGTAAAAAGTACCATAACTCTGTCTGTAGTTTTCAAAATTTTATAAAATTACGCTGAATATATTTATAAATTGTCATACTTAGCCCCTATAAAGTATGAAATGTGTATCGCAACTATTTGAATTTTTTTTTTGGGTTAAATTCAAAAATTACAAATCTAACATTAGTTAGGGGGTAAAAAGTACTATAATCCTATTTACAGTATTCAAAATTTTATAAAATTATGCTGAGTATATTCATGCTTGGTGTCAGAAAGTATGAAATATATAACTCAACTATTTATAGTCTTTTTGGGTTGATAAACTCAATCCTACAATAGTTACGGGATAAAAAGTACTATCTCTGTTTTTAGTTTTCAAAATTTTATAAAATTACGTTGAATATATTAACAAATAGTGATAATTAGCCCTTACAAAGTACGAAATGTGTATCTCAACCATTTGTAGTTTTTTTTTTTGGTTGTCAAACTCTAAAATTACAAATTAGTCAGCAGGTAAAATGTATCATAACTTTGTGTGTAATTTTATAAATTTTATAAAATTTCTCTGAGTATATTTACAAATAGTCATACTTAGACCCTTTAAAGCATGAAATGTGTATCTTAACTCTTTGTATTTTTTTGGTTTATTAGACTCAAAAATTACAAACCTGAAACTAGTTCTAGGACAAAAATTACTATAATTCTGTTTATAATTTTCAAAATTTTATTAAATTATGTTAAATGCATTTACAAATAATCATACTTTGCACCTACAAAGTATGAAATGTATATTTCAACTATTTGTAGTATTTTTGGATTGTTAAACTTAAAAATTACAAATGCTTCAATAGTCAGGGGATAAAAAGTACTATAAGTCAGTTTGTAGATTTCAAAATTTTATAAAATTTCGCTGAATATATTTACAATCAGTTATACTTAGCCCTTACAAAGTATAAAATATGTAACTCAACTACTAGTAGTCTTTTTGGGCTATTTAACTTAAAAAATTACAAATCTACCATTATTCAAGGGATAAAAAGAACTATAACTCTGTTTGTAACGTACGAACTTTTATAAAATGTCTCTGAATATATCCACAGAGAGTCAGATTTAGTCCTTACAAAGTATGAAATATATATCTCAACTATTTATAGCTTTTTTGGATTGTTAAACTTAAAAATTACAAATGCTTCATTAGTCAGGGTATAAATAAAAACTACTATAACTCTGTTTGTAGAATTCAAAATTTTATAAAATTTCGCGAAATATATTTACAAATAGTTATACTTAGCCCCTACAAAGTATAAAATATGTAACTCAAATATTTGTAGTCATTTTGGGCTGTTAAATTTAAAAAATACAAATCTAACATTAGTCGGGCATAAAAAGAACTATAACTCTGTTTGTAGCGTACAGAATTTTATAAAATTTCTCTGAGTATATCTACAGAGAATCAGATTTAGATCTTACAAAGTATGAAATGTATATTTCAACAATTTGTAGTCTCTTTGTATTGTTAAACTTAAAAATTACAAATACTTTATTAGTCAGGGAATAAAAACTACTATAACTTTGTTTACAGATTTCAAAATTTTATAAAATTTCGCTGATTATATTTACAAATAGTTATACTTAGGTCATACAAATTATAAAATATGTAACTCAACTATTAGTAGTCTTTTTGAGCGGTTTAACTTAAATAATTACAAATCTAACATTATTCAGGGGATAAAAAGAACCCTAACTCTGTTTGTAATGTACGAAATTTTTATAAAATTTCTCTAAATATATCCCCAGAGAGTTAGATTTAGACCTTACAAAGTATGAAATGTGTACCGTAACTATGTGTAGTCTTTTTGGGCTATTAAAGTTAAAAAATACAAATGTCTCATTAGTCAGGGGATAAAACTACTATAACTCTGTTTGTACCAATATTATATGATAAGTTAAGGCTTAAAAATTCACTCTCCGGTGGGACCCGAACCCACGTCTCCGGCTATCGCGGCAAGGAGGTATGTGGTGAAACAAGAGGCGAATACGGTAATGATTGGAATGTATGCAGAAAGTAAGTTAGCAACTGCCCACTAGCTAGCCAGGGCAGGTGGTCGCCATACAACCATCCTCGTCAAAAGGAATGATGTTGCATGTATATGAGATAAATAACATACGCGTGATAAAGTATTTGATTAAAAGCAGCACAACTCAAAACAGAAGGGAGTAGTCGGTAAATTGATGCTAGAGAGGAAGCAATTGTATGAAAGAGTGACCCTCACACCAACCAAACTATGCTCGTTAATTATCTGTGATGAACTCTGCACTATATTGTTTTAAATGAACAATGATATGACTTAATCAAAAAAAATCCCTTTAATCAAGTAACACCGTTCAAGTCAAACATGACACCTGGTTTGAATGAAATATGATTCGATATGAAACGAACAGTTTTATACATTTTACTAATATCCTACATAAACACCAGTAAGTACCCCATAAACCCAACCACCTACTTCTTTACAAACAATAATATTTTCTAGCCACCTGCAGCATCAACTGTTACGTCTGTTCAAACAACTCTTGCCATCGTTCGAATGAACTCCAAGCCTCATCATGCCCAACGAACTGTTGCTATTCAATAGCCACCAAAGCAGCGAAATTCGGTATAACCCACAGCCGCGGTTGCACGCATGACTGCAAGAGATTCTGCGCGGACCAACTGTTACAAACGTCGCTACAAGGTAAAAGCTTGTTATATTGTAGAAGCTGCTCGGAAAATCATTGCAATGACGATGATTTGTCAGCAACTGTTACATGTTATAAATGTACAGACTGTAATGGGGTCACACCTGCTACTAATGTTGTTAGCTGTTCGAATGGTTGTTATATAAATGAGGCTGATGTTATTGTGAGAGGTTGTAGCGATGTTTGTAGAACTAATGGGACTTGTAAGGCGTGTTATAGTGATCATTGTAATGGGCTAGTTTATACAGTTAATGTTGAGGATGGGAAATTATTTGTGAGAACTGAAAGTAGTGAATTATTTAATAAGTCTGATAGTAACGGTGTAGTTACACAATTATTTAATGAAACGACTAGAAATGCTAACATGGATACACTATTATTCTATATGGATGAAAGTGATGACACACAAATATTAAATATGGCTGAAACTGATGACGTGGCTAAACAATTGTTTAATATGACTGAAAGCAATGAAATGGTTACAAAATCATTTAATAAGTCTAAAAGTATTGATAAAGCTACAACGTTATTTAATACGGTTGAAAGTGATGATGTGGCTAGAAAGTCTGAAACTAATAATATAGCTACAACATCTGTTAATACAGCTGTAAGTGATGACGTGGCTCGAAAGTCATTTAATAGGCTGGAAACTAATGACGAAGCTACGAAATTATCTAACATAGCTAAAAATAATGACATAGATATAAAATCATTTAAACAGGCTGAAAGTAACAACAAAATTACACAATTATTTAATATTGCTACAAAATCTTTTGATATAACTGATGACATGGCAATTAAGGCTGAAATTAATATCACGGGTAGCAAATTATTGAATACTGCTGACTCTAATGACGCTACATCCATTATGTGTTACACCTGTAGCGACTGTAATGTTGTTGATGCAGACACCGCTAAGGAAACATGCAGTGCAGCCAATTGTTGCTACAAATATGTTATAGGGGACAGTGTTACGCGTGGCTGTAACAGTAACGACTGTGAGAACACTTGCAGTAGTTTAATGAAATCCAATCCCAATATTTCAGTTTGTTTAACATGCACGCACGATGAAACAGATAACTGTAACGGCATTGAAGAAGGTCCGTTTCGTTGCTACACCTGTGTGGGATGTTACAGCATTTCCAGGGAAACGGTTGTACGGGAATGTCCGAGTAAATGTTGCTACAGCTCGATATGGACCGAGTTCAATTCGACCAACGTGCACCGAGGCTGTGCCGTATTAAATGACACAGCTACATGCAATGATTTCTGTACAAAAATTAAATATAACCAACCTGATGCTGCCATCCAGTGTAGTACATGTAACACTAGATTATGTAATGACAAGAACATGCCTAAAATCACAAAAGCCCCCGTTATATACTATAAATGTTATGAATGTGTCGGTTGCTATCAATTCTCAAATGAAACCGTTGTGGACAATTGCGAGGACCAGTGCTGTTACGGTAAAATCCAAACAAATGCAGCCGGAACAGTTGCGTTGCGTGGTTGTGTTAAACTAACCAAAGGACAATCATGTGGCGAGTACTGCCCCAAGCTACTTACAGCGTATACCAATAAGGATCTACACTATTGCCAGACGTGCCATAAAACCAAGTGCAACACATGGACAATGCACCGTTTGATCAACTGTTACGAGTGCAACGATTGTAGCAATGTAACCACAAAAACGCCGCTGATTAAATGCCAAACCAACTGCTGCTATGCGGCCCTATACAAAAGAGTCGATGGCACTTATACAAACATACGTAAATGCGCTCAGTACGTGCCGAATCTTCCTTGCAGTCACTATTGTTCAGCCGCAAAAGACTTGGAAGGAACCACGTTGGAGGGTTGCCATGTGTGTAGTATGAACACATGTAACAACGAGCATATGAGCATCCCTGAACGGTCGCAAGAAATTGGTGGGTTTAGTTGTTACAACTGTGTGGGATGTTACACCATTTCCACGGAGAGTATTGTAGGGGAATGTCAGAGTAAATGTTGCTACAGCTCGATATGGACCGAGTTCAATACGACCAACGTTCACCGAGGCTGTGCCGCATTGAATGGCACAGCTACATGCGGTGATTACTGTACAAAAATTAAATATAACCAACCTGATGCTGCCATCCAGTGTAGTACATGTAACACTAGATTATGTAATGACAAGAAGCTCGTTAAGAAGATTAGTTGTTACGAATGGTATGACGATGTTAACATTACTGCTAGAGTAATAGTCACCTGTGAATATACAGATTGTTGTTTCTCGACTGCCGCTAAGGTTATAGCCGTAACCCGTAGTGGCGGTAGAAGTAAATATACTGCTTGGGGTTGTGGTAAATCTTACTTACCTTGCGATCGTGAATGTGTGGATGTCGCTAGGAGGCAAAACGTTTGGCAAAAGTCTATAGTGGATTGCCAGGTGTGCAGTACGAACTTGTGTAATAATCGTACCTTTGATAATGTAATTAAAACTCTACCGATTCTATTGAATGAATCCGCTGCAATTGATTGTTATAATTGTAAAGATTGTTACATGATTGATGGTGATAATGATGATCGTATTAAACTCACCAGGTGTACCAGCAAGTGCTGTTATGGGGGTAACGGTGAACGTAAATGTATTGAAACTACCACCTGTGATACCTATTGTGGTGTTAAAAGTGACTGTAGGACTTGTAGTAATGATGATAAGTGTAACAGTTGGAATTTGTTGATACCAACTGGTGCTATAAATTGTTACGCATGCGTAGGATGTTACTCGATAACCGATTCAGCAGCAACAGTCGCTTGTCCGGACAAGTGTTGTTCGGTAAGCGTTTGGACTGAATTCGAGGGCACTAACAGTGTCCGAAGATGTGTGAATTTGAATGGAGCCAAGTGTGACGATTATTGTGAACACCGTTTGGGAACAGATATTGTAAGTATCGACCCACATGGAATGGTACACTCATGCAGAGTCTGCTCATACAATAAATGCAATGATTGGCTAACCCGGGACCCTACAGAAATCGTAGAACCCTTCTATTGTTACAGCTGTGTAGGTTGTTACGATGTAGACAATGAAACGATTACGGAGGAATGCCCGAAAAAGTGTTGCCAAACAACCAAGTGGATTGAGTTTGGAGGTGTTAATATTGTACGGAAATGCGTTGCAAAATTACACGGGCAAACGTGTCAGAGCTATTGTCAGACGTATAATGATAAGATACATGTGAGGGATACACAAGCAACTATATATACGTGTAACATGTGTGAGCACAACTTGTGTAATGGACAATCCATTGATCCTAAAATAGTCCAATAAATAATCAAATGATAATTTAGTGAATATTGACAATAGTACAAACTTTAAATGTTACGACTATTACGGTTGCTACAGTATATCACCCACCATCCCCAGGTACAACTGCACCAATAATTGTTGTTACACAGTACTATGGACGCAGTTTGATCAAACGCAACTCGCACGCCGGTGCGCTAATTTAAAAGGAACGCCATGCAATGACTACTGTACAATTTTAAAAGCTGACCTCAAAAAAGATGACCCGAGAGGGATGATACACGAGTGTAAAACGTGCAATATTAGTGTATGCAATACAGATGTTCTCGGATCAACCGAGGCACCAACATTTCAAACTGTATCGTGTTACGACTGTTTCGGTTGTTATAGCATTTCAACAGACACCCCCACTATTAGTTGCAAGAGCAAGTGTTGTTACGCGGTATACTGGACTGAGCATGGTGTTAAACACATGGCGCGACGTTGTTCCAGTATACTAAATGAGGAATGTAGTGGTATATGTGATAAACTACGTACGAACCTACGACGTTCCGACCGTAAAGGGGAGATGCACGACTGTAAACAGTGCACCGAACCAAACTGCAATAACATAGAAGTTCACACCAATATGACGAAATGTTATCAGTGCAACTCATGCAATCGACTCAAACCAACAACACCGACCATATACTGTGCATCCGGTTGCTGTTACACCGCCAAATGGACGACCACAAACCGAGGCTGTGCTAGAACATCCCACTGCATCACCTACTGCAAACACATAAAACCGGCAACAGACAAATGCTACACATGCACCGCCGATAAATGCAATTCTAAATCACTGAAGCCGCGCCCGGCTATGACATGTTACGACTGCTACAACTGTTACACCATAACTGCAAACACAACCATCAAATGGACCACTCTGGGCACAACGCAAGCAGTCCGCCGTTGCGCCAAACACTACTCGCACGATTGCGAGCAAGCGTGCCCTCAAATGCGCGCGACGATTGAAACAGACGAGCCCGATACCATGGTGCACCACTGTAAATCATGTGCATCGCAAAACTGCAACAAACTACCAATTGGAACGAAAAACCGTCGTCACTAAATGTCTGATACCATCTGCGTACACACTCGAACAAGGACAATATTAATCACACTAAAATAACATTTGTCGAAACACACGACAACTACTGTACGGGTAAAACAATTGTGTTACACCTAAACCGCGATTGTTTTAAGGCTAGAGTTAATTTGACATGTGTGATTCTAACCTCACTTTTGCCAATTTAGACACATAATATGCGACGTTGCCATTTATAAACAGAGGTTCAACGTCATGTACGTCTGTTTATAAATGGCAACGTCGCATACTATGTGAATGAATGAGATGAAAAATTAAAAACATTGTATGCAACATTTGACTAACAATATAATCACGGGTTATAGTTACCTAGGCTTTATAAGCCCGAGCCTAACAATTGTAATAGTGTAAACAGTTGAACCGTACTAAATGCTCAACCTATATACCGTTAAAATAAAATATCCGGTTCAAGAGGTGAGGTTAGTGTCGCGGGATGTCCCCCACTAACCAAACTATCCCCGTACACTATTTCAAACGACTTGAAGTCTGCATTACGTTGTTCTCCTTTACTTTCTATGATTAAATTATTTTCATTTATTAATGAACGCCTGATTTGTAAAAAAAATAATGTGAGAAACAATGTAGTGCATAGTTCAAGTCATTTGGAATAGTGGACGGGCATAATTTGGTTGGTGGGGGCTTCCCACCCGCCCCACCTTGGTTCGTATTGTATTTTCCATGGGATAACACTCTTCCTGAAATGGTTTAAACAATAAAAAACCTTTTTGTCCATTGAAAAAACTATGCGAGCGAAGGTGGGGTGGGCGGGTGTCCCCTACTAACCAAACTATGCCCGTCCTTTATTTCAAATGACTTGAACTATGCAACTACATTGTTTCTTACATATTTTTATGAATTAAGCGAAAATAAATAAATGAAAATAATTGAATTATAGAAAGTAATGGATAATAGTTTAGTGTAGAGTTCAAGTCGTTTGAAATAGTGGCCGGACATAGTTTGGTTGGTAGGGCCCGCCCGCCCACCCCACCTTTGTTCGCAAAGTTCTTCCATAGGATAAGACTTCTTGGAATAGTTTAAACAAAATAAAACATCTGTATCCATTGAAAAAACTATGCGAGCGAAGGTGGGGTGGGCGGGTGGTCCCTACCAACCAAACTATGCCCGTCCACTATTTCAAATAACTTGAACTCTGCACAATACGGTTATCCATTAATTTATATTCTATTACATTAATTCCATTTGTTAATTTACGCCTAATTCATAAAAAAAATGTGAAAAACAATGTAGTGCATAGTTCAAGTTGTTAACTAACTATGCCTGTCTTCTATTTCAAACGACTTGAACTATATACTACATTGTTTCTCACATTTTTTTTACGAATTAGGCGTAAATTAACAAATGGAATTAATGTAATAGAATATAAATTAATGGATAACCGTATTGTGCAGAGTTCAAGTTATTTGCAATAGTGGACGGGCATAGTTTGGTTGGTAGGGGCCACCCGCCCACCCCACCTTCGCTCGCATAGTTTTTTCAATGGATACAGATGTTTTATTTTGTTTAAACTATTCCAAGAAGAGTGTTATCCTATGGAAGAACTATGCGAACAAAGGTGGGGTGGGCGGGCGGCCCCTACCAACCAAACTATGCCCGTCCACTATTTTAAATGACTTGAACTATGCACTACACTATTATCCGTTATTTTCTATGATTAAATTAATGTCATTTATTAATTTAAGAATAATTAAAAAAATACATGTGAGAAATAATGTAATGCATAGTTCAAGTCGTTTGAGATAGTGGACGGGTATAGTTTGGTTGGTAGGGACCACCCGCCCAGCCCACCTTTGCTCGCATTGTTTTCTTCACAGGATAACACTCTTCCTGAAATGGTTTAAACAATATAAAGCGTTTGTATCTATTGAAAAAACTATGCGAGCGAAGGTGGGGTGGGCGGGTGGTCCCTACCAACCAAACTATGCCCGTCCACTATTTCAAATAACTTGAACTCTGCACAATACGGTTATCCATTAATTTCTATTCTATTACATTAATTCCATTTGTTAATTTACGCCTAATTCGTAAAAAAAAATGTGAGAAACAATGTAGTATATAGTTCAAGTCATTTGAAATAGTAGACAGGCATAGTTAAATTAACGACTTGAACTATGCACTACATTGTTTCTTACATATTTTTATGAATTTAGCGAAAATAAATAAATGAAAATAATTGAATTATAGAAAGTAATGGATAATAGTTTAGTGTAGAGTTCAAGTCGTTTGAAATAGTGGCCGGACATAGTTTGGTTGGTAGGGGCCGCCCGCCCACCCCACCTTTGCTCGCATAGTTTTTTCATAGGACAACACTCTTCTTGGAATAGTTTAAACAATATAAAACATCTGTATCCATTGAAAAAACTATGCGAACGAGGGTGGGGTGAGCGGTCGGCCCCCACCAACCAAACTATCCCCGTCCACTATTCCAAACGACTTGAACTTTACATTACATTATTTTTCACATGTATTTTTTTAATTATTCTTAAATTAATAAATGACATTAATTTAATCCTAGAAAATAACGGATAATAGTGTAGTGCATAGTTCAAGTCATTTGAAATAGTGGATGGGGATAGTCTGGTTAGTTAGTTCAAACTTTTTTTCTACTACTAGTTACACATGCTGACAGTCATATTAATAGTACAGCGTGTCACTACTAGTTACTAGTAGTATCCAAACGGACAGGGCTAATGTGTATGAACTGATTGAGGCGGCAATTGTTGAAACTATATCCTAATAGGGTAATTGAGGACTGATCTAATGATAGGTGTAATGATCGGGTGTTTCATATTGTCTATTTTCCTGACGCTGCGAATTACTTGGATTGTTTTAATTGTTACTATTTGTATGATTGTTTTGTTATATGTTAATTGTTATTAATAAATGTTAAATGTTTTGTTTCAAGTTAAATACGATTTTTTAAAATAAATCATAATTAGATCCTAAGAACTATCTATTTTATTTTATTCTACTGGAGGCGTAGTTGCAAGATGAACTGCAACATGTACCCATACCTGAAGCAAAAATTTCAAAGGTAAATCCATTTTTTAATGGCTTAAATACCCAAACTGGCATTTGTTTTAATAAAAACAGTCGTAGATCGCTTGATAGTTGCTAGAATCATATGAAATTTTCAGAATATATTCCTAAACAGTCATATTCAAATCATACTAAATCTGAAGAAGATATCTCAAAGGTAAATTCACTTTATAATGGTTTGAATACCCAAAATGGCATTTGTTTTAATAAAAACAGCCGTAGATCTCTTGATAGTTGCTAGAATCATATGAAATTTTCAGAATATATTCTTAAATAGTCATATTCTACTCATACTAAATCTGAAGAAGATATCTCAAATGTAAATCCACTTTTTAATGGCTTGAATACCCAAACTGGCATTTGTTTTAATAAAAACAGTCGTAGATTGCTTAATAGTGGCTAGAATCATATGAAATTTTCGGAATATATTCTTAGATAGTCATATTCAACTCATACTAAATATGAAGAAGATATTTCAAAGGTAAATCCACTTTTTAATGACTTGAATACCCAAAATGGCATTTGTTTGAATAAAAACAGCCGCAGATCGCTGAATAGTTGCTAGAATCATATGAAATTTTCAGAATGTATTCTCAAATAGTCATATTCTACTCATACTAAATATGAAGAAGATTTATCAAAGGTAAATCCACTTTTTATGGCTTGAATACCCAAACTGGCATTTGTTTTAATAAAAACAGCCGTAGATTGCTTGATAGTTGCTAGAATCATATGAAATTTTCAGAATATATTCCTAAACAGTCATATTCAAATCATACTAAATCTGAAGAAGATATCTCAAAGGTAAATTCACTTTATAATGGTTTGAATACCCAAAATGGCATTTGTTTTAATAAAAACAGCCGTAGATCTCTTGATAGTTGCTAGAATCATATGAAATTTTCAGAATATATTCCTAAATAGTCATATTCACCTCATACTAAATATGAAGAAGATATCTCAAAGGTAAATCCACTTTTTAATGGCTTGAATACCCAAAATGGCATTTGTTTTAATAAAAATAGCCGTAGATCTCTTGATAGTTGCTAGAATCATATGAAGTTTTCAGAATATATTCCTAAATAGTTATATTCAAATCATATTAAATATGAAGCAAAAATTTCAAAGGTAAATCCACTTTTTAATGGCTTAAATACCCAAACTAGCATTTGTTTTAATAAAAACAGACGTAGATCGCTTGATAGTTGCTAGAATCATAACGGATAATAGTGTAGTGCATAGTTCAAGTCGTTTGAAATAGTGAACGGGCATAGTTTGATTGGTAGGGGCCACCCGCCCACCCGACCTTTGTTCGCATAGTTTTTTCATTGGATATAGATGTCTTATATTGTTTAAACTATTCTAAGAAGAGTGTTATCCCATGGAAAACTATGCGAACAAAGGTGGGGTGGGCGGGTGGCCCCTACCAACCAAACTATGCCCGTCCACTATTTCAACCGACTTGAACTATGCACTACACTATTTTCCGTTATTTTCTTTGATTAAATTAATGTCATTTATTACTTTAAGACTAATTAAAAAAATATATGTGAAAAATAATGTAATGCATAGTTCAAGTCGTTTGAATTAGTGGACGGGCATAGTTTGGTTGGTATTCTAA
Source organism: Lordithon lunulatus (assembly GCA_963942505.1). Lineage (NCBI taxonomy): Eukaryota > Metazoa > Arthropoda > Insecta > Coleoptera > Staphylinidae > Lordithon > Lordithon lunulatus. The sequence goes on along the minus strand of OZ012675.1, from coordinate 43,226,492 downwards.
TAAACATAAACTAAAAAGAGTTTTTTTTTTATTATAAAAGTAACTTACTAATAATTAAATAATCACTGCCTGTATATATAGAAATATTATGAGACGACACTGGGTGAAGAGGAAAACGAATTAATTTCTAACCAGCATTCTAAATTATGGCCACCGAATTAATTACGTTTTATCAAGTTATCCACAAATCACAGACAATCTGTTACGCGCTGGCCCGCCCCCCATGATTTGATTATAATTACCGGAGTTATCTTTAGGCGATACCTACTGAGACTTTTTTGCGTCATGAGTTTTTGACTACTAGAAGTGTGTCAAGCTATAATAGACTGATGCCATATCAAATTAAATTTTGAACTAGTATTTGAGAATATTTGTATGATTTAGTATTTTTCCTATATTTGTCACACTTTCCTATGTGTGTGGGTGCTGTTACATAATCTGGACTGTTTGTTAAAAATATTTTTGATACCATATATATATATATATATATATATATATATATATATATGTGTGTGTTGACGTCGCTAATGATGCACCCATGAAGGAGCCATCGCATATTTCTAACCCCATTGGCGGACAGGCATTACGAAAAAATCCTCATTAGAAAACTTTAACCAGAATGCATTATCACCCTTGCATTACCGATATTTGTTCATGATAATAAATGCTGTTTTTCGGAAAGTAAAAATATAATATATCTTTAAAGGTGTCTCTATTTTTTTTTGTTTTGTTTGCAGTTTAGCAACAAGAAAAGTAATGTAAAAAGTAGCAAAATATTTGATATCTGCTATTTGAAGCTATTGTGAGTAATATGAGATTTAAATGTGCGTGTGTTATCTTTATTTAAGGTAAATCTTGCATTCATAATAGTCTATAATCTATTTGAGTTTGCATTATGTCTATTGTGTTGTATGTCCATTAAAATAAAACAAAGCCCAATGGCCTGTGGTAGGCCAATAAAAGTGTGTAAATATAAGTAGGTTTATACTATTCCCTGATTATCAACACACTCAATAGTAGCAAGTAGTAACAATGTTACTAACTCTATGTGCGGGCGTCGTTTTTCTCCTCGGCACTTCTGCAGTTGAAGGTACGATTTGCATAGTTTAGTCGAATAGATTTCAAAGATTATAATATCTCGCGAAGAATCTGCAACAGCTACTTTCCGAAAACAACTGTCGAAAAGTAGTTGTTTTTATTTGACGTGGCATGGAAACAACAAATTCCAGAGCCAACATCTTGTGTTACAAAATTTAGAAGCGCCTAGACTGAGATATTTTCTAAGCCTATGCTGAGATGATTTTATAACTGTTACCTTAAATACAAACTCAACCTAGGTTGATATGTGGTGTCGCCAGATGGCGTTAACTTTTTTTCCTAGGGAGAAAGTGTATCATTATTATTCATAAACTAAAAACAATTTATATTTTATTCATAATGACTAAACTGATTATTATATGAAAAATAGGAAAAATCAAAAATGTCTTAATAGCGTTTTGCCACTAAGCGCAAGCTTGTCAGTGGCCGCTTTCCATTTGAGTCAATACATTAGTTTTACTTAAAGATTATTATTAAGTTACATGTTAATCGTCTTTGGTGCGCATCCAGTTTTTTATCTCCAATTTCGCACTTTTTAAAGAACACAGGCTTAACAGATCCGGTGGAATTCTATTAAACAATGTTTTTACAGACATTTCTTTGGATCGCGCACCATATTTATTGCTATGTGTCCCTATCTTAAATTTTTTATTTGTACATAATCTTGTTCCTTTCCCGTGGTTTATTGTTGGTTCATTTTGCATCAAAAAGTAGTTTTTCATTATTAGTTTGTAATCACATAAATTTTTAATGTTAAGAATTTGGCCGGTTTTGTAGACATTGAAGGTTGGATTCATTTGTTTTTCATCGTAATACAAGTATCTTGTTATCCGGTCCTGTGAGGATTGTAGCCTGTTGAGTAGATAATTCGAAGTGTGTCCATAAATTGTAATGCCATACGATATTATTGATTCGACAAGAGAATGGTAGATTGTGATTAATACTTTTTCTGGCAAAAACTCTTTTAGGTGTTAAATTGATATGCAAAGTATCTTAGTTTGTTATTAACTTGTTGAACATGCCAATCCCACAAAAAGTTATGGTGAATAAATAGTCCAAGATACTTTTGTCTTTCTATTAGATCAATTTTATCTTGACATAGACAACGCTGTGACGGCACGACATTGTGTAGGCAAATGGAGGAGTGGAAAGTTATCGTTGAATTTCTTGTAATTTGATTGTGTGGTGATGCTATATGCATTAGTTTCGTTTTCTCTTTATTTATAATAAGTTCTTTATCGTGTGCCCATTTTTGAAAATTCAGAAAGTCGTCTTGTAGGTTTTTCAATGCGATTTTGTGGTCTTTGTGAACGGATATGATTACGGTGTCGTCCGCATATAAGTAGTACTGAGACTTTGAGATGCAGTGTTTAATATCGTTCACATAAAGTAAATATAAAATTGGGCCTAGAATGCTGCCCTGAGGTACCCCTCTACTAACTTTCACTTCTTCTCCCATACTGTTGCCTATTTTTACAGAAAACGATCTATCTCCTTATGCCGTACTCATCTAACACCTTTAACAGTTTGGTATGGTTAATGGTGTCAAACGCCTTTGAAAAATCTATGAAAAGACAAAAGGCGTGCATGTTTTTGTCTAACTTTTCGTTAATCATATTTCCGAATGCCTCCAGAAGATCTATGGTGATATCGACCAAGTTTCCGATTTCAGAGAGTTTTGATTCGGTGATTTTTACTTCAGACAGAGCTAATATTTGTATGTGTTTTATATTTGATTTTATTATCGCGCACAATTGATCAAAGTGAGCAAGGATAGAATTTATGTTTAAATAGCTTATTGAAAAGCTATTTTTATTGCAAAAAGTTGTAGACCATTTCTCATAATTGTCGATAGTCTCGCAGTTTGTTTGCGCTTCTATATCGGTCTCCATGAATGTACTATCCATTGGAAAAGCGATTTTTGCAGAATTTGGTAATTTTTATCTTTTTTACTGTATCAGACAAACGTCTGAGTCATCGTTTATATTGTGCTCTTCATTTTCTAAGGTTGTAACCCCATGCAATTCCATTCCCTTTGCATAGGTTTCACATTCAAGTTCAATTACTCTTTTATTAAGGTTTATTTTCCTTTGTTAGAGTATTTATAGTATCCTCTAAACTTTTTATATGATTTGAGATTCCATGTTGGCCATTTATTATGTCGTCGTATTGGTCTGAGACGAATTTTTGGCTATTTGTTGTGGCGTCTAGCTGCATTTTTTATGTTATTGAGAACTTTTTTTACTCCCAGAATCTCAGTAATTAAGTTGGGATTCTCTGCTGCATCCGTTGAATCGTCGTTCTCTTCATCTCCGATTTTCTTGTCCTTGTTTCTGCAAAACTCACATCTCCATGATTGTTTGGCAATCCTGCTTTGTGCTCTGTATGTTGAGGCTTTTATCGACCATTCATAGTGATACAGTCCTGAGCATCCGGAGCACTTGACATAATCACCATCGCTTGGTATTTTCAGGCAGCTATTCTAGACCCAACAAAGATTCCTTCGTTCTTTACGAAAGGCAGGACGATTATGTTGAGAAAGAATACGGAAACAATGCACCCAAAAAATTTCAGGCCGATAACGTGTCTCCCCGCCGTGTACAAAATACTCACCGCCATAATCTCGTCAAAGATAAGTGCACACATCAATACACATTCTATCCTAGCATGGGAACAAAACGGGTGCCGCAAAAGATCTAAGGGATGTCAGGAACTGCTCGTGATCGACTCGATTATAGCTAACCAGGCCAGATTAAGGCAACGCAATATCACTATGGCATGGATCGACTACCAGAAGGCATTCGATTCGGTTCCACACAGCTGGTTGTCAGAGGTGCTTTCGATATACAGAATTTCACCACGGTGCAGGGAACTCCTAACTTATCTCATGAAAACCTGGAGAACTGTCATCCATGTTAAATTGGTACTATATCATATTGTACATCATCTCCACCAAGAAATGGTGAATACAGAAGCCTCTACAACGTACTTGAAAGTAGGGTACTTGATGGCAGAAACTGAAGGTGCCATCGCAGCTATCCAGGATCAAGTTGTTCCTACTAGAACATACCTTAAATATGTTATAAAGGAGCAGGTAGTAGATACAAAATGCAGATTCTGCTATAAAGATGAAGAGACTATACAACATATAATCTCTAGTTGCTCTTACCTTGCTCCAACTTGGTACTTGGATAGGCAAAATAACATATCAAAAATAATCCACCAAGCACTGTGCCTAAAGCACGAAGTTACTACTGTCGAGTCGCCATATTACAGATACCTCCCGGAACCTGTAACCGAAAACCACCAAACAAAGTTGTACTGGGATGTGCCAATAATAACCGAGGGCACAATAGGCCTGATATAGTACCGCACGAAAAGAACATGAGCAGGGTTTTTCTCATCGATGTATCTGTACCGCTGGATGAAAATGTGGAGAAATCATATGAAACTAAAAGAGAAAAATACTCCTTCTTAGAAAAAGAAGTGCAGAAGCTATGGAAGGTTAAAAAGGTTGACACCATTCCTATTATTATAACCGCAAATGGTCTTGTGCACCACAAATTAGAAGATCACCTAGAGACTCTGCAGGTACCAAAGCGCAGTATTATCAATATGCAAAAGGCCGTAATCCTAGGCACTACTGCCATTGTCAGAAAGCTAAGCAGCAAGTAACAGAAGGTTCACCCTTGGTCTTTAGGACCGGGATGAAGCTTGATTCCAGCAAGAAGCTGTGGCACAAAAAATAATAATAATAATAATAATAATTATTATTATTATTATTATTAGCACCCCACGAAGCAGGTATGAAAATAAGGGTTACGGCATAATGTTTCAAAGGTGCAGCATGCAAATAAATTAAATAGAGAGCCGCTGGTACAATCGTTTCACTCGTAGATCACAAAGTTTACTTTATGTTTCACTATGTTTACTTTACAATCGCAGTTTACTTTATGAATTGTTTCTAGTACAATTGCCATATTTTAATTCAAAATTTAGAAAATTCTTAGAGTTAATTGTACCTTTATTTATAATTAAATAAATATGTTCAGTATATACTTTTATATGAGTCATTATAGTAGTATCTCAACTTGATTTTCGAATAGAATGCCTGGAATACTAACATTTATGTAGCCGTATAATATGTTCTTTACATTTTCATATAAACATTGTAAATTATTATTATTTTTAATTTAAACAATGGTAGTTTTGCGTATTAAATCCTCGAAGTTGCTGATCCCAGGTCCTTGATGTTTAAATCTGTAAAAATTGGTATATCCCGCAACCACTCCAATAAAATGAGTGTTAAAATAAATTAAACGCAGTCAAACAAGCAAACGTTTATCGCAGCAATTTTTCAATCCCAAATCAACGTTAACATAAATAATTATGACAATTCAATAGATTATATTTGTGTCTCTAAGTGCCGCGATTATATTATTAATTTCTTTAGTATGAGAATTATTTCCAGCATAAGCTGACGCCACTAATAACTGTAATCGCTGAATTAACTCATGTGGATCATTCCAATGCACATATTCAACAGACTTATTATAATCAGCTAGTTGTCCACGTCCTCTTCCAGCATTGGATGTCACGTTTTTTTAATAAACAAATTCCAGATCCATCACCAAAAATAATAACAGCAGTGCCAAAAACACCTCCGACACAACATGCGCTTCCGATAGCGTATCCGATAGCGTTACCGATAGCAGCATATGCACCCGCAACTCATATATATTTACATTTATATTTTGAACAACAGCCAGTTCCACAACAAATGTCTCTGGTGCCGCCATTAAGTGAGCAATCAGTTCCTACTACTACGGAGTCACAACCATCATCTAAAGGTACTGCTGCTTTTACAGTAACACCACGAGGAGGTATGTACTAGTACTACAACAGTGTTGCCACAAAAATGTACTACCAGTACAATAATCTCGTCGACAGTTTCAGAGATGTTATAATATAACTAACCCAGGTTTTTGTAAACACAATTTAAGTAAGCAAAGGATGAGATGATTTCAGGGTCACTATAATGTAATTAACCAAGATTTTTAGTATAGGCTACATGTCACATCTTTCCATTAGGTCCTATTCATAGGTGGAACTAATTCATACAGAGGTCATAGGTTTGGTCCAATACAGAACAGCAGTTGGATTATCGCAACATATCTTAGGGTCATCAACGCGGTACGCAGGTGTTGAATAAACACTAAAGTAATTGAAGCTTATTTTTCTAAGATACCGATTAGGGGATCACTTGTAGTGTAGTAACAACTTTGACTCTTCTTTGGACAGATATAACGAGCGAGTAAAAAGTTTATTTTATATCTGTATAACTACGTTTAGACTTCTATTGTACCAAGTATTTTGGGCATAAAAAATGTCTTGAAAGTTTGCAAAGATAAAGGATATGCATTTGAATGTCCGAATAAGAAATGTAACTGTATCAGAAACTAATTCCAGAAATAGAAGAAACAGAAGAATATTGGGAACCTACAACTGTAGCAAATGCAGAAGATGAAAATAATCAAGAATTTGGAGTAGCAGGTACGTACTACTGTTACAACAGTGTTGCCACCAAAATGTACTACCAATACAATAGTCTCGCCGACAGTTATTATAATGTAACTAACGCAGGTTTTTAGTAAACACGATTTAAATAAGCCTAGGCTGAGATGATTTTAGGGTCACTATAATGTAATTAACCTAGGTTTTTAGTAGAGGCTACATGTCACATATTTTCATCAGGTCATATTCATTGACTAAATTGATTCATACAGATGTCACGAGTTTGGTCCGATAGAGAACAGTAAAGTAGCACAAAAGTAATTTAAGATTATTTTTATAGGTATGGAGTGTCGCGATTGGAAGGACTGCTATCATCTGGATCGCTGTATAGGGAAGAAATATGTTTGGTGTGATAATTGGACATGTTGGTGTAACCACGATGGATCTATTCCGAACCCCCGAATGTCATTGTCATAGTTACTTTAACAATGTATAACATATATTAGTTAAATAAACCTAGATTGAGATAATTTTAGAGTCTCTATAATGTTATATTAATTGACTAAATTGATTCATACAGATCTCATAGTAGAGAACAGTAGTTGGATTATCGAAAGATAACACAGGGGGTACACAGGGGTTGGATAAACAACAAAGTAATTTAAAATAATTTTTGTAGCATTACGACCAACGGGGCCGACAGCCAATGTGAAACATACTGCATCGACAATTTCTTATATTTTTTTGGTTGTCCGAATGGGATATGTAGTCGTACAAACAATAAATATTAAATAAATATAGACAGAGCTATCAGAATTCAGTATTGTTATAAGGCCACATTTAACGCTACTGTTAGTAAACACAGATTTGTTAGTATACAAAACCCAGTGGCGTTCTGGATAGTTCTGGATACTTGGCTGGAGGATAGCATAGCTACAGACACTTAGGCCTCAAAATGGGCCCATTGTGAAACCTCCCTTTTAGGCTACTCACTCGTCCCTCCAGTCAATTGACGTGATAAAAGATTGCGGTTTAAAAATTTAGTTTTCTTTTTAAATTCTCATTGAAAGAAGTCTAAACTTGTTCAATGTCTCAAATTAGTAATAACAGAAAACTGGTTTAACTGGAAACTATCGATTTTTCTTTAAACATAGCACAAAATGGGCTGTAAGTATGAAACTTGAAACTAAACTTGTTCTATTTATCACATTAGTATTGACAGAAAAACGGATTTACTTTCAACCATCGGATTAAAAAATAAATAAAACACAAAGTGGTTTGTAACTATGAAACTTCACATAGTAAAAAATAGTGGTATACAAATTAGGATTCCCCATTAAATTCTTGTTAAAACAAGGATATACTTATTCAATTTCTCAAAATTGTAATGCCAGAACAACGGATATACTTGTATCTGTTGGATTTTTTAAAAACAAGACGAAGTGTAGCAATGAAACTTGACCTGGTAAGAAATGATGGTTTGCATAGTTTGATGCCACTCTAGGCACCGAGGATATTCCGCTATGGTCCGTTAACAACGTCCTGGTAACTACCGTAAAGCCCGACGGCGCTTAAGTGTGAATTGGTCCTTGCTCCAGTGGCTTGACGGTTTCCTGAAGTTAAGTACCTTGTCGTAGTAGAGCGAGCCAATCGAAATCACAGCGCGCACACACTAGCGGCCTAGCGACTGGACTGTTGCCTGAAGTCAAGTACCTTGTCGTAGTACAGCAGGCCAATCGAAATCACAGTGCGCACATACTAGTGGCCTTGGTCAGAGGCGGCAGAGGCTTGACTGTTGGCTGAAGTCAAGTACCTTGTCGTAGTACTGCAGGTCAACCGAACCAAATCTCTGCACTACATTTTTTCAATGAATAATGACTGACTTAATAAAAAAAATCCCATTAATCAAGTAACACGGTTCAAGTCAAACATGACACCTGGTTTGAATGAAATATGATCCGTTATGAAACGAACAGTTTTATACATTTTACTAATATCCTACATAAACACCAGTAAGTACCCCATAAACCCAACCACATACCTCTTTACAAACAATAATATTTTGTAGCCATCTGCAGCATCAACTGTTACGTCTGTTCAAACAACTCTTGCCATCGTTCGAATGTACTCCAAGCCTCATCATGCCCAACGAACTGTTGCAATTCAATAGCCACCAAAGCAGCGAAATTCGGTATAACCCACAGCCGCGGTTGCACGCATGACTGCAAGAGATGCTGCGCGGACCAACTGTTACAAACGTCGCTACAAGGTAAAAGCTTGTTATATTGTAGAAGCTGCTAGGAAAATCATTGCAATGACGATGATTTGTCAGCAACTGTTACATGTTATAAATGTACAGACTGTAATGGGGTCACACCTGCTACTAATGTGGTTAGCTGTTCGGATGGTTGTTATATAAATGAGGCTGATGTTATTGTAGGGATGTTTGTAGAACTAATGGCACTTGTAAGGCGTGTTATAGTGATCATTGTAATGGGCAAGTTTATACAGCTAATGTTGAGGATGGGAAATTATTTGTGAGAACTGAAAGTAGCGAATTATTTAATAAGCCTGATAGTAACGGTGTAGCTACATGTTGTTAACCGTACGTTAACCGTACGACGAAGGTGGTTAAGTGTAAAGGTCCTGCATGTTGTTACAAGGCTGTTGTACGTAATAGGCCTGATGAGGTTGAATTTGTTATACGGGGTTGTGCTGATGCTAAACATTGCTATGATGCATGCACTAGTGTTCAAAACAAGCACATACTATGGTATCCTGATGGGAAATTTATTGTTTGTATGACATGCAGTTATTATGCTTATGATCGCTGTAATTTGAATGATTATCATCCGGCTAAAAGTAGCAAGTTAATTAAAACAAGCTCATCTATCATGTGTTATGATTGTAACCATTGTGATGTTGTAAGTAACACTACGCATACAACTAAATGCAGTGAAGCGAGATGTTGTTATACAGCTGTTGTTAATGATGGCGTTTATGGTGCTGCTTACATCATTAGAGGTTGTGTGGAGACATGGGCTTGTTATGATGTGTGTGGTTTTATTAAAATGAAATTTAAAAAAGAACAACCTAATGGGCAGGTGATTTCATGCAATTTGTGTAGAACGGATGGTTTGGATTATTGTAATAAACACCAGTTACAACCCCACAACCGTATACGGTTTTCAAAAACAATTGAATGCTATAGCTGTCATCACTGCAATATTGTGTATTCCAAAACAAATACAACGCGTTGCAATCCAGACTGTTGTTAAACGCAATTGTTCGTGATGAACTTAATGAGGTTATGTATGCAATTAGAGGCTGTGCTGTTATTCAAAAGGATGAAATATGTTTGGATGCGTGTAAAGCGGCTAAACGCGACTACTTATTAACACGACCTAATGGTAATATGTATTTTTGTTTATCATGCGGCTTACTTGATTCAGATCGTTGTAATCGTAACAGCTATATGGATGATAATGAAAAGCTGGCCGGGGAACAACAACACATGGACAATGCACCGTTTGATCAACTGTTACGAGTACAACGATTGTAGCAACGTAACCACAAAAACACCGCTGATTAAATGCCAAACCAACTGCTGCTATGCGGCCCTATACAAAAGAGTCGATGGCACTTATACAAACATACGTAAATGCGCTCAGTACGTGCCGAATCTTCCTTGCAAACACTATTGTTCGCAAGCCGCAAAAGACTTGCAAGGAACCACGTTGGAGGGTTGCCATGTGTGTAGTATGAACAGATGTAACAACGAGCATATGAGCATCCCTGAACGGTCGCAAGAAATTGGTGGGTTTAGTTGTTACAACTGTGTGGGATGTTACACCATTTCCACGGAGAGTATTGTACGGGAATGTCCGAGTAAATGTTGCTACAGCTCGATATGGACCGAGTTCAATACGACCAACGTTCACCGAGGCTGTGCCGCATTGAATGACACAGCTACATGCGGTGATTTCTGTACAAAAATTAAATATAACCAACCTGATGCTGCCAACCAGTGTAGTACATGTAATACTAGCTTATGTAATGACAAGAAGCTCGTTAAGAACATTAGTTGTTACAACTGGTATAAACATGATTATACTGAATCTAGAATAATAGTCCTGTGAATATACAGATTGTTGTTTCTCGATTGCCGCTATGAGAGTAAACGGTAGTGGCTATAAAGAGAATTTAACTGCTTGGGGTTATAGTAAATCTTACATACCTTGTGATCGTCAATGTGTGGATGTCGCTAGGAGGAAATTATATTTGCAAGAGTCTATAGTGAATTGCCAGGTGTGCAGTACGAACTTGTGTAATAATCGTGCCTTTGATATTGCATTTAAATCTCTACCGATTCTATTGAATGAATCAGCTGCAATTGATTGTTATGATTGTAAAGACTGTTACATGATTGATGGTGATGATGATGATGATGGTATTAAACTCACCAGGTGTACCAGCAAGTGTTGTTATGGGGGTAACGGTGAACGTAAATGTGTTGAAACTACCACCTGTGATACCTATTGTGGTGTTAAAAGTGACTGTAAGACTTGTAGTGGTGATGATAAGGGTAACAGTTGGAATTTGTTAATACCAACTGGTGCTGTAAACTGTTACGCATGCGTAGGATATTACTCGATATCCGGTTCAACAGCAACAGTAGCTTGTCCGGACAAGTGTTGTTCGGTAAGCGTTTGGACTGAATTCGATGGCACTAACATTGTTCGGAGATGTGTGAATTTGAATGGAACCAAGTGTGAGGATTACTGTGAACACCGTTTGAGAAAAGATATTGTAAGTATCGATCCACATGGAATGGTACACTCATGCAGAGTCTGCTCATACAGTAAATGCAATCATTGGCTAACCCGGGATCCTACAGAAATCGTAGAACCCTTCTATTGTTACAGCTGTGGAGATCGTTACGATGTAGACAACGAAACGATTACGGAGGAATGCCCGAAAAAGTGTTGCCAAACAACCAAGTGATTGAGTTTGGGGGTGTTAATATTGTACGGAAATGCGTTGCAAAATTACACAGGAAAACTTGTCAGAGCTATTGTAAGACGTATGATGATAAAATGCATGTGAGGGATACACAAGTAGCTATAATTACGTGTAACATGTGTGAGCACAATTTGTGTAATGGACCAAACTTTGAACCATCCACAGATCCACCATTAACGGTTAGTACTACTACTACTAAACAACCCCATACCGAGAGATTAGTGAAATCCACTGATAGTACTTCTACGGAAGCAAAGGATATTTCTAAATGTTACGACTGTTACGGTTGCTACAGTATATCCTCCAACACCTTAAAGTCCGAGTGTACCAGCAGTTGTTGTTACACAGCATTGTGGACGCAATTTGATCAAACGCAAATCGTACGCAGGTGTGCCAATTTAAAACGAACACAGTGCGACGACTACTGTACAAACTTAAAAGCTGACCTCAAAACTGTTGACCCTAAAGGGATGCTACACCAGTGTAAAACGTGCAATATTAGTGAATGCAATACAGAGGTTCTCGGATCATCTGAGGCATCAACATTTGAAACCGTATCGTGTTACGACTGTTTCGGTTGTTACAGCATTTCAACGGACACGCCCACGGTGAATTGCAGGAGCAAGTGTTGTTACGCGGTACACTGGACTGAATATGGTGTAAAACACATGGCGCGACGTTGTTCCGTCAAATTAAATGAGAAATGTAGTGGCATATGTGATAAACTACGTACGAACCTACGACGTTCCGACCGTAAACGGGAGATGCACGACTGTAAACACTGCACCGAACCAAACTGCAATAACATAGAAGTTCACACCAATATGACCAAATGTTATCAGTGCAAAGCATGCAATCGCCTCAAACCAGAAATACCGACCATATACTGCGCATCCGGTTGCTGTTACACCGCCAAATGGACGACCACAAACCGAGGCTGCGCTAAAACACCCCACTGCATCACCTACTGCAAACACATCACACCCGCCACCGACAAATGCTACACATGCACCACCGACAAATGCAACTCGAAATCAGTCAAACAGCGCCCGCCCATCAAATATTACGACTGCTACAACTGTTACGCCATAACCTCAAACACGCCGACAATCGACTGCGAAACGCGCTGCTGTTATTCCATCAAATGGACCACTCTGGGCACAACGCAAGCAGTCCGCCGTTGCGCCAAACGCTACGCCCACGATTGCGAGCAAGCGTGCCCTCAAATGCGCGCCACGATAGAAACAGACGAACCGGAAAGCATAGTGCACCACTGTAAATCGTTCGCATCGCAACACTGCAACAAACTACCCATAAACAATCGAAAGTCACGCCAGACATAATTCGAGTGTTAGGAGTGCAACAACTGCAGCGTGATAACATCCGAAACAATCAGTTTGAAATGCAGGAGCGGTTGTTGTTATACGCTACTACAAACGAGTGGCACTACTAAGAGATCATGTGCCGCAACATTTCACTACTGTTCGCGTAGAAACAATTGTGAAATATGTTACACCAGCAATTGTAATAATAAACAGTTGAGCCGCACTAAACGCTCGTCCCCTATAAAATGTTATTATTGTATCGGATGCGCATCGGTTAAAAAAACACGGACAATTGAATGCCCAACTGGCTGCTGTTATAGCATTGTTTGGACCGAATTCAACACAACCTATTCAGCGCGATTGTGTGCGGAAACATCTAGTGGCTCGTGCGCTATGTTTTGTGAGGTGATACGCAACAAGCTTGAACCAAATGGGCTTATTAAATACTGCAAAGTGTGCACTGGGGACATGTGTAATCAAGACGAAATTGAGGCCACGCGTGAAATTAGTTGTTATAACACGGACATGGATTGTTTACTGTGTGGCTCGCAATGTTGTGGTACCATTATAAGAAGACTAGCTAATCAAATTATTACAAAACGTGTTTGTGCTGCGGTAACACCCGGAAAACCATGTTTGAAACAGTGCGAGTCGATCCGATTAGAACCTGAGGTGGTTTATTGTAACATGTGTGATAGTGATGATTGTAACGGTGAACCATTACCAGCCCTTGAAGATATTAAATGTCACAAGTGCAACAACTGTTTTACAATTAGTACCACCCCACAACAACAGTGTAATAGTAATTGTTGCGCTGCGATCGTTTGGTTTGAAAAAGGTGTGAACAAAATGGAACGTGTGTGTGTTAAACCAAATAAAACCAACTGTGAGGATTATTGTAGCGATTTCAATCGAATAACTTTACAAAATCACGGTGTTGTTTACTACTGTAAGGCGAGTAGCGGTAATAAATGTAATAATTGGTCGCTGCAACAATATAACCTGAAAGGTTTGGACTATTTAGAAGTGCCTGCAGCTAGAAAACAACCAGATTTAGAGTACTCGGTGGATAGAAAAAAATCCCTTAAAATGCCTAAAACTAGAAAACCTGAGTATTCAGGAGGTGGAAGGGCAGGCGTTGTAGTGCCCAAAACAAGAAAGATAGATTTAAAATACTCTAAAGATAGAACAGACTTTGATATGCCTGAAGCTAGAAAAGCAGGTCTGGGGGACTTAGAGGATATAAAAACAAATCCCAACGTGCTTGAAGCTAAACAGGTAGAGTATTCAGGAGATAGAAGAACACGCTTTAAAGTGCCTAAGGCTAGAAAAATAGATTTGGAGTATTCAGAAGATGAAGGGACCGGTTTTAAAGTGCCTGAAGCTAGAAGAGCAGGCTTGGGGGACTTGAAGGATATAAAAACAAACCCTGACGCGTTTGAAGCTAACCAAGTAGGTTTAGAATATTGAGCAGATGTAAGAACAGACTTTGAACTACCTGCTGAGAGAAAATCAAGTTTTGAAGATTCTGAAGATAGAAATGCAGGCTTTAAAGTGCCTGAAGCTAGAAAAACAGGTTGAGAAGATTCTAAAGATAGAAAGACAGACTTTGAAGAACTTGTAGCTAGAAAAACAGGTTTTAAGTACTCAAAAGATAGGAGGACAGACTTTCAAGTGCCTGAAGCTAGAAAACCAGATTTGAGTCCCACAGAGGATATGAAATCAGACCCTAAAGTGCCCGAAGCTAAACAATTAGATTTAGTCTATTCAGGAGATAGAAATACAAGCTTTGAAGTGCCTAAAGCTAGAAAAATAGATTTTCAGTATTCAGAAGATGATAGGACAGGTTTCAAAGTGCCTGAAGCTAGAAATTTATTATTATTTTATTATTTTTATAGTTGATTTCATTACAGTTTATACAATCATAACATTTTATATAGTCCGGTCTGGGCTGTTTTAAATTCTCAAACATTACATCGTCGTTATTACAGTAATCACGTGCATACTTATTACATAACCTACAATAATTTAGAGAACCATCCGGGTTGGCTAATTGATGCGATTTTCTTAAAATGGCGCATGTGTTGTCATATGTTTCACCCGTAATGGCTTCCAATATCAAACAGCCTCTTATAGTATATACAATTCCATCCGTATAATCCTTAACATCAGCTTTATAACAACATGTAGCTGAAGCACAGTTAACAGTAGGTGTTGCGTTATTAATTTCATTACAGTGTCTACACTTATAACATTTAATAGGTTCAGATTTGAGTAGTTCAGCTTTTACCTCGTTACTATTACAGTAGTCACGTTCATACTCACTACATGACATACAATAATCTAGAGAGCCACCCGGGTGGGTTAGTTGATGCGTTTTTGTCAAAATGGCGCACGCGTTGTCACATGTTTCACCCGTAATGGCTTCCAGTGTCAAACATCCCCTTATTGTGTACCTTGTTTCATCCTCGTGATCCTTACCACCGGCTATATAGCAACATTTAGCTGAAGAACATTTTACAGTTGTTGTTGTGTAATTTATTTCATTACAGTGCCTACACTCATAACATTGAATGTACTCAGGTTTGGACTGTTTTAAATAATTAGACTTTACGTTACAACGATCACCCATACACGTTTCACATAAGTCAAATGACTCAACCGGATGTTCTATTAAGTAGTCGCTTTTAATTTGTTCACAACTACGTAAACCAGCACAACCTCGTACAGTAACATAACCTTCAATTACAGCATTATAGCATGAACCATTACATTTAATCAGTGACGTCTGTTTAGTAAGGTTATAGCAGTTATGGCAGTCATAACAAAAAACAAACGGCTGCTTTAGGTCATCCCCAGCCAGCTTTTTATTATCATCCATATAGCTGTTACGATTACAACGATCTGAATCAAGTAAGCCGCATGATAAACAAAAATTCATATTACCATTAGGTCGTGCTAATAAGTACTCGCGTTTAGCAGCTTTACACGCATCCAAACATGTTTCATCCTTTTGAATAACAGCACAGCCTCTAATTGCATACATAACCTCATTAAGTTCATCACGAACAATTGCGTTATAACAACAGTCTGGATTGCAACGCGTTGTATTTGTTTTCGAATAAACAATATTGCAGTGATGACAACTATAGCATTCAATTGTTTTTGAAAACCGTATAAGGCTGTGGGGTGGTAACTGGTGTTTATTACAATAATCCAAACCATCCGTTCTACACAAATTGCATGAAATCACCTGCCCATTAGGTTGTTCTTTTTTAAATTTCATTTTAATAAAACCACACACATCATAACAAGCCCATGTCTCCACACAACCTCTAATGATGTAAGCAGCACCATAAACGCCATCATTAACAACAGCTGTATAACAACATCTCGCCTCACTGCATTTAGTGGTATGAGTCGTGTTACTTACAACATCACAATGGTTACAATCATAACACATGATAGATGAGTTTGTTTTAATTAACTTGCTACTTTTAGCCGGATGATAATCATTCAAATTACAGCGATCATAAGCAAAATAATTGCACGTCATACAAACAATAAATTCCCCATCAGGATACCATAGTAAGTGTTTGTTTTGAACACTAGTGCATGCATCATAGCAGTTTTTAACATCAGCACAACCCCGTATAGCAAATTCAATCTCATCAGGCCTATTACGCACAACAGCCTTGTAACAACATGCAGGACCTTTACACTTAACCACATTCGTCGTACGGTCAACAACATTACAATTCCGACAATCATAACACTCAATAATTTCATCTGTATCACCTCTAGGTGGATAATACTCATTGCCATTACATCTATCAACCTCATGTTCATTGCATGTCATACAAACATATAAATAACCTTGAGGGAACTCTTGTAGATGAGCGGATCTAACAGTATCACACGTATTAACACAATCATCAGTACAACCTCTACTAACATAAAAGCTATCATAAGCATGGTCTTTAAAAACAGCCTTATAACAACAACCAGCCCGCTTACATTTAACAACAGATGTTGTAGGATAAATCCGATTACAATTGGTACAATTATAACACATAACAAAATCCGGTTTAGGAAGTACTGGGTGGTAATCGTTGTGATTACACCAATCACCATCACCCTCATTACATGTCATACAAAACGCTACATCATCACTACCAACCTTTTTAGTACATGTATCTTTACAGTTACAACCCCTGTTCACATAACTAGTTACATTCGTTTGTATAACAATTTTATAACAACAAGCACTGTTGGGGCATTTAACAGACGGAGTAGTCTCATTAACGGTATTACAGTTGGTACAACTGTAGCAATTGATACTTATATTCATTGGATGGTACTCAACGCCGTTACAGTTATCTGTTTCATCATGCGTGCAACAAACTGAAATATTGGGATTGGATTTCATTAAACTACTGCAAGTGTTCTCACAGTCGTTACTGTTACAGCCACGCGTAACACTGTCCCCTATAACATATTTGTAGCAACAATTGGCTGCACTGCATTTTTGTTTAGCGGTGTCTGCATTAACAACATTACAGTCGTTACAGGTGTAACACATAATGGATGTAGCGTCATTAGAGTCAGCAGTATTCAATAATTTGCTACCCGTGATATTAATTTCAGCCTTAATTGCCATGTCATCAGTTATATCAAAAGATTTTGTAGCAATATTAAATAATTGTGTAGTTTTGTTGTTACTTTCAGGCTGTTTAAATGATTTTATATCTATGTCATTATTTTTAGCTATGTTAGATAATTTCGTAGCTTCGTCATTAGTTTCCAGCCTATTAAATGACTTTCGAGCCATGTCATCACTTACAGCTGTATTAACAGATGTTGTAGCTATGTTATTAGTTTCAGACTTTCTAGCCACATCATCACTTTCAACCGTATTAAATAACGTTGTAGCTTTTTCAATACTTTTAGACTTATTAAATGATTTTGTAACCATTTCATCACTTTCAGTCATATTAAACAATTGTTTAGCCACGTCATCACTTTCAGCCATATTTAATATTTGTGTGTCATCACTTTCATCCATATAGAATAATAGTGTATCCACGTCATCACTAGTCGTTTCATTAAATAATTGTGTAGCTACACCGTTACTATCAGGCTTATTAAATAATTCACTACTTTCAGTTCTCACAAATAATTTCCCATCCTCAACATTAACTGTATAAACTAGCCCATTACAATGATCACTATAACACGCCTTACAAGTGCCATTAGTTCTACAAACATCGCTACAACCTCTCACAATAACATCAGCCTCATTTATATAACAACCATTCGAACAGCTAACAACATTAGTAGCAGGTGTGACCCCATTACAGTCTGTACATTTATAACATGTAACAGTTGCTGACAAATCATCGTCATTGCAATGATTTTCCGAGCAGCTTCTACAATATAACAAGCTTTTACCTTGTAGCGACGTTTGTAACAGCTGGTCCGCGCAGAATCTCTTGCAGTCATGCGTGCAACCGCGGCTGTGGGTTATACCGAATTTCGCTGCTTTGGTGGCTATTGAATAGCAACAGTTCGTTGGGCATGATGAGGCTTGGAGTTCATTCGAACGATGGCAAGAGTTGTTTGAACAGACGTAACAGTTGATGATGCAAGTGGCTAGAAATTATTATTGTTTGTAAAGAAGTAGGTGGTTGGGTTATGGGGTACTTACTGGTGTTTATGTAGGATATTAGTAAAATGTATAAAACTGTTCGTTTCATAACGGATCATATTTCATTCAAACCAGGTGTCATGTTTGACTTGAACGGTGTCACTTGATTAATGGGATTTTTTTATTAAGTCAGCCATTGTTCATTGAAAAAATGTAGTGCAGAGATTTGGTTCGGTTGACCGGTTGAGTACTACGACAAGGTACTTGACTTTAGCCAACAGTCAAGCCACTGCCGCCTCTGACCAAGGCCACTAGTATGTGCGAACTGTGATTTCGATTGGCCTGCTGTACTACGACAAGGTACTTAACTTCAGGAAACCGTCAAGCCACTGGAGCAAGGACCAAATCCGTTGTTCTGGCATTAGAATTTTGAGAAATTGAACAAGTATATCCTTGTTTTAACGAGAATTTAATGGGGAATCCTAATTTGTATACCACTATTTTTTACTATGTGAAGTTTCATAGTTACAAACCGCTTTGTGTTTTATTTATTTTTTAATCCGATGGTTGAAAGTAAATCCGTTTTTCTGTCAATACTAATGTGATAAATAGAACAAGTTTAGTTTCAAGTTTCATACTTACAGCCCATTTTGTGCTATGTTTAAAGAAAAATCGATAGTTTCCAGTTAAACCAGTTTTTTGTTATTACTAATTTGAGACATTTAACAAGTTTAGACTTGTTTCAATGAGAATTTAAAAAGGAACCTAAATTTTCAAACCGCAATCTTTTACCACGTCAAATTTAGTAGATACAGCCTCAGTTTGTGTTTTGTTTTCAAACAAATTTGAGAGTTGCAAGTAAACCATTTTTCTGTCGATATCAATATGAGAAATTGAACAAGTTTAGACTTGTTTAAAAGATAATTTATAAAGGAAACTAAATTTCCAAACCCAATCTTTTACCACGTCAAATTTTGTAAATACAGTCTCAGTTTCTGTTTTGTTTTCAAACAAATTTAAGAGTTGCATGTAAATCCATTTTTCTGTTGTTACTAATGTGAGAAATTAAACAGGTTTAGACTTGTTTCAATGAGAATTTAAAGGGGAAACTAAATATTTAAACCGCAGTCTTTTGCCACATCAGGTTTTGTAGATACAGCACCATTTTGTGTTTTGTTTTTAAACAAATTTGAGAGTTTGCAAGTAAATCCATTTTTTTGTCGTTATTAATGAGAGAAATTGTATATGTTTAGACTTGTTTTAAAGAGAATTTATAAAGGAAACTTAATTTTCAAACCGCAATCTTTTACCACGTCACATTTTGTAGATACAGCCTCAGTTTGTGTTTTGTTTTCTAACAAATTTAAGGGTTGCAAGTAAATCAATTTTTCTGTCATTACTATGTGAGAAATTCAACAACTTTAGACTTGCTTCAATGATAATTTAAAGAGGAAACTAAATTTTCAAACCGCAATCTTTTACCACGTCACATTTTGGAGATACAGCCTCAGTTTGTGTTTTGTTTTTAAACAAATTTAAGAGTTGCAAGTAAAACCATTTTTCTGTCGATATTAATGTGAAAAATTGAACAAGTTTATACTTGTTTCAAAGAGAATTTATAAAGGAAACTATATTTTCAAACCGCAGTCTTTTACCACGTCACATTTTGCAGATACAGACTCAGTTTGTGTTTTATTTTTAAACAAATTTGAGAGTTGCAAGTAAAACCATTTTTCTGTCGTTATTGATGTGAGAAATTGAACAAGTTTAGACTAGTTTCAATGAGAATTTAGAGAGAAAACTAATTTTTTTAATTTTTTTTAAAATTTTTTTTTGAATAAAAGGTATTCCGATGATGTTTAAGATTACTACCACCATTTTCTTTAGTGGTATTCACGTTTTCTTCAATAGATTCTTCATCATTATTCTTCATTTCTTCTATTATAATCTCTTGTTTCTCATAAACTCTGTTTATTTCCTTAGTTTCCTCCGTCATAATTTGTTGTTTTAACTTTTCTTTCTTTAGTTTATTATTTTCTTCACTTTCTTCAATGCCTCCTTTGTTTTCAATAATAACTCCTATGTTTAGTTCGTTTCGTTTTGTCACACTTGTTTGCTTCAACTTATCTCTCGTTTTATTCTTCTTATCTTCACTTATTTTCTTCTTCCCCTCAAAACCAGCTTGCTTGGCGACTTCTTTCTTCAATTGTGATGACTCTTTAGTGATAGAATCAAACACAACTTGACTTGCACCTTCTTTCTTCTTACCTTCACTTACTTTCGTCTTACCAACTTCTTGTTCGGCGTGTTCTTTCTTCAATTTCGAAGACTCCTTAGAAATACAATCAACTTCTTTGGCATAAACACTTTCTTTATGAAATTTCTTCATTTCTTCTTTAAAAATGTTCTGCTTAAACACATCTTTATGTATTTTCTTACGTTCTTCCTCAGCATTTGTTTGCGTGGATCCAAATTCCATGCTGTCTTTATGAAATTCTTTAATTTCTTCTTTAAATTTTCCCTGATTAATATTATCTTTATGTATTTTCTTAATTTCATCTTTGGCAATTGTTTGCGTGGATTCATATTTCAAGCCCTCTTTATGCAATTTCTTCATTTCTTCATTAATATTAACTTGTTTAGGCATTTCTTCTTTTGCAGTTGCTAGTTCAAACGCAACTCGCAAGTCTTCATTAGGTATTTTCTTCAATTCTTCATTAACACCTGGATGGTTAGACTCAAGCCTTACACACACACGTACATTCTTCATATCATCATTAACAATTGTTTGATTACACTCAACTTTCAAGTCCTTATTGAGCATTCTCTTCATTTCTTCAACATTCAAGCTACCTCTATGTACGTTCTTACTTTCTTCCTTATTAGGCTTTTGTTTAGGCTCATCCTGCAAACACTCAAAACTTTTTTCTTCATTAACTATTACATGTTTGGATTCATCTTTTTCATTAGGGTCAATCCTGCAGATATCCTTTTGTTTTTTTTTAATTTCTTCATCAATTCTAATGCCATCATTTTGTGTTTTCTTCATTTCTTCATTAACAATTAACTTGGCAGCATTATCCCTTTGTATCCTCTTCATTTCTTCATCAGGTGTTTCATTAAGGTCCACCCTGATGGCATCCTTTTGCATTTTCTTCATTTCTTCATTAATTCTAAAGCCTTCATTTTGTTTTTTCTTCATTTCTTCATTAACAATTAACTTTTCAGCATTATCCCTGTGTATTCTCTTCATTTCTTCATCAGGTGTTTCATTAAGGTCCACCCTGATGGCATCCTTTTGCATTTTCTTCATTTCTTCATTAATTCTAAAGCCTTCATTTTGTTTTTTCTTCATTTCTTCATTAACAATTAACTTTTCTGCATTATCCCTGTGTATCCTCTTCATTTCTTCATCAGGTGTTTCATTAAGGTCCTCCCTGATGGCATCCATTTGCATTTTCTTCATTTTTACATTAATTCTAAAGCCCTCATTTTGTTTTTTCTTCATTTCTTCATTAACAATTAACTTCTCAGCATTATCCTTGGGTACTTTCTTCATTTCATCATCAGGTGTTTTATTAGGGTCCACCCTGATGGCATCCTTATGCATTTTCTTCATATATTCATGAACTGTTAAATTTTCAACATAATCTCTGTGTAAGATATCAATTCGGGGTTCTTGAATTTATATTCCTCATACATTTGAATACCAAAATTAGCTAGATTTATTAAATTCATGCCGAATAATTTAAATCACGACAAATAGTAACATTTAAGGATATTCAAATTTACAAAGATATATCTCTAAAGATAATTAAGATATCAATTCGAGGTTCTTGAATATGAATTCCTCATACATTTTTATACCAAAAATATCTTGATTTTTTAAATTTATATCATTTTGAAACGTTTAAATCATCTTAATTAGTAATATTTAATGAAATTCAACTTTACAAAGATATATCTTTGAAGACCTTGAAGATATCAATTTGGGGTTCATGAATTTGGATTTCTCATTCATTTTTATATGAAAATATGCAAAATTATTTAAAATTATATCATGATAAATACTTGAAATCAAGTTAATAAGTAAATTTGAATTATGTTCAACTTTCAAAGATATATCTTTGAAGGTTATAAAGATATCAATTCGGGGTTCTTGAATTTATATTCCTCATACATTTGACTACCAAAATTAACTAGATTTATTAAATTTATATCATGCTGAATAGTTTAAATCGCTATAATTAGTAACATTTAAGGATATTCAAATTTACAAAGATATATCTCTGAAGATAATTAAGATATCAATTCGGGGTTCACGAATTTTAATTCCTCATACATTTTTATATCAAACTACCAGCATTTTAATTGAAATTTTTCTAAAGGATGCCAGAAAATCAATTTAAATACCCAACTGATTTATTGTTCATCTTTTTAAAGCCTGCATGTTACAAGCAAATACATTGTAATATAAATTTACATATAAAATATGAGCCAGTTTTTTTTGTTCATTGATTGAAACAATTATCGACGTATTGCCCCAGCAATTTTCATGTTTGTAACATAAAAACTCGTGTGTGTGTGAGTGCGTGTAACTATTCTAACCGTTCTGCGTGCCTTGTTATAATTATCATAAAAATATATTTATTTATATATATATATATATATATATATATATATATATATATATATATATATATAAATGTTAAAAATGTTCTAGCGGGTGTTTAAAAAAAAAACGGAACGATATCAAAATACTTGTAGTTCCGTTCTAATGTAGCTCATAAATGACAGTATTAATATTTGTACGTTCCATTTTTGTTTGCAGCATTTATGTTTTTTGTTTTTTGTGTGTATATAGTTGAAGGGGCATTATTTTTTTGTTATAAAAAAAATTGTGATTATTTTAGGATTAGTTGTTATTTTGTTATTACATATTTTATACACGTGTGCGGATTTTATATTATATTTTTCAATTGTTTCCGGTACAGTATCATAACCATGGATACGAATAAATGGTGATAACTAGATCAAGTAATTATAAAAACAAAAACTAATCAAATATGGATGTCTAGATTATTAGTTGTTATATGATATCAATATACTCATATATTCATGTCGCAACTAGTATCATTTTGGATGTGCATTGCTAATTGATATGGTGCCGCCAGATGGAGTTTAACTTTCCTCCTAGGGGGTTAGTTGTATTATTTTAGTACCATTTTTGTTTATTAATAAACATTGACATTTCCAATAAACACAAAATAATGCGACGTTGCAACACATAAACAGAGGTACATACATGAGGGTATAAAATGGAAAATTGTACAACAATGTATGCAGCATCTATAGCAATATAATCCTTGATTATAATTACTTCGTCTTTATTCAACCGAGCACAATGGTGTTGGAGTTGCTGAACATTCTGTATAATTATTACTAAATCTGATTCGTGATATAATAATATGATAACTACAAACTGTTTATTCGTATTCATATTTGATGCTTTACCTGTTTTTAAGTATACAGGGTGTTATAGTTTATGAACACTCTGTATAATCATAACTAAATCCGATCACGATACAATCAGCCTTAACTAAAATCAAAACCTAAGATAAATTTAGGTCACCCGCATCAGATATTTTGTACAAAACTATTTTGAGTAAAAAAAAAGAATCGCCAGATATTTTCTGACACGTATTTGATTTTTGTTTTTGCTATCAATGTGGAGTGCCTTTTTGTATACACGTTTTTTTGTGACTGTATTTTTTGTGCCATTTTCAATGATGGTACTTATATTCTGTATTTACAACAGCACTGTGTTATATAAGATAATAATAAAAAAAAAAGTATGATTTGTATGAAATTGGGATGAAAATTATTGTCAACGCCAACTAATATTTTGTAGGTAAGAAAACTCGGATTGTCTACATATAGGCAACATTCTAGGCTGTTCTAAGCCAGCCCAGACAGCTACTGAATGATAAACGAAAGCGGCTTTAGACCTATAATAAAGCGTTTGTTTATCGTTCAGTAGCTATTCTGGGCTGGCTTAGAACAGCCTAATACAGCTCCTGAAGAAAAAAAAAACAAGGGTTGGCTAAGAGAGACCGGATAGGCGATGAGTAAAGAGAAGGGATGTGCCCCAAGACTAGTTTGAAAAGGGGCACATCCAGAGATAGAGAGGTTGTTTAGGATTTAATGTTGATCCTGCAGTAAGTCTTTAATTAAAACTAACTTCCAACAGCTGCTTCTTCGAAAATGTAAGTGATAAAAAGTTGCGGTTTGAAAATTTAGTTTTCTCCTTTAATTCTCATTGAAACAAGTCTAAACTTGTTCAATTTCTCACATTGATATCGACAGAAAAATGGTTTTACTTGCAACTCTTAAATTTGTTTGAAAACAAAACACAAACTGAGGCTGTATCTACTAAATTTCACGTAGCAAAAGATTGCGGTTTAAAAATTTAGTTTCCACTTTAAATTCTCATTGAAACAAGTCTAAACTTGTTGAATTTCTCACATTAATAACGACATAAAAATGGATTTACTTGCAACTCTCAAATTTGTTTAAAAACAAAACACAAACTGAGTCTGTATCTACAAAATGTGACGTGGTTTGAAAATTTAGTTTCCTTTATATATTCTCTTTTAAAGTTGTTGAATTTCTCACATAGTAATGACAGAAAAATTGATTTACTTGCAACCCTTAAATTTGTTTGAAAACAAAACACAAACTGAGGCTGTATGTACAAAATGTGACGTGAAAATTTAGTTTCCTTTATAAATTCTCTTTTAAACAAGTCTAAACTTGTTCAATTTCTCACATTCATATCGACAGAAAAATGGTTTTACTTGCAACTCTCAAATTTGTTTGAAAATAAAACGCAAACTGCGGCAGTATCTATAAACACTTACGTGGTAAAAGATTACGGTTTGGAAATTTAGCTTCCCCTTTAAATTCTCTTTGAAACAAGTCTAAACTTGACCAATTTCACACATTAGTAACGACAGGAAAATGGATTTATTTGCAAATCTCAAATTTGTTTGAAAACAAAACACACACTGAGGTTGTATCTACAAAATCTGACGTGGTAAAAAATTCGGTTTGAAAATTCAGTTTCCTTCATAAATTTTCTTTCAAACAAGTCTAAACTTGTTGAATTTCTCACATTAATAATGACAGAAAAATGAATTTACTTGTAACTATCAAATTTGTTTGAAAACAAAACACAAAATGGGGCTGTATCTACAAAACCTGATGTGGCAAAAGATTGCGGTTTAAAAATTTAGTTTCCCCTTTAAATTCTCATTGAAACAAGTCTAAACCTGTTTAATTTCTCACATTAGTAACAACAGAAAAACTGTTTTACTTGCAACCCTTAAATTTGTTAGAAAACAAAACACAAACTGAGGCTGTATCTACAAAATGTGACGTGGTAAAAGACTGCGGTTTGAAAATTTAGTTTCCTTTATATATTCTCTTTTAAAGTTGTTGAATTTCTCACATAGTAATGACAGAAAAATTGATTTACTTGCAACCCTTAAATTTGTTTGAAAACAAAACACAAACTGAGGCTGTATCTATAAAATGTGACGTGGTAAAAGATTGCGGTTTGAAAATTTAGTTTCCTCTTTAAATTCTCATTGAAACAACTATAAACTTGTTGAATTTCTCACATAGTAATGACAGAAAAATTGATTTACTTGCAACCCTTATATTTGTTAGAAAACAAAACAAAAACTGAGGCTGTATCTACAAAATGTGACGTGGTAAAAGACTGCGGTTTGAAAATTTAGTTTCCTTTATAAATTCTCTTTTAAACAAGTCTAAACTTGTTCAATTTCTCACATTGATATCGACCGAAACATGGTTTTACTTGCAACTCTCAAATTTGTTTGAAAACAAAACACAAACTGAGGCTGTATCTACTAAATTTGACGTGGTAAAAGATTGCGGTTTATTTAGGTTCCTCTTTAAATTCTCATTGAAACAAGTCTAAACTTGTTAAATGTCTCAAATTAGTAATAACAAAAAACTGGTTTAACTGGAAACTAACGATTTTTCTTTAAACATAGCACAAAATGGGCTGTAAGTATGAAACTTGACGTGGTAAAAAATTATGGTTTGCATATTTAGATTCCCCAATAAATTCTTTTTGAAACAAGACTAAACTTGTTCTATTTATCACATTAGTATTGACAGAAAAACGGATTTACTTTCAACCATCGGATTAAAAAATAAATAAAACACAAAGTGGTTTGTAACTATGAAACTTCACACAGTAAAAAATAGTGGTATACAAATTAGGATTCCCCATTAAATTCTCGTTAAAACAAGGATATACTTGTTCAATTTCTCAAAATTGTAATGCTAGAACAACGGATTTACTTGCATCTGTTGGATTTTTTAAAAACTAGACGAAGTGTAACAATGAAACTTGACCTGGTAAGAAATGATGGTTTGCATAGTTTGATGCCACTCTACGCACCGAGGATATTCCGCTGTGGCCCGTTAACAGCGTCCTGGTAACTACCGTAAAGCCCGACGGCGCTTAAGTGTGAATTGGTCCTTGCTCCAGTGGCTTGACGGTTTCCTGAAGTTAAGTACCTTGTCGTAGTACAGCAGGCCAATCGATATCACAGTGCGCACATACTAGTGGCCTTGGTCAGAGGCTGCAGTGGCTTGACTGTTGGCTAAAGTCAAGTACCTTGTCGTAGTACTCAACCGGTCAACCGAACCAAATCTCAGCACTACATTTTTTCAATGAACAATGGCTGACTTAATAAAAAAATCCCATTAATCAAGTAACACCGTTCAAGTCAAACATGACACCTGGTTTGAATGAAATATGATCCGTTATGAAACGAACAGTTTTATACATTTTACTAATATCCTACATAAACACCAGTAAGTACCCCATAAACCCAACCACCTACTTCTTTACAAACAATAATAATTTCTAGCCACTTGCATCATCAACTGTTACGTCTGTTCAAACAACTCTTGCCATCGTTCGAATGAACTCCAAGCCTCATCATGCCCAACGAACTGTTGCTATTCAATAGCCACCAAAGCAGCGAAATTCGGTATAACCCACAGCCGCGGTTGCACGCATGACTGCAAGAGATTCTGCGCGGACCAGCTGTTACAAACGTCGCTACAAGGTAAAAGCTTGTTATATTGTAGAAGCTGCTCGGAAAATCATTGCAATGACGATGAGTTGTCAGCAACTGTTACATGTTATAAATGCACAGACTGTAATGGGGTCACACCTGCTACTAATGTGGTTAGCTGTTCGGATGGTTGTTATATAAATGAGGCTGATGTTATTGTAGGGATGTTTGTAGAACTAATGGCACTTGTAAGGCGTGTTATAGTGATCATTGTAATGGCCAAGTTTATACAGTTAATGTTGAGGATGGGAAATTATTTGTGAGAACTGAAAGTAGTGAATTATTTAATGAGCCTGATAGTAACGGTGTAGCTACATGTTGTTAACCGTACGTTAACCGTACGACGAAGGTGGTTAAGTGTAAAGGGTCCTGCATGTTGTTACAAGGCTGTTGTACGTAATAGGCCTGATGAGGTTGAATTTGTTATACGGGGTTGTGCTGATGTTAAACATTGCTATGTTGCATGCACTAGTGTTCAAAACAAGCACATACTATGGTATCCTGATGGGAAATTTATTGTTTGTATGACATACAGTTATTATGCTTATGATCGCTGTAATTTGAATGAGTATCATCCGGCTAAAAGTAGCAAGTTAATTAAAACAAGCTCATCTATGTGTTATGATTGTAACCTTTGTGATGTTGTAAGTAACACTACTCATACAACTAAATGCAGTGAGGCGAGATGTTGTTATACAGCTGTTGTTAATGATGGCGTTTATGGTGCTGCTTACATCATTAGAGGTTGTGTGGAGACATGGGCTTGTTATGATGTGTGTGGTTTTATTAAAATGAAATTTAAATATCTGGTGTGGGCACGACTTTCCGAATTACATGACCTATTTCATTTTGTATAACATTTTCGACATTTTCAACTTTGAGGCTTTTTTAATTTTTTTGATATTTTGACTTTTATTACATTCTTTGACATTATTATATGTTTTTGACATTTTCTGACTTATTTAATATTGTTGACTTTTTTTTTACTTTTTGTACTTTTTTGACTTTTTTGTTAGTTTTGGCCTTTTTAATTTTCTTGGCTTCTTTTGTCATTTTATACTTTATTGACTTTTCAACGTTTTTTTTTGACAATTATATTTTTTTTTTACTTTTTTGACTTTTTGACTTTTTTGACATTTCTGATATATTTTTTACTTTCTTTGAAATTTTTGACACGTGAGATTTTGACATTTTGACTATTTATCTTTTTGGCATTCTGACATTTTAGCATTTTTGACATTCTGACGTGTTAACATTTAGGCATTCTGACATTTTTACATTTTGAAACTTTGACATATTTACATTTAGGCAATTTCACATTTTCAAATGTTCACAGTTTCACATGAAAATGTAAAGTAATTATTAATGTATATTTTCAATACCTTACTACATTTAAGATGCGACAATTTTCGCTAATTCCGCGCTTGATTTACGCCACGCCCACTGACGTCACGCTGACGTCACGTATGTTATTCATTATTTGTGATATACGCCATAGGAAATCGCTATTATTGAGAAATCTTCTGTTTTAGTGAACCGAGCTTGCTCAAATTTCCACAGGGTCGCCGAAGCGCGGGATCTCACTCGATTTCCAAATTTGGTCGCGATCTGATGTGCCGTTTTCCCACCGTGAACGTTAAATGGTCCGGCACAGCGCCTAATTATGCTCCGCGCGTCGTGCTGATTGTGATTCCTTCGCTGTTAGTGAACCTATTGTCCTATTTTCACTGGATCGTCCTGGATAGTGTCCGCAGATATTTGCCAAATTTGGTCGCAATCCGTTGTGTCGTTTTCCCGGAATTTTGTTCACAGACAGACAGACTGACTGACTGACCGACTGACTGACTGACAGACAGACTGACTGACATACATACCACACACAGACATCGCAAAAATCGGGTTTATTTCGACAATTATGGGCATAAAACGTAACGAAAATTGAAATTTTTTTTGCTAAATTGTACACGGCAACAATACCTTCCTTCTGGTGTAATTTTTTTCCCGGAAAGTTATCGCATATTTCCACAATCTTAGTTTGAAAACGTGAACACGTTTTCGGTAAAACAATACCTTCCTTTACATCAGTGATGTATTCGGAAAGTAAAAAAGAACAAATTAATGGGCAGGTGATTTCATGCAATTTGTGTAGAACGAATGGTTTGGATTATTGTAATAAACACCAGTTACAACCCCACAACCTTATACGGTTTACAAAAACAATTGAATGCTATAGCTGTCATCACTGCAATATTGTGTATTCCAAAACAAATACAACGCGTTGCAATCCAGACTGTTGTTATAACGCAATTGTTCGTGATGAACTTAATGAGGTTATGTATGCAATTAGAGGCTGTGCTGTTATTCAAAAGGATGAAACATGTTTGGATGCGTGTAAAGCTGCTAAACGCGAGTACTTATTAACACGACCTAATGGTAATATGAATTTTTGTTTATCATGCGGCTTACTTGATTCAGATCGTTGTAATCGTAACAGCTATATGGATGATAATAAAAAGCTGGCTGGGGATGACCTAAAGCAGCCGTTTGTTTTTTGTTATGACTGCCATAACTGCTATAACCTTACTAAACAGACGTCACTGATTAAATGTAATGGTTCATGCTATAATGCTGTAATTGAAGGTTATGTTACTGTACGAGGTTGTGCTGGTTTACGTAGTTGTGAACAAATTAAAAGCGACTACTTAATAGAACATCCGGTTGAGTCATTTGACTTATGTGAAACGTGTATGGGTGATCGTTGTAACGTAAAGTCTAATTATTTAAAACAGTCCAAACCTGAGTACATTGAATGTTATGAGTGTAGGCACTGTAATGAAATAAATCACACAACAACCACTGTAAAATGTTCTTCAGCTAAATGTTGCTATATAGCCGATGGTAAGGATCACGAGGATGAAACAAGGTACACAATAAGGGGATGTTTGACACTGGAAGCCATTACGGGTGAAACATGTGACAACGCGTGCGCCATTTTGACAAAAACGCATCAACTAACCCACCCGGGTGGCTCTCTAGATTATTGTATGTCATGTAGTGAGTATGAACGTGACTACTGTAATAGTAACGAGGTAAAAGCTGAACTACTCAAATCTGAACCTATTAAATGTTATAAGTGTAGACACTGTAATGAAATTAATAACGCAACACCTACTGTTAACTGTGCTTCAGCTACATGTTGTTATAAAGCTGATGTTAAGGATTATACGGATGGAATTGTATATACTATAAGAGGCTGTTTGATATTGGAAGCCATTACGGGTGAAACATGTGACAACACATGCGCCATTTTAAGAAAATCGCATCAATTAGCCAACCCGGATGGTTCTCTAAATTATTGTAGGTTATGTAATAAGTATGTACGTGATTACTGTAATAACGACGATGTAATGTTTGAGAATTTAAAACAGCCCAGACCGGACTATATAAAATGTTATGATTGTATAAACTGTAATGAAATCAACTATAAAAATAATAAAATAATAATAAATTCTGAATACTGAAAATCTATTTTTCTAGCTTTAGGCACTTCAAAGCCTGTATTTCTATCTCCTGAATAGACTAAATCTAATTGTTTAGCTTCGGGCACTTTAGGGTCTGATTTCATATCCTCTGGGGGACTCAAATCTGGTTTTCTAGCTTCAGGCACTTGAAAGTCTGTCCTCCTATCTTTTGAGTACTTAAAACCTGTTTTTCTAGCTACAAGTTCTTCAAAGTCTGTCTTTCTATCTTTAGAATCTTCTCAACCTGTTTTTCTAGCTTCAGGCACTTTAAAGCCTGCATTTCTATCTTCAGAATCTTCAAAACTTGATTTTCTCTCAGCAGGTAGTTCAAAGTCTGTTCTTACATCTGCTGAATATTCTAAACCTACTTGGTTAGCTTCAAACGCGTCAGGGTTTGTTTTTATATCCTTCAAGTCCCCCAAGCCTGCTCTTCTAGCTGCAGGCACTTTAAAACCGGTCCCTTCATCTTCTGAATACTCCAAATCTATTTTTCTAGCCTTAGGCACTTTAAAGCGTGTTCTTCTATCTCCTGAATACTCTACCTGTTTAGCTTCAAGCACGTTGGGATTTGTTTTTATATCCTCTAAGTCCCCCAGACCTGCTTTTCTAGCTTCAGGCATATCAAAGTCTGTTCTATCTTTAGAGTATTTTAAATCTATCTTTCTTGTTTTGGGCACTACAACGCCTGCCCTTCCACCTCCTGAATAATCAGGTTTTCTAGTTTTAGGCATTTTAAGGGATTTTTTTCTATCCACCGAGTACTCTAAATCTGGTTGTTTTCTAGCTGCAGGCACTTCTAAATAGTCCAAACCTTTCAGGTTATATTGTTGCAGCGACCAATTATTACATTTATTACCGCTACTCGCCTTACAGTAGTAAACAACACCGTGATTTTGTAAAGTTATTCGATTGAAATCGCTACAATAATCCTCACAGTTGGTTTTATTTGGTTTAACACACACACGTTCCATTTTGTTCACACCTTTTTCAAACCAAACGATCGCAGCGCAACAATTACTATTACACTGTTGTTGTGGGGTGGTACTAATTGTAAAACAGTTGTTGCACTTGTGACATTTAATATCTTCAAGGGCTGGTAATGGTTCACCGTTACAATCATCACTATCACACATGTTACAATAAACCACCTCAGGTTCTAATCGGATCGACTCTCACTGTTTCAACCATGGTTTTCCGGGTGTTACCGCAGCACAAACACGTTTTGTAATAATTTGATTCGCTAGTCTTCTTATAATGGTACCACAACATTGCGAGCCACATAGTAAACGATCCATGTCCGTGTTGTAACAACTAATTTCACGCGTGGCCTCAATTTCGTCTTGATTACACATGTCCCCCGTGCACACTTTGCAGTATTTAATAAGCCCATTTGGTTCAAGCTTGTTGCGTATCACCTCACAAAACATAGCGCACGAGCCACTAGATGTTTCCGCACACAATCGCGCTGAATAGGTTGTGTTGAATTCGGTCCAAACAATGCTATAACAACAGCCAGTTGGGCATTCAATTGTCCGTGTGGATGTTTTTTTAACCGATGCGCATCCGATACAATAATAACATTTTACAGGGGACGAGCGTTTAGTGCGGCTCAACTGTTTATTATTACAATTGCTGGTGTATCATATTTCACAATTGTTTCTACGCGAACAGTAGTGGTGACATGTTGCGGCACATGATCTCGTAGTAGTGCCACTCGTGTGTAGTAGCGTATAACAACAACCGCTCCTGCATTTCAAACTGATTGTTTCGGATGTTATCACGCTGCAGTTGTTGCACTCGTAACACTCGAATGATGTCTGGCGTGACTTTCGATTGTTTATGGGTAGTTTGTTGCAGTGTTGCGATGCGAACGATTTACAGTGGTGCACTATGCTTTCCGGTTCGTCTGTTTCTATCGTGGCGCGCATTTGAGAGCACGCTTGCTCGCAATCGTGGGCGTAGTGTTTGGCGCAACGGCGGACTGCTTGCGTTGTGCCCAGAGTGGTCCATTTGATGGAATAACAGCAGCGCGTTTCGCAGTCGATTGTCGGCGTGTTTGAGGTTATGGCGTAACAGTTGTAGCAGTCGTAATATTTGATGGGCGGGCGCTGTTTGACTGATTTCGAGTTGCATTTGTCGGTGGTGCATGTGTAGCATTTGTCGGTGGCGGGTGTGATGTGTTTGCAGTAGGTGATGCAGTGGGGTGTTTTAGCGCAGCCTCGGTTTGTGGTCGTCCATTTGGCGGTGTAACAGCAACCGGATGCGCAGTATATGGTCGGTGTTTCTGGTTTGAGGCGATTGCATGCCTTGCACTGATAACATTTGGTCATATTGGTGTGAACTTCTATGTTATTGCAGTTTGGTTCGGTGCAGTGTTTACAGTCGTGCATCTCCCCTTTACGGTCGGAACGTCGTAGGTTCGTACGTAGTTTATCACATATGCCACTACATTTCTCATTTAGTTTGCTGGAACAACGTCGCGCCATGTGTTTTACACCATATTCAGTCCAGTGTACCGCGTAACAACACTTGCTCCTGCAATTCACCGTGGGCGTGTCCGTTGAAATGCTGTAACAACCGAAACAGTCGTAACATGATACGGTTTCAAATGTTGATGCCTCAGATGATCCGAGAACCTCTGTATTGCATTCACTTATATTGCACGTTTTACACTGGTGTAGCATCCCTTTAGGGTCAACAGTTTTGAGGTCAGCTTTTAAGTTTGTACAGTAGTCGTCGCACTGTGTTCCTTTTAAATTGGCACACCTGCGTACGATTTGCGTTTGATCAAATTGCGTCCACAGTGCTGTGTAACAACAACTGCTGGTACACTCGGACTTTAAGGTGTTGGAGGATATACTGTAGAAACCGTAACAGTCGTAACATTTAGAAATATCCTTTGCTTCCGTAGAAGTACTATCAGTGGATTTCACTAATCTCTCGGTATGGGGTTGTTTAGTAGTAGTAGTACTAACCGTTAATGGTGGATCTGTGGATGGTTCAAAGTTTGGTCCATTACACAAATTGTGCTCACACATGTTACACGTAATTATAGCTACTTGTGTATCCCTCACATGCATTTTATCATCATACGTCTTACAATAGCTCTGACAAGTTTTCCTGTGTAATTTTGCAACGCATTTCCGTACAATATTAACACCCCCAAACTCAATCACTTGGTTGTTTGGCAACACTTTTTCGGGCATTCCTCCGTAATCGTTTCGTTGTCTACATCGTAACGACCTACACAGCTGTAACAATAGAAGGGTTCTACGATTTCTGTAGGATCCCGGGTTAGCCAATGATTGCATTTACTGTATGAGCAGACTCTGCATGAGTGTACCATTCCATGTGGATCGATACTTACAATATCTTTTCTCCAACGGTGTTCACAGTAATCCTCACACTTGGTTCCATTCAAATTCACACATCTCCGAACAATGTTAGTGCCATCGAATTCAGTCCAAACGCTTACCGAACAACACTTGTCCGGACAAGCTACTGTTGCTGTTGAACCGGATATCGAGTAATATCCTACGCATGCGTAACAGTTTACAGCACCAGTTGGTATTAACAAATTCCAACTGTTACCCTTATCATCACCACTACAAGTCTTACAGTCACTTTTAACACCACAATAGGTATCACAGGTGGTAGTTTCAACACATTTACGTTCACCGTTACCCCCATAACAACACTTGCTGGTACACCTGGTGAGTTTAATACCATCATCATCATCACCATCAATCATGTAACAGTCTTTACAATCATAACAATCAATTGCA
Source organism: Lordithon lunulatus (assembly GCA_963942505.1). NCBI lineage: Eukaryota > Metazoa > Arthropoda > Insecta > Coleoptera > Staphylinidae > Lordithon > Lordithon lunulatus. The sequence goes on along the minus strand of OZ012675.1, from coordinate 43,191,401 downwards.
GCTGATTCATTCAATATAATCGGTAGAGATTTAAATGCAATATCAAAGGCACGATAATTACACAAGTTCGTACTGCACACCTGGCAATTCACTATAGACTCTTACAAATATAATTTCCTCCTAGCGACATCCACACATTGACGATCACAAGGTATGTAAGATTTACTATAACCCCAAGCAGTTAAATTCTCTTTATAGCCACTACCGTTTACTCTCATAGCGGCAATCGAGAAACAACAATCTGTATATTCACAGGACTATTATTCTAGATTCAGTATAATCATGTTTATACCAGTTGTAACAACTAATGTTCTTAACGAGCTTCTTGTCATTACATAAGCTAGTATTACATGTACTACACTGGTTGGTAGCATCAGGTTGGTTATATTTAATTTTTGTACAGAAATCACCGCATGTAGCTGTGTCATTCAATGCGGCACAGCCTCGGTGAACGTTGGTCGAATTGAACTCTGAACTCGGTCCATATCGAGCTGTAGCAACATTTACTCGGACATTCCCGTACAATACTCTCCGTGGAAATGGTGTAACATCCCACACAGTTGTAACAACTAAACCCACCAATTTCTTGCGACCGTTCAGGGATGCTCATATGCTCGTTGTTACATCTGTTCATACTACACACATGGCAACCCTCCAACGTGGTTCCTTGCAAGTCTTTTGCGGCTTGCGAACAATAGTGTTTGCAAGGAAGATACGGCACGTACTGAGCGCATTTACGTATGTTTGTATAAGTGCCATCGACTCTTTTGTATAGGGCCGCATAGCAGCAGTTGGTTTGGCATTTAATCAGCGGTGTTTTTGTGGTTACGTTGCTACAATCGTTGCACTCGTAACAGTTGATCAAACGGTGCATTGTCCATGTGTTGTTGTTCCCCGGCCAGCTTTTCATTATCATCCATATAGCTGTTACGATTACAACGATCTGAATCAAGTAAGCCGCATGATAAACAAAAATACATATTACCATTAGGTCGTGTTAATAAGTAGTCGCGTTTAGCCGCTTTACACGCATCCAAACATATTTCATCCTTTTGAATAACAGCACAGCCTCTAATTGCATACATAACCTCATTAAGTTCATCACGAACAATTGCGTTTAACAACAGTCTGGATTGCAACGCGTTGTATTTGTTTTGGAATACACAATATTGCAGTGATGACAGCTATAGCATTCAATTGTTTTTGAAAACCGTATACGGTTGTGGGGTTGTAACTGGTGTTTATTACAATAATCCAAACCATCCGTTCTACACAAATTGCATGAAATCACCTGCCCATTAGGTTGTTCTTTTTTAAATTTCATTTTAATAAAACCACACACATCATAACAAGCCCATGTCTCCACACAACCTCTAATGATGTAAGCAGCACCATAAACGCCATCATTAACAACAGCTGTATAACAACATCTCGCTTCACTGCATTTAGTTGTATGCGTAGTGTTACTTACAACATCACAATGGTTACAATCATAACACATGATAGATGAGCTTGTTTTAATTAACTTGCTACTTTTAGCCGGATGATAATCATTCAAATTACAGCGATCATAAGCATAATAACTGCATGTCATACAAACAATAAATTTCCCATCAGGATACCATAGTATGTGCTTGTTTTGAACACTAGTGCATGCATCATAGCAATGTTTAGCATCAGCACAACCCCGTATAACAAATTCAACCTCATCAGGCCTATTACGTACAACAGCCTTGTAACAACATGCAGGACCTTTACACTTAACCACCTTCGTCGTACGGTTAACGTACGGTTAACAACATGTAGCTACACCGTTACTATCAGGCTTATTAAATAATTCGCTACTTTCAGTTCTCACAAATAATTTCCCATCCTCAACATTAGCTGTATAAACTTGCCCATTACAATGATCACTATAACACGCCTTACAAGTGCCATTAGTTCTACAAACATCCCTACAATAACATCAGCCTCATTTATATAACAACCATCCGAACAGCTAACCACATTAGTAGCAGGTGTGACCCCATTACAGTCTGTACATTTATAACATGTAACAGTTGCTGACAAATCATCGTCATTGCAATGATTTTCCTAGCAGCTTCTACAATATAACAAGCTTTTACCTTGTAGCGACGTTTGTAACAGTTGGTCCGCGCAGCATCTCTTGCAGTCATGCGTGCAACCGCGGCTGTGGGTTATACCGAATTTCGCTGCTTTGGTGGCTATTGAATAGCAACAGTTCGTTGGGCATGATGAGGCTTGGAGTACATTCGAACGATGGCAAGAGTTGTTTGAACAGACGTAACAGTTGATGCTGCAGATGGCTACAAAATATTATTGTTTGTAAAGAGGTATGTGGTTGGGTTTATGGGGTACTTACTGGTGTTTATGTAGGATATTAGTAAAATGTATAAAACTGTTCGTTTCATAACGGATCATATTTCATTCAAACCAGGTGTCATGTTTGACTTGAACCGTGTTACTTGATTAATGGGATTTTTTTTATTAAGTCAGTCATTATTCATTGAAAAAATGTAGTGCAGAGATTTGGTTCGGTTGACCTGCAGTACTACGACAAGGTACTTGACTTCAGCCAACAGTCAAGCCTCTGCCGCCTCTGACCAAGGCCACTAGTATGTGCGCACTGTGATTTCGATTGGCCTGCTGTACTACGACAAGGTACTTGACTTCAGGCAACAGTCCAGTCGCTAGGCCGCTAGTGTGTGCGCGCTGTGATTTCGATTGGCTCGCTCTACTACGACAAGGTACTTAACTTCAGGAAACCGTCAAGCCACTGGAGCAAGGACCAATTCACACTTAAGCGCCGTCGGGCTTTACGGTAGTTACCAGGACGTTGTTAACGGACCATAGCGGAATATCCTCGGTGCCTAGAGTGGCATCAAACTATGCAAACCATCATTTCTTACCAGGTCAAGTTTCATTGCTACACTTCGTCTTGTTTTTAAAAAATCCAACAGATACAAGTATATCCGTTGTTCTGGCATTACAATTTTGAGAAATTGAATAAGTATATCCTTGTTTTAACAAGAATTTAATGGGGAATCCTAATTTGTATACCACTATTTTTTACTATGTGAAGTTTCATAGTTACAAACCGCTTTGTGTTTTATTTATTTTTTAATCCGATGGTTGAAAGTAAATCCGTTTTTCTGTCAATACTAATGTGATAAATAGAACAAGTTTAGTTTCAAGTTTCATACTTACAGCCCATTTTGTGCTATGTTTAAAGAAAAATCGATAGTTTCCAGTTAAACCAGTTTTCTGTTATTACTAATTTGAGACATTGAACAAGTTTAGACTTCTTTCAATGAGAATTTAAAAAGAAAACTAAATTTTTAAACCGCAATCTTTTATCACGTCAATTGACTGGAGGGACGAGTGAGTAGCCTAAAAGGGAGGTTTCACAATGGGCCCATTTTGAGGCCTAAGTGTCTGTAGCTATGCTATCCTCCAGCCAAGTATCCAGAACTATCCAGAACGCCACTGGGTTTTGTATACTAACAAATCTGTGTTTACTAACAGTAGCGTTAAATGTGGCCTTATAACAATACTGAATTCTGATAGCTCTGTCTATATTTATTTAATATTTATTGTTTGTACGACTACATATCCCATTCGGACAACCAAAAAAATATAAGAAATTGTCGATGCAGTATGTTTCACATTGGCTGTCGGCCCCGTTGGTCGTAATGCTACAAAAATTATTTTAAATTACTTTGTTGTTTATCCAACCCCTGTGTACCCCCTGTGTTATCTTTCGATAATCCAACTACTGTTCTCTACTATGAGATCTGTATGAATCAATTTAGTCAATTAATATAACATTATAGAGACTCTAAAATTATCTCAATCTAGGTTTATTTAACTAATATATGTTATACATTGTTAAAGTAACTATGACAATGACATTCGGGGGTTCGGAATAGATCCATCGTGGTTACACCAACATGTCCAATTATCACACCAAACATATTTCTTCCCTATACAGCGATCCAGATGATAGCAGTCCTTCCAATCGCGACACTCCATACCTATAAAAATAATCTTAAATTACTTTTGTGCTACTTTACTGTTCTCTATCGGACCAAACTCGTGACATCTGTATGAATCAATTTAGTCAATGAATATGACCTGATGAAAATATGTGACATGTAGCCTCTACTAAAAACCTAGGTTAATTACATTATAGTGACCCTAAAATCATCTCAGCCTAGGCTTATTTAAATCGTGTTTACTAAAAACCTGCGTTAGTTACATTATAATAACTGTCGGCGAGACTATTGTATTGGTAGTACATTTTGGTGGCAACACTGTTGTAACAGTAGTACGTACCTGCTACTCCAAATTCTTGATTATTTTCATCTTCTGCATTTGCTACAGTTGTAGGTTCCCAATATTCTTCTGTTTCTTCTATTTCTGGAATTAGTTTCTGATACAGTTACATTTCTTATTCGGACATTCAAATGCATATCCTTTATCTTTGCAAACTTTCAAGACATTTTTTATGCCCAAAATACTTGGTACAATAGAAGTCTAAACGTAGTTATACAGATATAAAATAAACTTTTTACTCGCTCGTTATATCTGTCCAAAGAAGAGTCAAAGTTGTTACTACACTACAAGTGATCCCCTAATCGGTATCTTAGAAAAATAAGCTTCAATTACTTTAGTGTTTATTCAACACCTGCGTACCGCGTTGATGACCCTAAGATATGTTGCGATAATCCAACTGCTGTTCTGTATTGGACCAAACCTATGACCTCTGTATGAATTAGTTCCACCTATGAATAGGACCTAATGGAAAGATGTGACATGTAGCCTATACTAAAAATCTTGGTTAATTACATTATAGTGACCCTGAAATCATCTCATCCTTTGCTTACTTAAATTGTGTTTACAAAAACCTGGGTTAGTTATATTATAACATCTCTGAAACTGTCGACGAGATTATTGTACTGGTAGTACATTTTTGTGGCAACACTGTTGTAGTACTAGTACATACCTCCTCGTGGTGTTACTGTAAAAGCAGCAGTACCTTTAGATGATGGTTGTGACTCCGTAGTAGTAGGAACTGATTGCTCACTTAATGGCGGCACCAGAGACATTTGTTGTGGAACTGGCTGTTGTTCAAAATATAAATGTAAATATATATGAGTTGCGGGTGCATATGCTGCTATCGGTAACGCTATCGGATACGCTATCGGAAGCGCATGTTGTGTCGGAGGTGTTTTTGGCACTGCTGTTATTATTTTTGGTGATGGATCTGGAATTTGTTTATTAAAAAAACGTGACATCCAATGCTGGAAGAGGACGTGGACAACTAGCTGATTATAATAAGTCTGTTGAATATGTGCATTGGAATGATCCACATGAGTTAATTCAGCGATTACAGTTATTAGTGGCGTCAGCTTATGCTGGAAATAATTCTCATACTAAAGAAATTAATAATATAATCGCGGCACTTAGAGACACAAATATAATCTATTGAATTGTCATAATTATTTATGTTAACGTTGATTTGGGATTGAAAAATTGCTGCGATAAACGTTTGCTTGTTTGACTGCGTTTAATTTATTTTAACACTCATTTTATTGGAGTGGTTGCGGGATATACCAATTTTTACAGATTTAAACATCAAGGACCTGGGATCAGCAACTTCGAGGATTTAATACGCAAAACTACCATTGTTTAAATTAAAAATAATAATAATTTACAATGTTTATATGAAAATGTAAAGAACATATTATACGGCTACATAAATGTTAGTATTCCAGGCATTCTATTCGAAAATCAAGTTGAGATACTACTATAATGACTCATATAAAAGTATATACTGAACATATTTATTTAATTATAAATAAAGGTACAATTAACTCTAAGAATTTTCTAAATTTTGAATTAAAATATGGCAATTGTACTAGAAACAATTCATAAAGTAAACTGCGATTGTAAAGTAAACATAGTGAAACATAAAGTAAACTTTGTGATCTACGAGTGAAACGATTGTACCAGCGGCTCTCTATTTAATTTATTTGCATGCTGCACCTTTGAAACATTATGCCGTAACCCTTATTTTCATACCTGCTTCGTGGGGTGCTAATAATAATAATAATAATAATAATTATTATTATTATTATTATTTTTTGTGCCACAGCTTCTTGCTGGAATCAAGCTTCATCCCGGTCCTAAAGACCAAGGGTGAACCTTCTGTTACTTGCTGCTTAGCTTTCTGACAATGGCAGTAGTGCCTAGGATTACGGCCTTTTGCATATTGATAATACTGCGCTTTGGTACCTGCAGAGTCTCTAGGTGATCTTCTAATTTGTGGTGCACAAGACCATTTGCGGTTATAATAATAGGAATGGTGTCAACCTTTTTAACCTTCCATAGCTTCTGCACTTCTTTTTCTAAGAAGGAGTATTTTTCTCTTTTAGTTTCATATGATTTCTCCACATTTTCATCCAGCGGTACAGATACATCGATGAGAAAAACCCTGCTCATGTTCTTTTCGTGCGGTACTATATCAGGCCTATTGTGCCCTCGGTTATTATTGGCACATCCCAGTACAACTTTGTTTGGTGGTTTTCGGTTACAGGTTCCGGGAGGTATCTGTAATATGGCGACTCGACAGTAGTAACTTCGTGCTTTAGGCACAGTGCTTGGTGGATTATTTTTGATATGTTATTTTGCCTATCCAAGTACCAAGTTGGAGCAAGGTAAGAGCAACTAGAGATTATATGTTGTATAGTCTCTTCATCTTTATAGCAGAATCTGCATTTTGTATCTACTACCTGCTCCTTTATAACATATTTAAGGTATGTTCTAGTAGGAACAACTTGATCCTGGATAGCTGCGATGGCACCTTCAGTTTCTGCCATCAAGTACCCTACTTTCAAGTACGTTGTAGAGGCTTCTGTATTCACCATTTCTTGGTGGAGATGATGTACAATATGATATAGTACCAATTTAACATGGATGACAGTTCTCCAGGTTTTCATGAGATAAGTTAGGAGTTCCCTGCACCGTGGTGAAATTCTGTATATCGAAAGCACCTCTGACAACCAGCTGTGTGGAACCGAATCGAATGCCTTCTGGTAGTCGATCCATGCCATAGTGATATTGCGTTGCCTTAATCTGGCCTGGTTAGCTATAATCGAGTCGATCACGAGCAGTTCCTGACATCCCTTAGATCTTTTGCGGCACCCGTTTTGTTCCCATGCTAGGATAGAATGTGTATTGATGTGTGCACTTATCTTTGACGAGATTATGGCGGTGAGTATTTTGTACACGGCGGGGAGACACGTTATCGGCCTGAAATTTTTTGGGTGCATTGTTTCCGTATTCTTTCTCAACATAATCGTCCTGCCTTTCGTAAAGAACGAAGGAATCTTTGTTGGGTCTAGAATAGCTGCCTGAAAATACCAAGCGATGGTGATTATGTCAAGTGCTCCGGATGCTCAGGACTGTATCACTATGAATGGTCGATAAAAGCCTCAACATACAGAGCACAAAGCAGGATTGCCAAACAATCATGGAGATGTGAGTTTTGCAGAAACAAGGACAAGAAAATCGGAGATGAAGAGAACGACGATTCAACGGATGCAGCAGAGAATCCCAACTTAATTACTGAGATTCTGGGAGTAAAAAAAGTTCTCAATAACATAAAAAATGCAGCTAGACGCCACAACAAATAGCCAAAAATTCGTCTCAGACCAATACGACGACATAATAAATGGCCAACATGGAATCTCAAATCATATAAAAAGTTTAGAGGATACTATAAATACTCTAACAAAGGAAAATAAACCTTAATAAAAGAGTAATTGAACTTGAATGTGAAACCTATGCAAAGGGAATGGAATTGCATGGGGTTACAACCTTAGAAAATGAAGAGCACAATATAAACGATGACTCAGACGTTTGTCTGATACAGTAAAAAAGATAAAAATTACCAAATTCTGCAAAAATCGCTTTTCCAATGGATAGTACATTCATGGAGACCGATATAGAAGCGCAAACAAACTGCGAGACTATCGACAATTATGAGAAATGGTCTACAACTTTTTGCAATAAAAATAGCTTTTCAATAAGCTATTTAAACATAAATTCTATCCTTGCTCACTTTGATCAATTGTGCGCGATAATAAAATCAAATATAAAACACATACAAATATTAGCTCTGTCTGAAGTAAAAATCACCGAATCAAAACTCTCTGAAATCGGAAACTTGGTCGATATCACCATAGATCTTCTGGAGGCATTCGGAAATATGATTAACGAAAAGTTAGACAAAAACATGCACGCCTTTTGTCTTTTCATAGATTTTTCAAAGGCGTTTGACACCATTAACCATACCAAACTGTTAAAGGTGTTAGATGAGTACGGCATAAGGAGATAGATCGTTTTCTGTAAAAATAGGCAACAGTATGGGAGAAGAAGTGAAAGTTAGTAGAGGGGTACCTCAGGGCAGCATTCTAGGCCCAATTTTATATTTACTTTATGTGAACGATATTAAACACTGCATCTCAAAGTCTCAGTACTACTTATATGCGGACGACACCGTAATCATATCCGTTCACAAAGACCACAAAATCGCATTGAAAAACCTACAAGACGACTTTCTGAATTTTCAAAAATGGGCACACGATAAAGAACTTATTATAAATAAAGAGAAAACGAAACTAATGCATATAGCATCACCACACAATCAAATTACAAGAAATTCAACGATAACTTTCCACTCCTCCATTTGCCTACACAATGTCGTGCCGTCACAGCGTTGTCTATGTCAAGATAAAATTGATCTAATAGAAAGACAAAAGTATCTTGGACTATTTATTCACCATAACTTTTTGTGGGATTGGCATGTTCAACAAGTTAATAACAAACTAAGATACTTTGCATATCAATTTAACACCTAAAAGAGTTTTTGCCAGAAAAAGTATTAATCACAATCTACCATTCTCTTGTCGAATCAATAATATCGTATGGCATTACAATTTATGGACACACTTCGAATTATCTACTCAACAGGCTACAATCCTCACAGGACCGGATAACAAGATACTTGTATTACGATGAAAAACAAATGAATCCAACCTTCAATGTCTACAAAACCGGCCAAATTCTTAACATTAAAAATTTATGTGATTACAAACTAATAATGAAAAACTACTTTTTGATGCAAAATGAACCAACAATAAACCACGGGAAAGGAACAAGATTATGTACAAATAAAAAATTTAAGATAGGGACACATAGCAATAAATATGGTGCGCGATCCAAAGAAATGTCTGTAAAAACATTGTTTAATAGAATTCCACCGGATCTGTTAAGCCTGTGTTCTTTAAAAAGTGCGAAATTGGAGATAAAAAACTGGATGCGCACCAAAGACGATTAACATGTAACTTAATAATAATCTTTAAGTAAAACTAATGTATTGACTCAAATGGAAAGCGGCCACTGACAAGCTTGCGCTTAGTGGCAAAACGCTATTAAGACATTTTTGATTTTTCCTATTTTTCATATAATAATCAGTTTAGTCATTATGAATAAAATATAAATTGTTTTTAGTTTATGAATAATAATGATACACTTTCTCCCTAGGAAAAAAAGTTAACGCCATCTGGCGACACCACATCTCAACCTAGGTTGAGTTTGTATTTAAGGTAACAGTTATAAAATCATCTCAGCATAGGCTTAGAAAATATCTCAGTCTAGGCGCTTCTAAATTTTGTAACACAAGATGTTGGCTCTGGAATTTGTTGTTTCCATGCCACGTCAAATAAAAACAACTACTTTTCGACAGTTGTTTTCGGAAAGTAGCTGTTGCAGATTCTTCGCGAGATATTATAATCTTTGAAATCTATTCGACTAAACTATGCAAATCGTACCTTCAACTGCAGAAGTGCCGAGGAGAAAAACGACGCCCGCACATAGAGTTAGTAACATTGTTACTACTTGCTACTATTGAGTGTGTTGATAATCAGGGAATAGTATAAACCTACTTATATTTACACACTTTTATTGGCCTACCACAGGCCATTGGGCTTTGTTTTATTTTAATGGACATACAACACAATAGACATAATGCAAACTCAAATAGATTATAGACTATTATGAATGCAAGATTTACCTTAAATAAAGATAACACACGCACATTTAAATCTCATATTACTCACAATAGCTTCAAATAGCAGATATCAAATATTTTGCTACTTTTTACATTACTTTTCTTGTTGCTAAACTGCAAACAAAACAAAAAAAAATAGAGACACCTTTAAAGATATATTATATTTTTACTTTCCGAAAAACAGCATTTATTATCATGAACAAATATCGGTAATGCAAGGGTGATAATGCATTCTGGTTAAAGTTTTCTAATGAGGATTTTTTCGTAATGCCTGTCCGCCAATGGGGTTAGAAATATGCGATGGCTCCTTCATGGGTGCATCATTAGCGACGTCAACACACACATATATATATATATATATATATATATATATGGTATCAAAAATATTTTTAACAAACAGTCCAGATTATGTAACAGCACCCACACACATAGGAAAGTGTGACAAATATAGGAAAAATACTAAATCATACAAATATTCTCAAATACTAGTTCAAAATTTAATTTGATATGGCATCAGTCTATTATAGCTTGACACACTTCTAGTAGTCAAAAACTCATGACGCAAAAAAGTCTCAGTAGGTATCGCCTAAAGATAACTCCGGTAATTATAATCAAATCATGGGGGGCGGGCCAGCGCGTAACAGATTGTCTGTGATTTGTGGATAACTTGATAAAACGTAATTAATTCGGTGGCCATAATTTAGAATGCTGGTTAGAAATTAATTCGTTTTCCTCTTCACCCAGTGTCGTCTCATAATATTTCTATATATACAGGCAGTGATTATTTAATTATTAGTAAGTTACTTTTATAATAAAAAAAAAACTCTTTTTAGTTTATGTTTATTAGAATACCAACCAAACTATGCCCGTCCACTAATTCAAACGACTTGAACTATGCATTACATTATTTTTCACATATATTTTTTTAATTAGTCTTAAAGTAATAAATGACATTAATTTAATCAAAGAAAATAACGGAAAATAGTGTAGTGCATAGTTCAAGTCGGTTGAAATAGTGGACGGGCATAGTTTGGTTGGTAGGGGCCACCCGCCCACCCCACCTTTGTTCGCATAGTTTTCCATGGGATAACACTCTTCTTAGAATAGTTTAAACAATATAAGACATCTATATCCAATGAAAAAACTATGCGAACAAAGGTCGGGTGGGCGGGTGGCCCCTACCAATCAAACTATGCCCGTTCACTATTTCAAACGACTTGAACTATGCACTACACTATTATCCGTTATGATTCTAGCAACTATCAAGCGATCTACGTCTGTTTTTATTAAAACAAATGCTAGTTTGGGTATTTAAGCCATTAAAAAGTGGATTTACCTTTGAAATTTTTGCTTCATATTTAATATGATTTGAATATAACTATTTAGGAATATATTCTGAAAATTTCATATGATTCTAGCAACTATCAAGAGATCTACGGCTATTTTTATTAAAACAAATGCCATTTTGGGTATTCAAGCCATTAAAAAGTGGATTTACCTTTGAGATATCTTCTTCATATTTAGTATGAGGTGAATATGACTATTTAGGAATATATTCTGAAAATTTCATATGATTCTAGCAACTATCAAGAGATCTACGGCTGTTTTTATTAAAACAAATGCCATTTTGGGTATTCAAACCATTATAAAGTGAATTTACCTTTGAGATATCTTCTTCAGATTTAGTATGATTTGAATATGACTGTTTAGGAATATATTCTGAAAATTTCATATGATTCTAGCAACTATCAAGCGATCTACGGCTGTTTTTATTAAAACAAATGCCAGTTTGGGTATTCAAGCCATAAAAAGTGGATTTACCTTTGATAAATCTTCTTCATATTTAGTATGAGTAGAATATGACTATTTGAGAATACATTCTGAAAATTTCATATGATTCTAGCAACTATTCAGCGATCTGCGGCTGTTTTTATTCAAACAAATGCCATTTTGGGTATTCAAGTCATTAAAAAGTGGATTTACCTTTGAAATATCTTCTTCATATTTAGTATGAGTTGAATATGACTATCTAAGAATATATTCCGAAAATTTCATATGATTCTAGCCACTATTAAGCAATCTACGACTGTTTTTATTAAAACAAATGCCAGTTTGGGTATTCAAGCCATTAAAAAGTGGATTTACATTTGAGATATCTTCTTCAGATTTAGTATGAGTAGAATATGACTATTTAAGAATATATTCTGAAAATTTCATATGATTCTAGCAACTATCAAGAGATCTACGGCTGTTTTTATTAAAACAAATGCCATTTTGGGTATTCAAACCATTATAAAGTGAATTTACCTTTGAGATATCTTCTTCAGATTTAGTATGATTTGAATATGACTGTTTAGGAATATATTCTGAAAATTTCATATGATTCTAGCAACTATCAAGCGATCTACGACTGTTTTTATTAAAACAAATGCCAGTTTGGGTATTTAAGCCATTAAAAAATGGATTTACCTTTGAAATTTTTGCTTCAGGTATGGGTACATGTTGCAGTTCATCTTGCAACTACGCCTCCAGTAGAATAAAATAAAATAGATAGTTCTTAGGATCTAATTATGATTTATTTTAAAAAATCGTATTTAACTTGAAACAAAACATTTAACATTTATTAATAACAATTAACATATAACAAAACAATCATACAAATAGTAACAATTAAAACAATCCAAGTAATTCGCAGTGTTAGGAAAATAGACAATATGAAACACCCGATCATTACACCTATCATTTAGGTCAGTCCTCAATTACCCTATTAGGATATATCTGCCGCCTCAGCCAGTTCACACACATTGGCCTTGTCTGTTTGTGTACTACTAGTGACTAGTAGTGACACATGTTGACGTCACGCTGTACTATTAGTATGAGCGTCAGCATGTGTAACTAGTTGCAGAAAAAAATTTGAACTAACTAACCAAACTATCCCCATCCACTATTTCAAATGACTTGAACTATGCACTACAGTATTATCCCTCATTTTCTATTATTAAATTAATGTCATTGTGAAAAATAATGTAATGTAAAGTTCAAATCGTTAAAAATAGTGCACGAGGATAGTTTGGTTGGTGGGGGCCAACCGCTCACCCCACCCTCGTTCGCATGGTTTTTCCAATGGATACAGATGTTTTATATTGTTTAAACTATTCCAAGAAGAGTGTTGTCCTATGGAAAAGCTATGCGAGCAAAGGTGGGGTGGTCGGGCGGCCCCTACCAACCAAACTATGTCCGGCCACTATTTCAAACGACTTGAACTCTTCACTAAACTATTATCCATTACTTTCTATAATTCAATTATTTTCATTTATTTATTTTCGCTTAATTCATAAAAATATGTAAGAAACAATGTAGTGCATAGTTCAAGTCGTTAATTTAACTATGCCTGTCTACTATTTCAAATGACTTGAACTATATACTACATTGTTTCTCACATTTTTTTTACGAATTAGGCGTAAATTAACACATGGAATTAATGTAATAGAATATAAATTAATGGATAACCGTATTGTGCAGAGTTCAAGTTATTTGAAATAGTGGACGGGCATAGTTTGGTTGGTAGGGGCCACCCGTCCATCCCACCTTCGCTCGCATAGTTTTTTCAATAGATACAAACGCTTTATATTGTTTAAACCATTTCAGGAAGAGTGTTATCCCATGGAAAATACAATACGAACCAAGGTGGGGCGGGTGGGAAGCCCCCACCAACCAAATTATGCCCGTCCACTATTCCAAATGACTTGAACTATGCACTACATTGTTTCTCACATTATTTTTTTTACAAATCAGGCGTTCATTAATAAATGAAAATAATTTAATCATAGAAAGTAAAGGAGAACAACGTAATGCAGTCTTCAAGTCGTTTGAAATAGTGTACGGGGATAGTTTGGTTGGTGGGGGACATCCCGCGACACTAACCTCACCTCTTGAACCGGATATTTTATTTTAACAGTATATAGGTTGAGCATTTAGTACGGTTCAACTGTTTACACTATTACAATTGTTAGGCTCGGGCTTATAAAGCCTAGGTAACTATAACCCGTGATTATATTGTTAGTCTAATGTTGCATACAATGTTTTTAATATTACATTTCATTCATTCACATAGTATGCGACGTTGCCATTTATAAACATGACGTTGAACCTCTGTTTATAAATGGCAACGTCGCATATTATGTGTCTAAATTGGCAAAAGTGAGGTTAGAATCACACATGTCAAATTAACTCTAGCTTTAAAACAATCGCGGTTTAGGTGTAACACAATTGTTTTTACCCGTACAGTAGTTGTCGTGTGTTTCGACAAATGTTATTTTAGTGTGATTAATATTGTACTTGTTCGAGTGTGTACGCAGATGGTATCAGACATTTAGTGACGACGGTTTTTCGTTCCAATTGGTAGTTTGTTGCAGTTTTGCGATGCACACGATTTACAGTGGTGCACCATGCTATCGGGCTCGTCTGTTTCAATCGTCGCGCGCATTTGAGGGCACGCTTGCTCGCAATCGTGCGAGTAGTGTTTGGCGCAACGGCGGACTGCTTGCGTTGTGCCCAGAGTGGTCCATTTGATGGAATAACAGCAGCGCGTTTCGCAGTCGATTGTCGGCGTGTTTGCAGTTATGGTGTAACAGTTGTAGCAGTCGTAACAAGTCATAGCCGGGCGCGGCTTCAGTGATTTAGAGTTGCATTTATCGGCGGTGCATGTGTAGCATTTGTCTGTTGCCGGTTTTATGTGTTTGCAGTAGGTGATGCAGTGGGATGTTCTAGCACAGCCTCGGTTTGTGGTCGTCCATTTGGCGGTGTAACAGCAACCGGATGCACAGTATATGGTCGGTGTTGTTGCTTTGAGTCGATTGCATGAGTTGCACTGATAACATTTCGTCATATTGGTGTGAACTTCTATGTTATTGCAGTTTGGTTCGGTGCAATGTTTACAGTCGTGCATTTCCCCTTTACGGTCGGAACGTCGTAGGTTCGTACGTAGTTTATCACATATACCACTGCATTCTTCATTTAGTTTATTGGAACAACGTCGCGCCATGTGTTTAACACCATGCTCAGTCCAGTATACCGCGTAACAACACTTGCTCTTGCAACTAATAGTGGGAGTGTCTGTTGAAATGCTATAACAACCGAAACAGTCGTAACACGATACAGTTTGAAATGTTGGTGCCTCGGTTGATCCGAGAACATCTGTATTGCATACACTAATATTGCACGTTTTACACTCGTGTATCATCCCTCTAGGGTCATCTTTTTTGAGATCAGCTTTTAAAATTGTACAGTAGTCATTGCATGGCGTTCCTTTTAAATTAGCGCACCGGCGTGCGAGTTGCGTTTCATCAAACTGCGTCCATAGTACTGTGTAACAACAATTATTGGTGCAGTTGTACCTGGGGATGGTGGGTGATATACTGTAGCAACCGTAACAGTCGTAACATTTAAAGTTTGTACTATTGTCAATATTCACTAAATTATCATTGGGTTGTTCAGTAAGTGAATCGCTTTTTGTTTTAGGATCAATGGATTGTCCATTACACAAGTTGTGCTCACACATGTTACACGTATATATAGTTGCTTGTGTATCCCTCACATGTATCTTATCATTATACGTCTGACAATAGCTCTGACACGTTTGCCCGTGTAATTTTGCAACGCATTTCCGTACAATATTAACACCTCCAAACTCAATCCACTTGGTTGTTTGGCAACACTTTTTCGGGCATTCCTCCGTAATCGTTTCATTGTCTACATCGTAACAACCTACACAGCTGTAACAATAGAAGGGTTCTACGATTTCTGTAGGGTCCCGGGTTAGCCAATCATTGCATTTATTGTATGAGCAGACTCTGCATGAGTGTACCATTCCATGTGGGTCGATACTTACAATATCTGTTCCCAAACGGTGTTCACAATAATCGTCACACTTGGTTCCATTCAAATTCACACATCTTCGGACAATGTTAGTGCCCTCGAATTCAGTCCAAACGCTTACCGAACAACACTTGTCCGGACAAGCGACTGTTGCTGCTGAATCGGTTATCGAGTAACATCCTACGCATGCGTAACAATTTATAGCACCAGTTGGTATCAACAAATTCCAACTGTTACACTTATCAACATTACTACAAGTCCTACAGTCACTTTTAACACCACAATAGGTATCACAGGTGGTAGTTTCAATACATTTACGTTCACCGTTACCCCCATAACAGCACTTGCTGGTACACCTGGTGAGTTTAATACGATCATCATCATCACCATCAATCATGTAACAATCTTTACAATTATAACAATCAATTGCAGCGGATTCATTCAATAGAATCGGTAGAGTTTTATTTACATTATCAAAGGTACGATTATTACACAAGTTCGTACTGCACACCTGGCAATCCACTATAGACTTTTGCCAAACGTTTTGCCTCCTAGCGACATCCACACATTCACGATCGCAAGGTAAGTAAGATTTACCACAACCCCAAGCGGTATATTTACTTCTACCGCCACTACGGGTTACGGCTATAACCTTAGCGGCAGTGGAGAAACAACAATCTGTATATTCACAGGTGACTATTACTCTAGCAGTAATGTTAACATCGTCATACCATTCGTAACAACTAATCTTCTTAACGAGCTTCTTGTCATTACATAATCTAGTGTTACATGTACTACACTGGATGGCAGCATCAGGTTGGTTATATTTAATTTTTGTACAGAAATCATTGCATGTAGCTGTGTCATTTAATACGGCACAGCCTCGGTGCACGTTGGTCGAATTGAACTCGGTCCATATCGAGCTGTAGCAACATTTACTCGTACATTCCCGTACAACCGTTTCCCTGGAAATGCTGTAACATCCCACACAGGTGTAGCAACGAAACGGACCTTCTGCTGGCGCGCGTTCAGGGATGGTCATGTGCAGGTTGTTGCATTTGTCCATACTGCACACATAGCAACCCGATAGATTACTGTCTGGAATCTCTTTTGCGGCGTGCACGCAGTAGTGGCTGCAGGGTAGATTTTGGACGTATTTCGCGCATCTACGCATGTTTGTATACGTTTCATCCGCCCTTTTGTACAGGGCTGTATAGCAGCAGTTGGTTGGGCATTTAGTTAGCGGTGTTTTTGTGGTTACGTTGCTACAATCGTTGCACTCGTAACAGTTGATCAAACGGTGCATTGTCCATGTGTTACACTTGGTTTTATGGCACGTGTGGCAATGGTGTAGATCCTTATTGGTGTACGCGGTAAATAGATTGGGGCAGTAGTCGTCACATGATTGACCTTTGGTTAGTTTAGCACAACCGCGCAACGACGCTGTGCCGACTTCACCTGTTTGGACTTTAGCGTAACAACACTTGTCCTCACAAAAGTCCACTACAGTTTGATTTGTGAATTTATAGCAACCGACACATTCATAACATTTATGGGACATCACGGGTGCTTTTGTGATTTTAGGCATGTGTATTTGGTGGTGGTTACAACGGTCATTAGTACACGTTTCGCAGTCCATCATTTCGCTGCCTTCAGGTCGATTTTCCCTTACTGTTAAACAGTAACTGGTGCAATTCCTATTGGGCCCTAAAGTGCGCGCGCATTTACGTTTTGTAAACATATCCTCGCCCTTTTGAAAAAGTGCCGTGTAACAACACTCGGTAGGGCAGTAGATGATATGAGTATCAGCCGTAACTACCGTACAGTCATTACAGTGATAGCAATGAATTTTAACATATTTAGGTTTTATAAGCGAGATACTATTACATTTGTTAGTTTTACATGAACTACAATTATGTATGACACTTCTATTATCCTGTTTGACAATGATTTCGGTGATATGAGGACATGGTCGTCTCGAGCAGTCTCTTTCAGAGCACAATCGTGCCACATTAGTGCCACTAAACTCAGTCCATAGTATTGTGTAACAGCATTCGGTAGGGCACTTTTTCATAACTGTATCCCGATGAACCGTATAACATCCAACACATGAGTAACAATTAACTTCTTCCCCCTCCAAACCAGTTGCTTCAGGTGTTAATAATCTGTTATTATTACATAAATTGCTATCACACATAACGCAATCAAATAGTCTTCCAGTGGGGTACTGCAGAAGGTGATCTTGTCGTGCCAAACGACATTTTTTGTCACACCTTAAACCTGGGGGGCTTTTAGCACAACGCCTTTCAACCACATACTCCCCAGTATCTATTTGTACAAGTGTTGCAAAACAACACCCCGATGCACAATCAACTTTCAGCGTGTTATCATCAACAGTCTCACAATCCCTACATTCGTAACAACTAACTTTTAAAACCCCAGCAATTTCAATACGAGGCTTATAATAAATTTCATTATTACAATTATTAGTGCTACAACCCTTACACACATGCACAATGTTCTTCTTATTAACACTCTCAATCTTTCTGACCCGATGAACACAATAATCCATACACCTATACGTATCATTGGCATGAACACATTTACGTTCAGCTTTAGTGATTGCTTTAACAGTTGAAATCAGTGTATAGCAACATTTACTCACACAAACCCCAAGTTTGGAATCACCAATATGTCCATAACACTCTTTACAGTTATAACACTTAACAACCCCCTCATCAACCGGCCACTCTGGTAACGTCGATAGTAAAACATGCGAATGTAAAACAATTATACGTTTATTACATCTATTGGTGCTGCACAGCTCGCAATTCTTCATTGTACCTTTAGGGTGTGACTTCGAATGCGATTCTTTAACATCCACACAATACCGATGACACTCACTGTCCTCGTTTGCACAGTTTCTATCGGTTATAAACGAACCGTCGTTGAGTTGCAGTACAGCAGAATAACAACATTTGCTAACACATCTCACCACTTTCGTAGTGTTAGTTACCACATCACATTCATTGCAGGTGTAGCAAAAAACTAGGTCTTGAACGAGTTCAGTCGCTGTGAAATCGTTTTTATTGCAATCATCCGACTCGTACGCTGTGCACGTCATGCAGGCTCTAAAAGTGGTGCCAGGATGTTCTTTCAGGTGGTTACGTTCAGCTATAGCGCACGCGTTTGCACATGTTTCGCCGTGTGGTATACTAACGCAGCCTCGAACTGTGAAACCTGATTCATCCGATTTATCAGTAACTATAGCTCTGTAACAACATTCAGGTTCAGCGCATACAACTGTATTAGTAAAGTTATTGACGGTATCGCAATGTCTACACTCGTAACATGTGATGAAATATGTTTTGGAATCAATTGGACCCAATAGATACGGTTGGAAATCATTATGGTTACATTTGTGTGTGGCTAACTTGTTGCATGTTAAACATGTCGCTATATCACCAGCAGGCGTCCATTCGGCTTCATCCGCTTCAAGTAAATGACACGTGTCATTACATATCTCACCAAAACGTAATAATTTGCAACCTCTAATAGTGTACAGCATCCCAGTTGCATTTGTACGGACTACAGCGTTATAACAACATTCTGGTTGGGCACAAAAGGTTGTTGGGGTTAATTTGTTGACTACATTACAATTACGACAATTGTAGCATAATACAGGTGGTGGGGTTACCGGGGGTTCATTACTATACTCTTCATTGTTACATTTATTAGTTTGGTCTTTAGTGCAAGAGGTGCAATCATGAAAACTACCTCTGGGGTAATTAATAACATGGGACCTACGTATATACAAACAAGCCTCCGCGCATGTCTCTCCAGGTTCTAATAAAGCGCATCCTCTGATGGCAAAGTTCGGTTCATTGTTGACATCATTAACAACAGCTCTGTAACAACATTCAGGCGATCTGCATAATACTGTAGGTGTATCAGTAGTTACCGTATCGCAGTGTCTACATTCGTAACATTTAAAACCAACAACATCTCCATCATCACTCATCGGATTGAAATCGTTTTTATTGCAACGATGCGAGTCGTGCTCACGGCATGTCATACAAAAAGCAACACTCCCACCATCAGTATACTCCTTTAAATGCATACGTTTGACATGACCACACGCATCCTTACAACTGATATCCGTATCCACACAACCACGTATCGTGTAATTATAACCATCGTCACTATCACTCACCACCGCCATATAACAACACGTCCTAATCGGACACGTGACAACATCAGTATCCTTCGTGACAACATCACAAAACTTACAATTATAACACGTAGTCGGCGTTAGAAACGAGTTCTTAACCCAATTATACTCATTACCATTACACCCATCACGCTCCTCCCTACAAAAATCGCAATAAAACACCTCATCCCCAATCCGATCCTTCCTAAACTGCTCACACGTTGCCTCACAAGCCACATTCCCAACAACATCATAACAACCCCTCACCGAATAAAACGAATCCCCCTCGTGATCCTTAACAATAGCCTTGTAACAACAATCACTATCCCGACACTGCACCTGATTAATACCAGCAGTAACAGTATCACAGTTGCTACAACTAAAACAAGCGACACTCAACGGTTTCGGTTGCAACTTCTTAGGCATAGTCTGGCTCGGATGATAGTCATTACGGTTACAGTTGTCACCATCGAACTGGCTGCAGGTCATACACAGACTCCAACTACCATCCGGATAATCCTTTTCATGCGCCACCTGCAGATACATACAAGTATCCTCGCAGCCCTGGCCCTCTTTTAACACATAACATCCTCTAATCGAATACAACATCTCTTGCGGCCGCTTGTTAAGCACGGCATGATAGCAACAGTCGGCATGATGGCATGTAGTTAAACCAGTTTTACGCACAATATAATTACAGTTGTCACACTTATAACAGCTAACACTAATGGTTTTAACGGATTTCATCGGGTGGTACTGGTTGCTGTTGCAGTAGTCACGTTCGTGTTCATTACATGACATGCAGTACTGTACCGAGCCGTCCGGGTAGGCGAGTCGATGCGTTTTTGTTAAAATTGCACACGTGTTCTCGCATGTTTCACCCGTATTGTCTTCCAGGGTCAAACAGCCTCTGATTACAAAAACTGATTCCTCGCTATGGTCTTTAACACCGGCTTTATAGCAACAATTGGTTGAATGGCACTTTACTATTGGTGTTTTGGCGTTGATTTTGTTGCAATGTCTGCATTCATAGCATCTAATGTATGAAGGTGTGGGTTGTTTTAAATTTTCTACATTTACATCGTTACTGTTACAGTAGTCACGTTCGTAGTCATTACATGATTTGCAGTGATGTACTGAACTATTCGATTGCGATTTTTTTACAATGACGCATGTGTTTTCACATGTTTCACCCGTAATGGCTGCCAATATCAAACAGCCTCTTATTGTATACACTGGTTGATCGTTATGATCCTTAATATCTGCTTGGTAGCAACATTTAGCTGAAGGACAGTTTATAGAGGGTGTTGTGTCGTTTATTTCATTACAGTGTGTACAGTTATAACATTTAATAGGTTCAGGTTTATATGTTTTTAAATATTCGTTACTGTTGCAGTAGTCACGTGCATACTTATTACATGACATACAATAATTTATAGAACTATCCGGGTGGGCTAATTGATGCGATTTTGTTAAAATGGCGCATGTGTTGTCACATGTTTCACCCGTAATGGCTTCCAATATCAAACAACCTCTTATTGTATAAACACTTCCATCATTATGATCCTTAACATTAGCTTTATAGCAACATTTAGCTGAAGGACAGTTAATAGTAGGTGTTGTGGTATTTATTTCATTACAGTACCTACACTCATAACATTTAATGGGCTCAAGTTTGGGATGTTTTAAAATTTTAAGCGTATTATTATTACAGTAATCACTTTCATACTCATCACATAATACGCAGTATTGTAAGGAACCATCCGGGTAGGCGAATTGATGTGTTGTTGTTAAAATGTCGTACGCGTTCTCACATGTTTCCCCCGCAATGGCTTCCAGTGTCAAACAGCCTCTTATTGTATACACCGCTTCATTTTTATGATCCCTAACACCTGCTTTATAACAACATGTAGCTGAAGCACAGTTAACAGTAGGTGTTGTGTTATTAATTTCATTACAGTGTCTACACTTATAACATTTAATAGGCTCAGATTTGAGTAGTTCAGATTTTACCTCGTTACTATTACAGTAGTCACGTTCATACTCACTACATGACATACAATAATCTAGAGAGCCATCCGGATGGGTTAGTTGATGCGTTTTTGTTAAAATGGCGCACGCGTTTTCACATGTTTCACCCGTAATGGCTTCCAGTGTCAAACATCCCCTTATTGTGTATATCGTTTCATCCTCGTGATCCTTAACACCAGCTATATAGCAACATTTAGCTGAAGGACATTTTACAGTGGTTGTTGTGTGATTTATTTCATTACAGTGCCTACACTCATAACATTGAATGTACTCAGGTTTGGACTGTTTTAAATAATTAGACTTTACGTTACAACGATCACCCATACACGTTTCACATAAGTCAAATGACTCAACCGGATGTTCTATTAAGTAGTCGCTTTTAATTTGTTCACAACTACGCAAACCAGCACAACCTCGTACAGTAACATAACCTTCAATTACAGCATTATAGCATGAACCATTACATTTAATCAGTGACGTCTGTTTGGTAAGGTTATAGCAGTTATGGCAGTCATAACAAAAAACAAACGGTTGCTTTAGGTCATCCCCAGCCAGCTTTTTATTATCATCCATATAGCTGTTACGATTACAACGATCTGAATCAAGTAAGCCGCATGATAAACAAAAATTCATATTACCATTAGGTCGTGTTAATAAGTACTCGCGTTTAGCAGCTTTACACGCATCCAAACATGTTTCATCCTTTTGAATAACAGCACAGCCTCTAATTGCATACATAACCTCATTAAGTTCATCACGAACAATTGCGTTATAACAACAGTCTGGATTGCAACGCGTTGTATTTGTTTTCGAATAAACAATATTGCAGTGATGACAACTATAGCATTCAATTGTTTTTGAAAACCGTATAAGGCTGTGGGGTGTTAACTGGTGTTTATTACAATAATCCAAACCATCCGTTCTACACAAATTGCATGAAATCACCTGCCCATTAGGTTGTTCTTTTTTAAATTTCATTTTAATAAAACCACACACATCATAACAAGCCCATGTCTCCACACAACCTCTAATGATGTAAGCAGCACCATAAACGCCATCATTAACAACAGCTGTATAACAACATCTCGCCTCACTGCATTTAGTTGTATGAGTCGTGTTACTTACAACATCACAATGGTTACAATCATAACACATGATAGATGAGCTTGTTTTAATTAACTTGCTACTTTTAGCCGGATGATAATCATTCAAATTACAGCGATCATAAGCAAAATAACTGCACGTCATACAAACAATAAATTCCCCATCAGGATACCATAGTAAGTGCTTGTTTTGAACACTAGTGCATGCATCATAGCAATTTTTAACATCAGCACAACCCCGTATAACAAATTCAACCTCATCAGGCCTATTACGCACAACAGCCTTGTAACAACATGCAGGACCTCTACACTTAACCACCTTCGTCGTACGGTTAACAACATTACAATTCCGACACTCATAACACTCAATAATTTCATCTGTATCACCTCTAGGTGGATAATACTCATTGCCATTACATCTATCAACCTCATGCTCATTGCATGTCATACAAACATATAAATAACCTTGAGGGAACTCTTGCAGATGCGTGGATCTAACAGTATCACACGTATTAACACAATCATCAGCACAACCTCTACTAACATAAAAGCTATCATAAGCATGGTCTTTAAAAACAGCCTTATAACAACAACCAGCCTTACATTTAACAACAGTTGTTGCAGGATAAATCCGATTACAATTGGTACAAGTATAACACATAACAAAATCCGGTTTAAGCGGTTTTGGGTGGAAATCGTTGTGATTGCACCAATCACCATCATCCTCATTACATGTCATACAAAACGCCACATTATCACTCTTACTCTTTTCAGAACAGGTGTCTTCACATTTACAACCCCTGTTCACATAACTAGTTTCATTTGTTTTTATAACAATTTTATAGCAACAAGCACTGTTAGGGCATTTAACACTCGGAGTAGTCTCATTAACGGTATTACAGTTGGTACAACTGTAGCAATTGATACTTATATTCATTGGATGGTACTCAATGCCGTTACAGTAATCTGTTTCATCATCTGCGCATGTTAAACAAATTGAAATTTCCTGGTTGGATTTCATTAAACCACTGCAAGTGTTCTCACAGTCGTTACTGTTACAGCCACGCGTAACACTGTCCCCTATAACATATTTGTAGCAACAATTGGCTGCACTGCATGTTTCCTTAGCGGTGTCTGCATCAACAACATTACAGTCGCTACAGGTGTAACACATAATGGATGTAGCGTCATTAGGGTCAGCAGTATTCAATAATTTGCTACCCGTGATATTAATTTCAGCCTTAATTGCCATGTCATCAGTTATATCAAAAGATTTTGTAGCAATATTAAATAATTGTGTAGTTTTGTTGTTACTTTCAGGCTGTTTAAATGATTTTATATCTTTGTCATTATTTTTAGCTATGTTAGATAATTTCATAGCTTCCTCATTAGTTTCCAGCCTATTAAATGACTTTCGAGCCATGTCATCACTTACAGCTGTATTAACAGATGTTGTAGCTATGTTATTAGTTTCAAACTTTCTAGCCACATCATCACTTTCAACCGTATTAAATAACGTTGTAGCTTTTTCAATACTTTTAGACTTATTAAATGATTTTGTGACCATTTCATTGCTTTCAGTCATATTAAACAATTTTTTAGCCACATCATCACTTTTAGCCATATTTATTATTTGTGTGTCATTACTTTCATCCATATAGAATAATAGTGTATCCACGTCATCACTAGTCGTCTCATTAAATAATTGTGTAGCTACACCGTTAATATCAGACTTATTAAATAATTCACTTCTTTCAGTTCTCACAAATAATTTCCCATCCTCAACATTAACTGTATAAACTTGCCCATTACAATGATCACTATAACACGCCTTACAAGTGCCATTAGTTCTACAAACATCGCTACAACCTCGCACAATAACATCAGCCTCATTTATATAACAACCATTCGAACAGCTAACAACATTAGTAGCAGGTGTGACCCCATTACAGTCTGTGCATTTATAACATGTAACAGTTGCTGACAAATCATCGTCATTGCAATGATTTTCCGAGCAGCTTCTACAATATAACAAGCTTTTACCTTGTAGCGACGTTTGTAACAGCTGGTCCGCGCAGAATCTCTTGCAGTCATGCGTGCAACCGCGGCTGTGGGTTATACCGAATTTCGCTGCTTTGGTGGCTATTGAATAGCAACAGTTCGTTGGGCATGATGAGGCTTGGAGTTCATTCGAACGATGGCAAGAGTTGTTTGAACAGACGTAACAGTTGATGATGCAAGTGGCTAGAAATTATTATTGTTTGTAAAGAAGTAGGTGGTTGGGTTTATGGGGTACTTACTGGTGTTTATGTAGGATATTAGTAAAATGTATAAAACTGTTCGTTTCATATCGAATCATATTTCATTCAAACCAGGTGTCATGTTTGACTTGAACGGTGTTACTTGATTAATGGGATTTTTTTATTAAGTCAGCCATTGTTCATTGAAAAAATGTAGTGCAGAGATTTGGTTCGGTTGACCGGTTGAGTACTACGACAAAGTACTTGACTTTAGCCAACAGTCAAGCCACTGCCGCCTCTGACCAAGGCCACTAGTATGTGCGCACTGTGATATCGATTGGCCTGCTGTACTACGACAAGGTACTTGACTTTAGGCAACAGTCCAGTCGCTAGGCCGCTAGTGTGTGCTCGCTGCGATTTCGATTGGCCCGCTCTCCTACGACAAGGTACTTAACTTCAGGAAACCGTCAAGCCACTGGAGCAAGGACCAATTCACACTTAAGAGCCGTCGGGCTTTACGGTAGTTACCAGGACGCTGTTAACGGGCCACAGCGGAATATCCTCGGTGCGTAGAGTGGCATCAAACTATGCAAACCATCATTTCTTACCAGGTCAAGTTTCATTATTACACTTCGTCTTGTTTTTATAAAATCCAACAGATGCAAGTAAATCCGTTGTTCTGGCATTACAATTTTGAGAAATTGAATAAGTATATCCTTGTTTTAACGAGAATTTAATGGGGAATCCTAATTTGTATACCACTATTTTTTACTATGTGAAGTTTCATAGTTACAAACCGCTTTGTGTTTTATTTATTTTTTAATCCGATGGTTGAAAGTAAATCCGTTTTTCTGTCAATACTAATGTGATAAATAGAACAAGTTTAGTTTCAAGTTTCATACTTACAGCCCATTTTGTGCTATGTTTAAAGAATAATCGATAGTTTCCAGTTAAACCAGTTTTCTGTTATTACTAATTTGAGAAATTGAACAAGTTTAGACTTGTTTCAATGAGAATTTAAAAAGAAAACTAAATTTTCAAACCGCAATCTTTTATCATGTCAAATTTAGTAGATACAGCCTCAGTTTGTGTTTTGTTTTCAAACAAATTTAAGGGTTGCAAGTAAATCTAATTTTTTGTCATTACTATGTGAGAAATTCAACAACTTTAGACTTGCTTCAATGAGAATTTAAAGAGGAAACTAAATTTCCAAACCGCAATCTTTTACCACGTCAAATTTTGTATATACAGTCTCAGTTTGCGTTTTGTTTTCAAACAAATTTGAGAGTTGCATGTTAATCCATTTTTCTGTTGTTACTAATGTGAGAAATTAAACAGCTTTAGACTTGTTTCAATGAGAATTTAAAGAGGAAACTGAATTTTCAAACCGTTTTTTTTACCACTTCAGATTTTATAGATATTGCCGCAGTTTGCGTTTTGTTTTTAAACAAATTTGAGAGTTGCAAGTAAATCTATTGTTCTGTCGTTATTAATGCGAGAAATTCAACAAGTTTAGACTTGTTTCAATGAGAATTTAAAGAGGAAACTAAATTTTCAAACCGCAATCTTTTACCACGTCAAATTTTGTAGATACAGCCTCAGTTTGTGTTTTGTTTTCAAACAAATTTAAGAGTTGCAAGTAAAACCATTTTTCTGTCGATATCAATGTGAGAAATTTAACAAGTTTAGACTTGTTTAAAAGATAATTTATAAAGGAAACTAAATTTTCAAACCGCAGTCTTTTACCACATCACATTTTGTAGATACA
This sequence comes from Lordithon lunulatus, assembly GCA_963942505.1. Lineage (NCBI taxonomy): Eukaryota > Metazoa > Arthropoda > Insecta > Coleoptera > Staphylinidae > Lordithon > Lordithon lunulatus. The sequence continues at coordinate 43,164,016 of OZ012675.1, read as the reverse complement.
GCCTCAGTTTGTGTTTTGTTTTGAAACAAGTTTGAGAGTTGCAAGTAAATCCATTTTTCTGTCGTTATTAATGTGAGAAATTCAACAAGTTTAGAGTTGTTTCAATGAGAATTTAAAGAGGAAACTAAATTTTTAAACCGCAATCTTTTACCACGTCAAATTTTGTAGATACAGCCTCAGTATGTGTTTTGTGTTCAAACAAATTTAAGAGTTGCAAGTAAAACCATTTTTCTGTCGATATTAATGTGAAAAATTGAACAAGTTTATACTGGTTTCAAAGAGAATTTATAAAGGAAACTATATTTTCAAACCGCAGTCTTTTACCACGTCAGATTTTGGAGATACAGCCTCAGTTTGTGTTTTTTTTTCAAACAAATTTGAGAGTTGCAAGTAAAACCATTTTTCTGTCGTTATTAATGTGAGAAATTCAACAAGTTTAGACTTGTTTCAATGAGAATTTAAAGAGGAAACTAAATTTTCAAACCGCAATCTTTTACCACGTCAAATTTAGTAGATACAGCCTCAGTTTTTGTTTTGTTTTCAAACAAATTTGAGAGTTGCAAGTAAAACCATTTTTCTGTCGATATCAATGTGAGAAATTGAACAAGTTTACAGTTGTTTGAAAGATAATTTATAAAGGAAACTAAATTTTCAAACCGCAGTCTTTTACCACATCACATTTTGTAGATACAGCCTCTGTTTGTGTTTTGTTTTCAAACAAATTTAAGAGTTGAAAGTAAAACCATTTTTCTGTCGATATCAATGTGAGAAATTTAACAAGTTTAGACTTGTTTAAAAGATAATTTATAAAGGAAACTAAATTTTCAAACCACAGTCTTTTACCACATCACATTTTGTAGATACAGCCTCAGTTTGTGTTTTGTTTTGAATCAAGTTTGAGAGTTGCAAGTAAATCCATTTTTCTGTCGTTATTAATGTGAGAAATTCAACAAGTTTAGAGTTGTTTCAATGAGAATTTAAAGAGGAAACTAAATTTTTAAACCGCAATCTTTTACCACGTCAAATTTTGTAGATACAGCCTCAGTTTGTGTTTTGTTTTCAAACAAATTTAAGAGTTGCAAGTAAAACCATTTTTCTGTCGATATTAATGTGAAAAATTGAACAAGTTTATACTGGTATCAAAGAGAATTTATAAAGGAAACTATATTTTCAAACCGCAGTCTTTTACCACGTCAGATTTTGGAGATACAGCCTCAGTTTGTGTATTTTTTTCAAACAAATTTGAGAGTTGCAAGTAAAACCATTTTTCTGTCGATATCAATGTGAGAAATTGAACAAGTTTAGAGTTGTTTGAAAGATAATTTATAAAGAAAACTAAATTTTCAAACCGCAGTCTTTTACCACATCACATTTTGTAGATACAGCCTCTGTTTGTGTTTTGTTTTCAAACAAATTTAAGAGTTGAAAGTAAAACCATTTTTCTGTCGATATTAATGTGAAAAATTGAAAAAGTTTATACTTGTTTCAAAGAGAATTTATAAAGGAAACTAAATTTTCAAACCGCAATCTTTTACCACGTCAAATTTTGTACATACAGCCTCAGTTTGTGTTTTGTTTTCAAACAAATTTAAGAGTTGCAAGTAAAACCATTTTTCTGTCGATATTAATGTGAAAAATTGAACAAGTTTATACTGGTTTCAATGAGAATTTATAAAGGAAACTATATTTTCAAACGGCAGTCTTTTACCACGTCAGATTTTGGAGATACAGCCTCAGTTTGTGTTTTGTTTTCAAACAAATTTGAGAGTTGCAAGTAAATCTATTTTTCTGTCGTTATTAATGTAAGAAATTCAACAAGTTTAGACTTGTTTCAATAAGAATTTAAAGAGGAAACTAAATTTTCAAACCGCAATCTTTTAGCACGTTAAATTTAGTAGATACAGCTTCAGTTTTTGTATTGTTTTCAAACAAATTTGAGAGTTGCATGTAAATCCATTTTTCTGTTGTTACTAATGTGAGAAATTAAACAGGTTTAAACTTGTTTCAATGAGAATTTAAAGGGGAAACTAAAATTTTTAAACCGCAATCTTTTGCCACATCAGGTTTTGTAGATACAGCACATGATCCCTTAATAAGGATGAATGAAATTTAAATTTGAGAGTTCGACGATAGGTCGATGAGGCTTTCTTTAGGATGTATGCTTAACTTACTATCCTGAATGTCGCCTGCAAACGAATCTAATATCCACATATTACCATGTCTGGGATCTTCATTCTTTGGGTAATAACGAGCAAAAGATTCTGTAAGTGATTCCAAGTGCTTTTTAACTAGGGTTACCACTTACTGGTTAACATCATTCTCCTTCATGTTTTCATTAAAATTAGAAAACATTTGCAGATCGTCTTCAACCAACCGCGTTTGCCACAGTAATTTTCTTTTGAAACGCATCCATTTTACTTCGTAGTGTGAACACATCCTTAAGTTGTCCTTGCAAAGATATGTTTAGTTCATTTAACAGGGAAAAAATATCTGCCAGGTATGCAAGCTTTGCTAGCCATTCATTGTCGGACAAGCATTTTTGCAATTTCGGATTATTTTGCTGTTGGAAAAATAATTTGACTTCTTCCCGCAAGGCGAATAGTCGGGTCAATATGTTGCCCCTCGACAGCCATCTCGCCTCAGCATGACGAAGAAGATGAGAATACTCGGAACCCATTTCTTCGCCTCAAATATTCGAGAATTGAGTACTCTGTGTCGAATTTCCTTTATAATTTCAATGACATTTGATAATACTTCGTGTAGTTCTGGGGACATTTTTTTCGCTGCAAGTTGTTCTCGATGTATAATGCAGTGTGTAGATAAAATGTCTGGGTGACCAAGATTCTTCACAATTACAACAATTCCTGAAAGATGTCCAGTCAAATTTGCGGCACCATCTGTGCAGATCCCAATGCATTTTTTCCAATCAATTTCATGTTCCCGGAAATAACTATTAAGTGCTTCAAAAATCTCAGAGCTGGTTGTTCTACCCGGCAAATTAAGCGAACAGAGTAGTTCTTCATGTAACTCTCCTTCACACTCAACCCTCACAAAACAAAGAAGAAGTGCTTTGTTTGTAATGTCCGTAGATTCGTCAAGTTGGATTGAATAAAATGAAGAATTTTTCACCATTTTTATTATCTGATTTTCAATGTCTTCGGCCATATCTTCGATTCTGCGCTTGATAGTATTATTAGACATAGGAATTACTTTCAATATCTGAACAGCCTGCATTCCCAAAATCTGTTCACAGGCTTTTAACATACATGGCTTAATTAATTCTTCGCCAATCGTGTACGGCTTTTTGCATTTCGCGATCTGATTTGCTATGAGATAGGAAGCCTTTAGTAATGATTTATCTTCCATGGTCATTTTTCTTAAAGCAATAACTTGCTTTTGCATATTTTTATGCATTCTTTTAAAATATTCTAGCGGTTTTTTTGCTAAATCCGGGTGTTTTGAATTCAAGTGTCTTTCAAGTTTTGAAGGTTTTAATGCATCGTTAGATAGGCTTTCAGAACATACAACACAGAGAGGCCGTGGATCCAGCTCACTGTCAGGTTCTTCAATGAATCCAAATTGTAAGTAGTAGGAATGATATTTTCTTGATACTTTGTGTTTTTTCTTCTCTCCACCTCCCGTTCCAACGTGTTTCCTAATGGTGCCTGATGAAGACTGTGGAGGGTCTGATTTATTGATCAGTTCACGGTTAGGTGAAGTATTATTAATGTTATTATTATCGTTCTCATTACCTTTTGCATTACTAAAGAAATGCAAAATATTCTTTTGCTTTTTTTCACTCATTATGGGTTTAATTTATTTGAATCTAAAAATGTTAATTATGTAAATCATGGTGTGACATTTCCAGGACATCCATTACATCATTTATTTATTTATTTAATTAACTACTCTAATTACTCCACTTAATTAGCATCCATTAAGTGATGACAAAATTCCTTGCAGCTGGTGGGACTTGGAATAATTCGAACTCGCTCGAATTCGCTCTCCACCTTAGATCAATTCGAATCTCGGACTCATACTACATACATACTATGTTGCAATTCACCTTGCAACTACGGCTCCAGTAGAATAAAATAAAATAGATAGTTCTTAGATGATATGTAATTATGATTTATTTAAAAAAATCGTATTTAACTTGAAACAAAACATTTAACATTTATTAATAACAATTAACATATAACAAAACAATCATACAAATAGTAACAATTAAAACAATCGTAAAGTAAAGTAATTCGCAGCGTCAGGAAAATAGACAATATGAAACACCCGATCATTACACCTATCATTAGATCAGTCCTCAATTACCCTATTAGGATATAGTTTCAACAATTGCCGCCTCAATCAGTTCATACACATTGGCCCTGTCCGTTTCGCTACTACTAGTAACTAGTAGTGACACGCTGTACTATTACTATGACTGTCAGCATGTGTAACTAGTAGTAGAAAAAAGGTTTGAACTAACTAACCAGACTATCCCCATCCACTATTTCAAATGACTTGAACTATGCACTACACTATTATCCGTTATTTTCTAGGATTAAATTAATGTCATTTATTAATTTAAGACTAATTAAAAAAATACATGTGAAAAATAATGTAATGTAAAGTTCAAGTCGTTTGGAATAGTGGACGGGGATAGTTTGGTTGGTGGGAGCCGACCGCTCACCCCACCCTCGTTCCCATAGTTTTTTCAATGGATACAGATGTTTTATATTGTTTAAACTATTCCAAGAAGAGTGTTGTCCTATGGAAAAACTATGCGAGCAAAGGTGGGGTGGGCGGGCGGCCCCTACCAACCAAACTATGCCCGTCCACTATTTCAAATAACTTGATCTCTGCACAATACGGTTATCCATTAATTTATATTCTATTCAATTAATTCCATGTGTTAATTTCTGTAGGGTGCCGGGTTAGCCAGTCATTGCATTTATTGTATGAGCAGACTCTGCATGAGTGTACCATTCCATGTGGGTCGATACTTACAATATCTGTTCCCAAATAGTGTTCACAATAATCGTCACACTTGGCTTCATTCACACAACTTCGGACAATGTTAGTGCCCTCGAATTCAGTCCAAACGCTTACCGAACAACACTTGTCCGGACAAGCGACTATTGCTGTTGAATCGGTTATCGAGTAACATCCTACGCATTCGTAACAGTTTACAGCACCAGTTGGTATCAACAAATTCCAACTGTTACACTTATCATCATTACTACAAGTCCTACACTGGATGGCAGCATCAGGTTGGTTATATTTAATTTTTGTACAGAAATCACCGCATGTAGCTGTGTCATTCAATGCGGCACAGTCTCGGTGCACGTTGGTCGAATTGAACTCGGTCCATATCGAGCTGTAGCAACATTTACTCGGACATTCCCGTACAACCGTTTCCCTGGAAATGCTGTAACATCCCACACAGGTGTAGCAACGAAACGGACCTTCTGCTGGCGCGCGTTCTTCTGTTTCTTCTATTTCTGGAATTAGTTTCTGATACAGTTACATTTCTTATTCGGACATTCAAATGCATATCGTTTATCTTTGCAAACTTTCAAGACATTTGTTGTGCCCAAAATACTTGGTACAATAGAAGTCTAAACGTAGTTATACAAATATAAAATAAACTTTTTACTCGCTCGCTATATCTGTCCAAAGAAGAGTCAAAGTTGTTACTACACTACAAGTGATCCCCTAATCGGTATCTTATAAAAGTAAGCTTCAATTACTTTAGTGTTTATTCAACACCTGCGTACCGCGTCGATGACCCTAAGATATGTTGCGATAATCCAACTGCTGTTCTGTATTGGACCAAACCTATGACCTCTGTATGAATTAGTTCCACCTATGAATAGGACCTAATGGAAAGATGTGACATGTAGCCTATACTAAAAATCTTGGTTAATTACATTATAGTGACCCTGAAATCATCTCAGCCTAGGCTTATTTAAATCGTGTTTACTAAAAACCTGCGTTAGTTACATTATAATAACTGTCGGCGAGACTATTGTATTGGTAGTACATTTTGGTGGCAACACTGTTGTAGCAGTAGTACGTACCTGTAGCAATAGATGTATATTCTTCTATAGTTGGTACAAATATCGTTTTACTTTCGTCTGGGTACCATCCATCAGTTGTAGGTTCCCAATATTCTTCTGTTTCTTCTATTTCTGGAATTAGTTTCTGATACAGTTATACATTTCTTATTCGGACATTCAAATGCATATCGTTTATCTTTGTAAACTTTCAAGACATTTCTTGTTCCCAAAATACTTGGTACAATAGAAGTCTAAACGTAGTTATACAAATATAAAATAAACTTTTTACTCGCTCGCTATATCTGTCCAAAGAAGAGTCAAAGTTGTTACTACACTACAAGTGATCCCCTAATCGGTATCTTATAAAAGTAAGCTTCAATTACTTTAGTGTTTATTCAACACCTGCGTACCGCGTTGATGACCCTAAGATATGTTGCGATAATCCAACTGCTGTTCTGTATTGGACCAAACCTATGACCTCTGTATGAATTAGTTCCACCTATGAATAGGACCTAATGGAAAGATGTGACATGTAGCCTATACTAAAAATCTTGGTTAATTACATTATAGTAATTTAAATTATTTAAATCGTGTTTACTAAAAACCTGGGTTAGTTATATTATAACATCTCTGAAACTGTCGACGAGATTATTGTACTGGTAGTACATTTTTGTGGCGACACTGTTGTAGTACTAGTACATACCTCCTCGTGGTGTTACTGTAACAGCAGCAGTACCTTTAGATGATGGTTGTGACTCCGTAGTAGTAGGAACTGACTGCTCACTTAATGGCGGCACCAGAGACAGTGATGGTGTTGATGGTGTTTCTAGTGATTGTAGTGATAACTCAGGTGACGGAGTAGGGGTCCATCCTGGTGGTGTTGAAGGAGGGTATATTGGTGGACAACACTCCGCTGTACAGCACACTGGTGTACAACACGCTGGTGGTGGACACAACCCTGGTTGCTTATTTCCGTGTGGAAACATGCATGGTATTGGTCGCGCTATTTGTTGTGGTACTGGCTGTTGTTCAAAATATAAATGTAAATGTACATGAGTTGCGGGTGCATATGCTGCTATTGGTAACGCTATCGGATACGCTATCGGAAACGCATATTGTGTCGGAGGTGTTTTTGGCACTGCTGTTATTATTTTTGGTGATGGATCTGGAATTTTATTTAATTTTGTATTAAAAAAACGTGACATCCAATGCTGGAAGAGGACGTGGACAACTAGCTGATTATAATAAGTCTGTTGAATATGTGCATTGGAATGATCCACATGAGTTAATTCAGCGATTACAGTTATTAGTGGCGTCAGCTTATGCTGGAAATAATTCTCATACTAAAGAAATTAATAATATAATCGCGGCACTTAGAGACACAAATATAATCTATTGAATTGTCATAATTATTTATGTTAACGTTGATTTGGGATTGAAAAATTGCTGCGATAAACGTTTGCTTGTTTGACTGCGTTTAATTTATTTTAACACTCATTGTATTGGAGTGGTTGCGGGATATACCAATTTTTACAGATTTAAACATCAAGGACCTGGGATCAGCAACTTCGAGGATTTAATACGCAAAACTACCATTGTTTAAATTAAAAATAATAATAATTTACAATGTTTATATGAAAATGTAGACCTTATATGCATAAATAAGATATAATTGAAAGTAGTGATTTTTCTCTCATTTACCATACCTTTTACCCTTTACATACCTTTAATTTAATTACCTATTTAATCCCATGATAATTTCTTATTTATTTAAAAATATTTTTCTCCCTTATTTACACACCTTACCTTGTAGATATTGTCTATTTAATTTCTCATATATTTTATATTTTCATTTGTTATTTAATTTCAATCATTAGTTTTAAATGCAACTCAAGAACATATTATACGGCTACATAAATGTTAGTATTCCAGGCATTCTATTCGAAAATCAAGTTGAGATACTACTATAATGACTCATATAAAAGTATATACTGAACATATTTATTTAATTATAAATAAAGGTACAATTAACTCTAAGAATTTTCTAAATTTTGAATTAAAATATGGCAATTGTACTAGAAACAATTCATAAAGTAAACTGCGATTGTAAAGTAAACATAGTGAAACATAAAGTAAACTTTGTGATCTACGAGTGAAACGATTGTACCAGCGGCTCTCTATTTAATTTATTTGCATGCTGCACCTTTGAAACATTATGCCGTAACCCTTATTTTCATACCTGCTTCGTGGGGTGCTAGCTTAATCTACTGACTTACATACCGCAAGAATAAAAGTTATCATACCAAAATAATTAGATCATTATTCAGTTAATTACGCAAATCATGGCGTGACATCCCTGAACTTCCATAACACCATTTATTTATTGAAGTGGGTGGGGCGATATTACTAATTTTCTACAGTTTTAAAATATCACTTACAGCAAGGATACAGCAAATTATCAACACACCTAGGATTTAATACGCAAACTATCATTGCTATATTAATAATTTATAATGTTCACATGAACATGTACCTCATATCTGTGTGTGTCCGTGTATGTGTGTATAAATAAAATAAAATGTAATGAAAAGTAAATGATCTATCATTTATCATACCTCACCTTGCAGATATTTTCTTATTTCAATATTTAAATCTTGTTTAATTTTCCTATTTAATTCCATGCTTAATTTCATATTTATAACTCGATCACCCCTCTCTGCTTTGCACTTATTAAATAAATAAATGATGTAATGGAAGTCCAGGAATAATAATAATAATAATAATAATAATAATAATAATAATAATAATAATAATAATAATAATAATAATAATAATAATAATAATAATAATAATAATAATAATAATAATAATAATAATAATAATAATAATAATAATAATAATAATAATAATAATAATAATAATAATAATAATAATAATAATAATAATAATAATAATAATAATAATAATAATAATAATAATAATAATAATAATAATAATAATAATAATAATAATAATAATAATAATAATAATAATAATAATAATAATAATAATAATAATAATAATAATAATAATAATAATAATAATAATAATAATAATAATAATAATAATAATAATAATAATAATAATAATAATAATAATAATAATAATAATAATAATAATAATAATAATAATAATAATAATAATAATAATAATAATAATAATAATAATAATAATAATTATTATTATTATTATTATTATTATTATTATTATTATTATTATTTTTTGTGCCACAGCTTCTTGCTGGAATCAAGCTTCATCCCGGTCCTGAAGACCAAGGGTCTGACAATGGCAGTAGTGCCTAGGATTACGGCCTTTTGCATATTGATAATACTGCGCTTTGGTACCTGCAGAGTCTCTAGGTGATCTTCTAATTTGTGGTGCACAAGACCATTTGCGGTTATAATAATAGGAATGGTGTCAACCTTTTTAACCTTCCATAGCTTCTGCACTTCTTTTTCTAAGAAGGAGTATTTTTCTCTTTTAGTTTCATATGATTTCTCCACATTTTCATCCAGCGGTACAGATACATCGATGAGAAAAACCCTGCTCATGTTCTTTTCGTGCGGTACTATATCAGGCCTATTGTGCGTAACGGTGCCCTGGGTTATTATTGGCACATCCCTGTACAACTTTGTTTGGTGGTTTTCGGTTACAGGTTCCGGGAGGTATCTGTAATATGGTGACTCGACAGTAGTAACTTCGTGCTTTAGGCACAGTGCTTGGTGGATTATTTTTGATATGTTATTTTGCCTATCCAAGTACCAAGTTGGAGCAAGGTAAGAGCAACTAGAGATTATATGTTGTATAGTCTCTTCATCTTTATAGCAGAATCTGCATTTTGTATCTACTACCTGCTCCTTTATAACATATTTAAGGTATGTTCTAGTAGGAACAACTTGATCCTGGATAGCTGCGATGGCACCTTCAGTTTCTGCCATCAAGTACCCTACTTTCAAGTACGTTGTAGAGGCTTCTGTATTCACCATTCCTTGGTGGAGATGATGTACAATATGATATAGTACCAATTTAACATGGATGACAGTTCTCCAGGTTTTCATGAGATAAGTTAGGAGTTCCCTGCACCGTGGTGAAATTCTGTATATCGAAAGCACCTCTGACAACCAGCTGTGTGGAACCGAATCGAATGCCTTCTGGTAGTCGATCCATGCCATAGTGATATTGCGTTGCCTTAATCTGGCCTGGTTAGCTATAATCGAGGCGAACACGAGCAGTTCCTGACATCCCTTAGATCTTTTGCGGCACCCGTTTTGTTCCCATGCTAGGATAGAATGTGTATTGATGTGTGCACTTATCTTTGACGAGATTATGGCGGTGAGTATTTTGTACACGGCGGGGAGACACGTTATCGGCCTGAAATTTTTTGGGTGCATTGTTTCCGTATTCTTTCTCAACATAATCGTCCTGCCTTTCGTAAAGAACGAAGGAATCTTTGTTGGGTCTAGAATAGCTGCCTGAAAATACCAAGCGATGGTGATTATGTCAAGTGCTCCGGATGCTCAGGACTGTATCACTATGAATGGTCGATAAAAGCCTCAACATACAGAGCACAAAGCAGGATTGCCAAACAATCATGGAGATGTGAGTTTTGCAGAAACAAGGACAAGAAAATCGGAGATGAAGAGAACGACGATTCAACGGATGCAGCAGAGAATCCCAACTTAATTACTGAGATTCTGGGAGTAAAAAAAGTTCTCAATAACATAAAAAATGCAGCTAGACGCCACAACAAATAGCCAAAAATTCGTCTCAGACCAATACGACGACATAATAAATGGCCAACATGGAATCTCAAATCATATAAAAAGTTTAGAGGATGCTATAAATACTCTAACAAAGGAAAATAAACCTTAATAAAAGAGTAATTGAACTTGAATGTGAAACCTATGCAAAGGGAATGGAATTGCATGGCGTTACAACCTTAGAAAATGAAGAGCCTGAAGCAATAGTATGCAAAGTTGCAAATATAGTTGGAGTAGATATTAAAAAAGAGGACATCGAACAAGCCTATCGAATGAAAACTAAAAATACTCAAAAACCGGCGGCTATCCAGGTAAAATTCTTTAAAAAGAAACTAAGGGATGACATCTTATTAAACAAAAATAAGACTGTTACAAATAGCCAGGTGAAATCACAGCGGAAAAATCTTTATACCAGAGCAGCTATCTGGTTTCACAAAAAAGCTACTATGGGAAGCTAAAACTAAAGCGCGAGAAACCGGGTGGAAATTTGTATGGATAAAGAACGGGAGAATATTGGCAAGAAAGACAGAAGGTACATCCATACACAATATAAACGATGACTCAGACGTTTGTCTGATACAGTAAAAAAGATAAAAATTACCAAATTGTGCAAAAATCGCTTTTCCAATGGATAGTACATTCATGGAGACCGATATAGAAGCGCAAACAAACTGCGAGACTATCGACAATTATGAGAAATGGTCTACAACTTTTTGCAATAAAAATAGCTTTTCAATAAGCTATTTAAACATAAATTCTATCCTTGCTCACTAAAATCAAATATAAAACACATACAAATTTTAGCTCTGTCTGAAGTAAAAATCACCGAATCAAAACTCTCTGAAATCGGAAACTTGGTCGATATCACCATAGATCTTCTGGAGGCATTCGGAAATATGATTAACGAAAAGTTAGACAAAAACATGCACGCCTTTTGTCTTTTCGTAGATTTTTCAAAGGCGTTTGACACCATTAACCATACCAAACTGTTAAAGGTGTTAGATGAGTACGGCATAAGGAGATAGATCGTTTTCTGTAAAAATAGGCAACAGTATGGGAGAAGAAGTGAAAGTTAGTAGAGGGGTACCTCAGGGAAGCATTCTAGGCCCAATTTTATATTTACTTTATGTGAACGATATTAAACACTGCATCTCAAAGTCTCAGTACTACTTATATGCGGACGACACCGTAATCATATCCGTTCACAAAGACCACAAAATCGCATTGAAAACCCTACAAGACGACTTTCTGAATTTTCAAAAATGGGCACACGATAAAGAACTTATTATAAATAAAGAGAAAACGAAACTAATGCATATAGCATCACCACACAATCAAATTACAAGAAATTCAACGATAACTTTCCACTCCTCCATCTGCCTACACAATGTCGTGCCGTCACAGCGTTGTCTATGTCAAGATAAAATTGATCTAATAGAAAGACAAAAGTATCTTGGACTATATTTATTGACCATAACTTTTTGTGGGATTGGCACGTTCAACAAGTTAATAACAAACTAAGATATTTTGCATATCAATTTTATCACCTAAAAGAGTTTTTGCCAGAAAAAGTATTAATCACAATCTACCATTCTCTTGTCGAATCAATAATATCGTATGGCATTACAATTTATGGACACACTTCGAATTATCTACTCAACAGGCTACAATCCTCACAGGACCGGATAACAAGATACTTGTATTACGATGAAAAACAAATGAATCCAACCTTCAATGTCTACAAAACCGGCCAAATTCTTAACATTAAAAATTTACGTGATTACAAACTAATAATGAAAAACTACTTTTTGATGCAAAATGAACCAACAATAAACCACGGGAAAGGAACAAGATTATATACAAATAAAAAATTTAAGATAGGGACACATAGCAATAAATATGGTGCGCGATCCAAAGAAATGTCTGTAAAAACATTGTTTAATAGAATTCCACCGGATATGTTAAGCCTGTGTTCTTTAAAAAGTGCGAAATTGGAGATAAGAAACTGGATGCGCACCAAAGACGATTAACATGTAACTTAATAATAATCTTTAAGTAAAACTAATGTATTGACTCAAATGGAAAGCGGCCACTGACAAGTTTGCGCTTAGTGGCAAAACGCAATTAAGACATTTTTGATTTTTCCTATTTTTCATATAATAATCAGTTTAGTCATTATGAATAAAATATAAATTGTTTTTAGTTTATGAATAATAATGATACACTTTCTCCCTAGGAAAAAAAGTTAATGCCATCTGGCGACACCACATATCAACCTAGGTTGAGTTTGTATTTAAGGTAACAGTTATAAAATCATCTCAGCATAGGCTTAGAAAATATCTCAGTCTAGGCGCTTTTAAATTTTGTAACACAAGATGTTGGCTCTGAAATTTGTTGTTTCCATGCCACGTCAAATAAAAACAACTACTTTTCGACAGTTGTTTTCGGAAAGTAGCTGTTGTAGATTCTTCGCGAGATATTATAATCTTAGAAATCTATTCGACTATACCATACAAATCGTACCTTCAACTGCAGAAGTGCCGAGGAGAAAAACGACGCCCGCACATAGAGTTAGTAACATTGTTACTACTTGCTACTATTGAGTGTGTTGATAATCAGGGAATAGTATAAACCTACTTATATTTACACACTTTTATTGGCCTACCACAGGCCATTGGGCTTTGTTTTATTTTAATGGACATACAACACAATAGACATAATGCAAACTCAAATAGTTTATAGACTATTATGAATGCAAGATTTACCTTAAATAAAGATAACACACGCACATTTAAATCTCATATTACTCACAATACCTTCAAATAGCAGATATCAAATATTTTGCTACTTTTTACATTACTTTTCTTGTTGCTAAACTGCAAACAAAACAAAAAAAAATAGAGACACCTTTAAAGATATATTATATTTTTACTTTCCGAAAAACAGCATTTATTATCATGAACAAATATCGGTAATGCAAGGGTGATAATGCATTCTGGTTAAAGTTTTCTAATGAGGATTTTTTCGTAATGCCTGTCCGCCAATGGGGTTAGAAATATGCGATGGCTCCTTCATGGGTGCATCATTAGCGACGTCAACACACACATATATATATATATATATATATATGGTATCAAAAATATTTTTAACAAACAGTCCAGATTATGTAACAGCACCCACACACATAGGAAAGTGTGACAAATATAGGAAAAATACTAAATCATACAAATATTCTCAAATACTAGTTCAAAATTTAATTTGATATGGCATCAGTCTATTATAGCTTGACACACTTCTAGTAGTCAAAAACTCATGACGCAAAAAAGTCTCAGTAGGTATCGCCTAAAGATAACTCCGGTAATTATAATCAAATCATGGGGGGCGGGCCAGCGCGTAACAGATTGTCTGTGATTTGTGGATAACTTGATAAAACGTAATTAATTCGGTGGCCATAATTTAGAATGCTGGTTAGAAATTAATTCGTTTTCCTCTTCACCCAGTGTCGTCTCATAATATTTCTATATATACAGGCAGTGATTATTTAATTATTAGTAAGTTACTTTTATAATAAAAAAAAAACTCTTTTTAGTTTATGTTTATTAGAATACCAACCAAACTATGCCCGTCCACTAATTCAAACGACTTGAACTATGCATTACATTATTTTTCACATATATTTTTTTAATTAGTCTTAAAGTAATAAATGACATTAATTTAATCAAAGAAAATAACGGAAAATAGTGTAGTGCATAGTTCAAGTCGGTTGAAATAGTGGACGGGCATAGTTTGGTTGGTAGGGGCCACCCGCCCACCCCACCTTTGTTCGCATAGTTTTCCATGGGATAACACTCTTCTTAGAATAGTTTAAACAATATAAGACATCTATATCCAATGAAAAAACTATGCGAACAAAGGTCGGGTGGGCGGGTGGCCCCTACCAATCAAACTATGCCCGTTCACTATTTCAAACGACTTGAACTATGCACTACACTATTATCCGTTATGATTCTAGCAACTATCAAGCGATCTACGTCTGTTTTTATTAAAACAAATGCTAGTTTGGGTATTTAAGCCATTAAAAAGTGGATTTACCTTTGAAATTTTTGCTTCATATTTAATATGATTTGAATATAACTATTTAGGAATATATTCTGAAAATTTCATATGATTCTAGCAACTATCAAGAGATCTACGGCTGTTTTTATTAAAACAAATGCCATTTTGGGTATTCAAACCATTATAAAGTGAATTTACCTTTGAGATATCTTCTTCAGATTTAGTATGATTTGAATATGACTGTTTAGGAATATATTCTGAAAATTTCATATGATTCTAGCAACTATCAAGCGATCTACGGCTGTTTTTATTAAAACAAATGCCAGTTTGGGTATTACCTTTGATAAATCTTCTTCATATTTAGTATGAGTAGAATATGACTATTTGAGAATACATTCTGAAAATTTCATATGATTCTAGCAACTATTCAGCGATCTGCGGCTGTTTTTATTCAAACAAATGCCATTTTGGGTATTCAAGTCATTAAAAAGTGGATTTACCTTTGAAATATCTTCTTCATATTTAGTATGAGTTGAATATGACTATCTAAGAATATATTCCGAAAATTTCATATGATTCTAGCCACTATTAAGCAATCTACGACTGTTTTTATTAAAACAAATGCCAGTTTGGGTATTCAAGCCATTAAAAAGTGGATTTACCTTTGAGATATCTTCTTCATATTTAGTATGAGGTGAATATGACTATTTAGGAATATATTCTGAAAATTTCATATGATTCTAGCAACTATCAAGAGATCTACGGCTATTTTTATTAAAACAAATGCCATTTTGGGTATTCAAGCCATTAAAAAGTGGATTTACCTTTGAGATATCTTCTTCATATTTAGTATGAGGTGAATATGACTATTTAGGAATATATTCTGAAAATTTCATATGATTCTAGCAACTATCAAGAGATCTACGGCTGTTTTTATTAAAACAAATGCCATTTTGGGTATTCAAACCATTATAAAGTGAATTTACCTTTGAGATATCTTCTTCAGATTTAGTATGATTTGAATATGACTGTTTAGGAATATATTCTGAAAATTTCATATGATTCTAGCAACTATCAAGCGATCTACGGCTGTTTTTATTAAAACAAATACGGCTGTTTTTATTAAAACAAATGCCAGTTTGGGTATTCAAGCCATAAAAAGTGGATTTACCTTTGATAAATCTTCTTCATATTTAGTATGAGTAGAATATGACTATTTGAGAATACATTCTGAAAATTTCATATGATTCTAGCAACTATTCAGCGATCTGCGGCTGTTTTTATTCAAACAAATGCCATTTTGGGTATTCAAGTCATTAAAAAGTGGATTTACCTTTGAAATATCTTCTTCATATTTAGTATGAGTTGAATATGACTATCTAAGAATATATTCCGAAAATTTCATATGATTCTAGCCACTATTAAGCAATCTACGACTGTTTTTATTAAAACAAATGCCAGTTTGGGTATTCAAGCCATTAAAAAGTGGATTTACATTTGAGATATCTTCTTCAGATTTAGTATGAGTAGAATATGACTATTTAAGAATATATTCTGAAAATTTCATATGATTCTAGCAACTATCAAGAGATCTACGGCTGTTTTTATTAAAACAAATGCCATTTTGGGTATTCAAACCATTATAAAGTGAATTTACCTTTGAGATATCTTCTTCAGATTTAGTATGATTTGAATATGACTGTTTAGGAATATATTCTGAAAATTTCATATGATTCTAGCAACTATCAAGCGATCTACGACTGTTTTTATTAAAACAAATGCCAGTTTGGGTATTTAAGCCATTAAAAAATGGATTTACCTTTGAAATTTTTGCTTCAGGTATGGGTACATGTTGCAGTTCATCTTGCAACTACGCCTCCAGTAGAATAAAATAAAATAGATAGTTCTTAGGATCTAATTATGATTTATTTAAAAAAATCGTATTTAACTTGAAACAAAACATTTAACATTTATTAATAACAATTAACATATAACAAAACAGTCATACAAATAGTAACAATTAAAACAATCCAAGTAATTCGCAGTGTTAGGAAAATAGACAATATGAAACACCCGATCATTACACCTATCATTAGGTCAGTCCTCAATTACCCTATTAGGATATATCTGCCGCCTCAGCCAGTTCACACACATTGGCCTTGTCTGTTTGTGTACTACTACTTTGTGTACTAGTAGTGACACATGTTGACGTCACGCTGTACTATTAGTATGAGCGTCAGCATGTGTAACTAGTTGTAGAAAAAAAATTTGAACTAACTAACCAAACTATCCCCATCCACTATTTCAAATGACTTGAACTATGCACTACAGTATTATCCCTCATTTTCTATTATTAAATTAATGTCATTTATTAATAAAATACATGTGAAAAATAATGTAATGTAAAGTTCAAATCGTTAAAAATAGTGCACGAGGATAGTTTGGTTGGTAGGGGCCACCCGCTCACCCCACCTTCGCTCGCATAGTTTTTTCAATGGATACAGATGTTTTATATTGTTTAAACTATTCCAAGAAGAGTGTTGTCCTATGGAAAAGCTATGCGAGCAAAGGTGGGGTGTTTGGGCGGCCCCTACCAACCAAACTATGTCCAGCCACTATTTCAAACGACTTGAACTCTTCACTAAACTATTATCCATTACTTTCTATAATTCAATTATTTTCATTTATTTATTTTCGCTTAATTCATAAAAATATGTAAGAAACAATGTAGTTGCATAGTTCAAGTCATTTTAAATAGTGGACGGGCATAGTTTGGTTGGTAGGGGACACCCGCCCACCCCACCTTCGCTCGCATAGTTTTTTTAATGGACAAAAAGGTTTTTTATTGTTTAAACCATTTCAGGAAGAGTGTTATCCCATGGAAAATACAATACGAACCAAGGTGGGGCGGGTGGGAAGCCCCCACCAACCAAATTATGCCCGTCCACTATTCCAAATGACTTGAACTATGCACTACATTGTTTCTCACATTATTTTTTTTACAAATCAGGCGTTCATTAATAAATGAAAATAATTTAATCATAGAAAGTATAGGAGAACAACGTAATGCAGACTTCAAGTCGTTTGAAATAGTGTACGGGGATAGTTTGGTTGGTGGGGGACATCCCGCGACACTAACCTCATCCCTTGAACCGGATATTTTATTTTAACAGTATATAGGTTGAGCATTTAGTACGGTTCAACTGTTTACACTATTACAATTGTTAGGCTCGGGCTTATAAAGCCTAGGTAACTATAACCCGTGATTATATTGTTAGTCTAATGTTGCATACAATGTTTTTAATTTTTCATCTCATTCATTCACATAATATGCGACGTTGCCATTTATAAACAGACGTACATGACGTTGAACCTCTGTTTATAAATGGCAACGTCGCATATTATGTGTCTAAATTGGCAAAAGTGAGGTTAGAATCACACATGTCAAATTAACTCTAGCCTTAAAACAATCGCGGTTTAGGTGTAACACAATTGTTTTACCCGTACAGTAGTTGTCGTGTGTTTCGACAAATGTTATTTTAGTGTGATTAATATTGTCCTTGTTCGAGTGTGTACGCAGATGGTATCAGACATTTAGTGACGACGGTTTTTCGTTCCAATTGGTAGTTTGTTGCAGTTTTGCGATGCACACGATTTACAGTGGTGCACCATGCTATCGGGCTCGTCTGTTTCAATCGTCGCGCGCATTTGAGGGCACGCTTGCTCGCAATCGTGGGCGTAGTGTTTGGCGCAACGGCGGACTGCTTGCGTTGTGCCCAGAGTGGTCCATTTGATGGTTGTGTTTGCAGTTATGGTGTAACAGTTGTAGCAGTCGTAACATGTCATAGCCGGGCGCGGCTTCAGTGATTTAGAGTTGCATTTATCGGCGGTGCATGTGTAGCATTTGTCTGTTGCCGGTTTTATGTGTTTGCAGTAGGTGATGCAGTGGGATGTTCTAGCACAGCCTCGGTTTGTGGTCGTCCATTTGGCGGTGTAACAGCAACCGGATGCACAGTATATGGTCGGTGTTGTTGCTTTGAGTCGATTGCATGAGTTGCACTGATAACATTTCGTCATATTGGTGTGAACTTCTATGTTATTGCAGTTTGGTTCGGTGCAATGTTTACAGTCGTGCATTTCCCCATTACGGTCGGAACGTCGTAGGTTCGTACGTAGTTTATCACATATACCACTACATTCCTCATTTAGTTTACTGGAACAACGTCGCGCCATGTATTTAACACCATGCTCAGTCCAGTATACCGCGTAACAACACTTGCTCTTGCAACTAATAGTGGGAGTGTCTGTTGAAATGCTATAACAACCGAAACAGTCGTAACACGATACAGTTTGAAATGTTGGTGCCTCGGTTGATCCGAGAACATCTGTATTGCATACACTTATATTGCACGTTTTACACTCGTGTATCATCCCTCTAGGGTCATCTTTTTTGAGGTCAGCTTTTAAAATTGTACAGTAGTCATTGCATGGCGTTCCTTTTAAATTAGCGCACCGGCGTGCGAGTTGCGTTTGATCAAACTGCGTCCATAGTACTGTGTAACAACAATTATTGGTGCAGTTGTACCTGGGGATGGTAGGTGATATACTGTAGCAACCGTAACAGTCGTAACATTTAAAGTTTGTACTATTGTCAATATTCACTAAATTATCATTGGGTTGTTCAGTAAGTGAATCGCTTATTGTTTTAGGATCAATGGATTGTCCATTACACAAGTTGTGCTCACACATGTTACACGTATATATAGTTGCTTGTGTATCCCTCACATGTATTTTATCTTCATACGTCTTACAATAGCTCTGACACGTTTGCCCGTGTAATTTTGCAACGCATTTCCGTACAATATTAACACCTCCAAACTCAATCCACTTGGTTGTTTGGCAACACTTTTTCGGGCATTCCTCTGTAATCGTTTCGTTGTCTACATCATAACAACCTACACAGCTGTAACAATAGAAGGGTTCTACGATTTCTGTAGGGTCCCGGGTTAGCCAATCATTGCATTTATTGTATGAGCAGACTCTGCATGAGTGTACCATTCCATGTGGGTCGATACTTACAATATCTGTTCCCAAACGGTGTTCACAATAATCGTCACACTTGGTTCCATTCAAATTCACACATCTTCGGACAATGTTAGTGCCAGAGAATTCAGTCCAAACGCTTACCGAACAACACTTGTCCGGACAAGCGACTGTTGCTGCTGAATCGGTTATCGAGTAACATCCTACGCATTCGTAACAGTTTACAGCACCAGTTGGTATCAATAAATTCCAACTGTTACACTTATCATCATTACTACAAGTCCTACACTGGATGGCAGCATCAGGTTGGTTATATTTAATTTTTGTACAAAAATCATTGCATGTAGCTGTGTCATTTAATACGGCACAGCCTCGGTGCACGTTGGTCGAATTGAACTCGGTCCATATCGAGCTGTAGCAACATTTACTCGGACATTCCCGTACAACCGTTTCCCTGGAAATGCTGTAACATCCCACACAGGTGTAGCAACGAAACGGACCTTCTGCTGGCGCCCGTTCTTCTGTTTCTTCTATTTCTGGAATTAGTTTCTGATACAGTTACATTTCTTATTCGGACATTCAAATGCATATCGTTTATCTTTGCAAACTTTCAAGACATTTGTTGTGCCCAAAATACTTGGTACAATAGAAGTCTAAACGTAGTTATACAAATATAAAATAAACTTTTTACTCGCTCGCTATATCTGTCCAAAGAAGAGTCAAAGTTGTTACTACACTACAAGTGATCCCCTAATCGGTATCTTATAAAAATAATCTTCAATTACTTTAGTGTTTATTCAACACCTGCGTACCGCGTCGATGACCCTAAGATATATTGCGATAATCCAACTGCTGTTCTGTATTGGACCAAACCTATGACCTCTGTATGAATTAGTTCCACCTATGAATAGGACCTAATGGAAATATGTGACATGTAGCCTATACTAAAAATCTTGGTTAATTACATTATAGTGACCCTGAAATCATCTCAGCCTAGGCTTATTTAAATCGTGTTTACTAAAAACCTGCGTTAGTTACATTATAATAACTGTCGGCGAGACTATTGTATTGGTAGTACATTTTGGTGGCAACACTGTTGTAGCAGTAGTACGTACCTGTAGCAATAGATGTATATTCTTCTATAGTTGGTACAAATATCGTTTTACTTTCGTCTGGGTACCATCCATCAGTTGTAGGTTCCCAATATTCTTCTGTTTCTTCTATTTCTGGAATTAGTTTCTGATACAGTTATACATTTCTTATTCGGACATTCAAATGCATATCGTTTATCTTTGTAAACTTTCAAGACATTTCTTGTTCCCAAAATACTTGGTACAATAGAAGTCTAAACGTAGTTATACAAATATAAAATAAACTTTTTACTCGCTCGCTATATCTGTCCAAAGAAGAGTCAAAGTTGTTACTACACTACAAGTGATCCCCTAATCGGTATCTTAGAAGAATAAGCTTCAATTACTTTAGTGTTTATTCAACACCTGCGTACCGCGTTGATGACCCTAAGATATGTTGCGATAATCCAACTGCTGTTCTGTATTGGACCAAACCTATGACCTCTGTATGAATTAGTTCCACCTATGAATAGGACCTAATGGAAAGATGTGACATGTAGCCTATACTAAAAATCTTGGTTAATTACATTATAGTAATTTAAATTATTTAAATCGTGTTTACTAAAAACCTGGGTTAGTTATATTATAACATCTCTGAAACTGTCGACGAGATTATTGTACTGGTAGTACATTTTTGTGGCGACACTGTTGTAGTACTAGTACATACCTCCTCGTGGTGTTACTGTAACAGCAGCAGTACCTTTAGATGATGGTTGTGACTCCGTAGTAGTAGGAACTGACTGCTCACTTAATGGCGGCACCAGAGACAGTGATGGTGTTGATGGTGTTTCTAGTGATTGTAGTGATAACTCAGGTGACGGAGTAGGGGTCCATCCTGGTGGTGTTGAAGGAGGGTATATTGGTGGACAACACTCCGCTGTACAGCACACTGGTGTACAACACGCTGGTGGTGGACACAACCCTGGTTGCTTATTTCCGTGTGGAAACATGCATGGTATTGGTCGCGCTATTTGTTGTGGTACTGGCTGTTGTTCAAAATATAAATGTAAATGTACATGAGTTGCGGGTGCATATGCTGCTATTGGTAACGCTATCGGATACGCTATCGGAAACGCATATTGTGTCGGAGGTGTTTTTGGCACTGCTGTTATTATTTTTGGTGATGGATCTGGAATTTTATTTAATTTTGTATTAAAAAAACGTGACATCCAATGCTGGAAGAGGACGTGGACAACTAGCTGATTATAATAAGTCTGTTGAATATGTGCATTGGAATGATCCACATGAGTTAATTCAGCGATTACAGTTATTAGTGGCGTCAGCTTATGCTGGAAATAATTCTCATACTAAAGAAATTAATAATATAATCGCGGCACTTAGAGACACAAATATAATCTATTGAATTGTCATAATTATTTATGTTAACGTTGATTTGGGATTGAAAAATTGCTGCGATAAACGTTTGCTTGTTTGACTGCGTTTAATTTATTTTAACACTCATTGTATTGGAGTGGTTGCGGGATATACCAATTTTTACAGATTTAAACATCAAGGACCTGGGATCAGCAACTTCGAGGATTTAATACGCAAAACTACCATTGTTTAAATTAAAAATAATAATAATTTACAATGTTTATATGAAAATGTAGACCTTATATGCATAAATAAGATATAATTGAAAGTAGTGATTTTTCTCTCATTTACCATACCTTTTACCCTTTACATACCTTTAATTTAATTACCTATTTAATCCCATGATAATTTCTTATTTATTTAAAAATATTTTTCTCCCTTATTTACACACCTTACCTTGTAGATATTGTCTATTTAATTTCTCATATATTTTATATTTTCATTTGTTATTTAATTTCAATCATTAGTTTTAAATGCAACTCAAGAACATATTATACGGCTACATAAATGTTAGTATTCCAGGCATTCTATTCGAAAATCAAGTTGAGATACTACTATAATGACTCATATAAAAGTATATACTGAACATATTTATTTAATTATAAATAAAGGTACAATTAACTCTAAGAATTTTCTAAATTTTGAATTAAAATATGGCAATTGTACTAGAAACAATTCATAAAGTAAACTGCGATTGTAAAGTAAACATAGTGAAACATAAAGTAAACTTTGTGATCTACGAGTGAAACGATTGTACCAGCGGCTCTCTATTTAATTTATTTGCATGCTGCACCTTTGAAACATTATGCCGTAACCCTTATTTTCATACCTGCTTCGTGGGGTGCTAGCTTAATCTACTGACTTACATACCGCAAGAATAAAAGTTATCATACCAAAATAATTAGATCATTATTCAGTTAATTACGCAAATCATGGCGTGACATCCCTGAACTTCCATAACACCATTTATTTATTGAAGTGGGTGGGGCGATATTACTAATTTTCTACAGTTTTAAAATATCACTTACAGCAAGGATACAGCAAATTATCAACACACCTAGGATTTAATACGCAAACTATCATTGCTATATTAATAATTTATAATGTTCACATGAACATGTACCTCATATCTGTGTGTGTCCGTGTATGTGTGTATAAATAAAATAAAATGTAATGAAAAGTAAATGATCTATCATTTATCATACCTCACCTTGCAGATATTTTCTTATTTCAATATTTAAATCTTGTTTAATTTTCCTATTTAATTCCATGCTTAATTTCATATTTATAACTCGATCACCCCTCTCTGCTTTGCACTTATTAAATAAATAAATGATGTAATGGAAGTCCAGGAATAATAATAATAATAATAATAATAATAATAATAATCATAATAATAATAATAATAATTATTATTATTATTATTATTTTTTTTTCTGCCACAGCTTCTTGCTGGGATCAAGCTTCATCCCGGTCCTAAAGACCAAGGGTGAACCTTCTGTTACTTGCTGCTTAGCTTTCTGACAATGGCAGTAGTGCCTAGGATTACGGCCTTTTGCATATTGATAATACTGCGCTTTGGTACCTGCAGAGTCTCTAGGTGATCTTCTAATTTGTGGTGCACAAGACCATTTGCGGTTATAATAATAGGAATGGTGTCAACCTTTTTAACCTTCCATAGCTTCTGCACTTCTTTTTCTAAGAAGGAGTATTTTTCTCTTTTAGTTTCATATGATTTCTCCACATTTTCATCCAGCGGTACAGATACATCGATGAGAAAAACCCTGCTCATGTTCTTTTCGTGCGGTACTATATCAGGCCTATTGTGCGTAACGGTGCCCTGGGTTATTATTGGCACATCCCTGTACAACTTTGTTTGGTGGTTTTCGGTTACAGGTTCCGGGAGGTATCTGTAATATGGTGACTCGACAGTAGTAACTTCGTGCTTTAGGCACAGTGCTTGGTGGATTATTTTTGATATGTTATTTTGCCTATCCAAGTACCAAGTTGGAGCAAGGTAAGAGCAACTAGAGATTATATGTTGTATAGTCTCTTCATCTTTATAGCAGAATCTGCATTTTGTATCTACTACCTGCTCCTTTATAACATATTTAAGGTATGTTCTAGTAGGAACAACTTGATCCTGGATAGCTGCGATGGCACCTTCAGTTTCTGCCATCAAGTACCCTACTTTCAAGTACGTTGTAGAGGCTTCTGTATTCACCATTCCTTGGTGGAGATGATGTACAATATGATATAGTACCAATTTAACATGGATGACAGTTCTCCAGGTTTTCATGAGATAAGTTAGGAGTTCCCTGCACCGTGGTGAAATTCTGTATATCGAAAGCACCTCTGACAACCAGCTGTGTGGAACCGAATCGAATGCCTTCTGGTAGTCGATCCATGCCATAGTGATATTGCGTTGCCTTAATCTGGCCTGGTTAGCTATAATCGAGGCGAACACGAGCAGTTCCTGACATCCCTTAGATCTTTTGCGGCACCCGTTTTGTTCCCATGCTAGGATAGAATGTGTATTGATGTGTGCACTTATCTTTGACGAGATTATGGCGGTGAGTATTTTGTACACGGCGGGGAGACACGTTATCGGCCTGAAATTTTTTGGGTGCATTGTTTCCGTATTCTTTCTCAACATAATCGTCCTGCCTTTCGTAAAGAACGAAGGAATCTTTGTTGGGTCTAGAATAGCTGCCTGAAAATACCAAGCGATGGTGATTATGTCAAGTGCTCCGGATGCTCAGGACTGTATCACTATGAATGGTCGATAAAAGCCTCAACATACAGAGCACAAAGCAGGATTGCCAAACAATCATGGAGATGTGAGTTTTGCAGAAACAAGGACAAGAAAATCGGAGATGAAGAGAACGACGATTCAACGGATGCAGCAGAGAATCCCAACTTAATTACTGAGATTCTGGGAGTAAAAAAAGTTCTCAATAACATAAAAAATGCAGCTAGACGCCACAACAAATAGCCAAAAATTCGTCTCAGACCAATACGACGACATAATAAATGGCCAACATGGAATCTCAAATCATATAAAAAGTTTAGAAAATGCTATAAATACTCTAACAAAGGAAAATAAACCTTAATAAAAGAGTAATTGAACTTGAATGTGAAACCTATGCAAAGGGAATGGAATTGCATGGCGTTACAACCTTAGAAAATGAAGAGCCTGAAGCAATAGTATGCAAAGTTGCAAATATAGTTGGAGTAGATATTAAAAAAGAGGACATCGAACAAGCCTATCGAATGAAAACTAAAAATACTCAAAAACCGGCGGCTATCCCGGTAAAATTCTTTAAAAAGAAACTAAGGGATGACATCTTATTAAACAAAAATAAGACTGTTACAAATAGCCAGGTGAAATCACAGCGGAAAAATCTTTATACCAGAGCAGCTATCTGGTTTCACAAAAAAGCTACTATGGGAAGCTAAAACTAAAGCGCGAAAAACCGGGTGGAAATTTGTATGGATAAAGAACGGGAGAATATTGGCAAGAAAGACAGAAGGTACATCCATACACAATATAAACGATGACTCAGACATTTGTCTGATACAGTAAAAAAGATAAAAATTACCAAATTGTGCAAAAATCGCTTTTCCAATGGATAGTACATTCATGGAGACCGATATAGAAGCGCAAACAAACTGCGAGACTATCGACAATTATGAGAAATGGTCTACAACTTTTTGCAATAAAAATAGCTTTTCAATAAGCTATTTAAACATAAATTCTATCCTTGCTCACTTTGATCAATTGTGCGCGATAATAAAATCAAATATAAAACACATACAAATTTTAGCTCTGTCTGAAGTAAAAATCACCGAATCAAAACTCTCTGAAATCGGAAACTTGGTCGATATCACCATAGATCTTCTGGAGGCATTCGGAAATATGATTAACGAAAAGTTAGACAAAAACATGCACGCCTTTTGTCTTTTCGTAGATTTTTCAAAGGCGTTTGACACCATTAACCATACCAAACTGTTAAAGGTGTTAGATGAGTACGGCATAAGGAGATAGATCGTTTTCTGTAAAAATAGGCAACAGTATGGGAGAAGAAGTGAAAGTTAGTAGAGGGGTACCTCAGGGAAGCATTCTAGGCCCAATTTTATATTTACTTTATGTGAACGATATTAAACACTGCATCTCAAAGTCTCAGTACTACTTATATGCGGACGACACCGTAATCATATCCGTTCACAAAGACCACAAAATCGCATTGAAAACCCTACAAGACGACTTTCTGAATTTTCAAAAATGGGCACACGATAAAGAACTTATTATAAATAAAGAGAAAACGAAACTAATGCATATAGCATCACCACACAATCAAATTACAAGAAATTCAACGATAACTTTCCACTCCTCCATCTGCCTACACAATGTCGTGCCGTCACAGCGTTGTCTATGTCAAGATAAAATTGATCTAATAGAAAGACAAAAGTATCTTGGACTATATTTATTGACCATAACTTTTTGTGGGATTGGCACGTTCAACAAGTTAATAACAAACTAAGATATTTTGCATATCAATTTTATCACCTAAAAGAGTTTTTGCCAGAAAAAGTATTAATCACAATCTACCATTCTCTTGTCGAATCAATAATATCGTATGGCATTACAATTTATGGACACACTTCGAATTATCTACTCAACAGGCTACAATCCTCACAGGACCGGATAACAAGATACTTGTATTACGATGAAAAACAAATGAATCCAACCTTCAATGTCTACAAAATCGGCCAAATTCTTAACATTAAAAATTTACGTGATTACAAACTAATAATGAAAAACTACTTTTTGATGCAAAATGAACCAACAATAAACCACGGGAAAGGAACAAGATTATATACAAATAAAAAATTTAAGATAGGCACACATAGCAATAAATATGGTGCGCGATCCAAAGAAATGTCTGTAAAAACATTGTTTAATAGAATTCCACCGGATCTGTTAAGCCTGTGTTCTTTAAAAAGTGCGAAATTGGAGATAAGAAACTGGATGCGCACCAAAGACGATTAACATGTAACTTAATAATAATCTTTAAGTAAAACTAATGTATTGACTCAAATGGAAAGCGGCCACTGACAAGCTTGCGCTTAGTGGCAAAACGCAATTAAGAAATTTTTGATTTTTCCTATTTTTCATATAATAATCAGTTTAGTCATTATGAATAAAATATAAATTGTTTTTAGTTTATGAATAATAATGATACACTTTCTCCCTAGGAAAAAAAGTTAATGCCATCTGGCGACACCACATATCAACCTAGGTTGAGTTTGTATTTAAGGTAACAGTTATAAAATCATCTCAGCATAGGCTTAGAAAATATCTCAGTCTAGGCGCTTCTAAATTTTGTAACACAAGATGTTGGCTCTGGAATTTGTTGTTTCCATGCCACGTCAAATAAAAACAA
Source organism: Lordithon lunulatus (assembly GCA_963942505.1). Taxonomy (NCBI): domain Eukaryota; kingdom Metazoa; phylum Arthropoda; class Insecta; order Coleoptera; family Staphylinidae; genus Lordithon; species Lordithon lunulatus. The sequence continues at coordinate 43,136,111 of OZ012675.1, read as the reverse complement.
CTTTTCAACAGTTGTTTTCGGAAAGTAGCTGTTGTAGATTCTTCGCGAGATATTATAATCTTAGAAATCTATTCGACTATACCATACAAATCGTACCTTCAACTGCAGAAGTGCCGAGGAGAAAAACGACGCCCGCACATAGAGTTAGTAACATTGTTACTACTTGCTACTATTGAGTGTGTTGATAATCAGGGAATAGTATAAACCTACTTATATTTACACACTTTTATTGGCCTACCACAGGCCATTGGGCTTTGTTTTATTTTAATGGACATACAACACAATAGACATAATGCAAACTCAAATAGTTTATAGACTATTATGAATGCAAGATTTACCTTAAATAAAGATAACACACGCACATTTAAATCTCATATTACTCACAATACCTTCAAATAGCAGATATCAAATATTTTGCTACTTTTTACATTACTTTTCTTGTTGCTAAACTGCAAACAAAATAAATAAATTAGAGACACCTTTAAAGATATATTATATTTTTACTTTCCGAAAAACAGCATTTATTATCATGAACAAATATCGGTAATGCAAGGGTGATAATGCATTCTGGTTAAAGTTTTCTAATGAGGATTTTTTCGTAATGCCTGTCCGCCAATGGGGTTAGAAATATGCGATGGCTCCTTCATGGGTGCATCATTAGCGACGTCAACGCATATATATATATATATATATATATATATATATATATATATATATATATATATATATATATATATATATATATATATGGTATCAAAAATATTTTTAACAAACAGTCCAGATTATGTAACAGCACCCACACACATAGGAAAGTGTGACAAATATAGGAAAAATACTAAATAATACAAATATTCTCAAATACTAGTTCAAAATTTAATTTGATATGGCATCAGTCTATTATAGCTTGACACACTTCTAGTAGTCATAAACTCATGGATGTTAATAGCAAAAAAGTTTCAGTAGGTATCGCCTAAAGCTTAAAAACAGTGTTATAACACAATATACAGTGTATAAATGAGAAACAAAACAAAATTGTTTTTCAATATTCACTTTATATCCATTCTAAAAAATTCCAATATGACTCGGGATTTACTAACAGCTCTTGCTAAATCTTGCTGCTTATTTTTCATTTTTATTCTTCTTTCTAATATTTTTATTAAGTGAAATAAGCCACAAACACACCGAATTGCTACACATTATTGTTGAATATTCATATTTTCATTACAATAAACAAAACAAACATGTAACCTCAAAGTTCATGACAGCACTATGACAACAAGCGAAATGCGTATGATCGAGGCCCAAATCGTATTCCAGTAAAATTGTTTCGTTTCATACAGGTATTTTGAGTCAAGAAATTGTCTTGTTCTACGATTTGGGTCTCGATCATGCGCATTTCGCTTCTTGTCATAGTGCTCTGCCTAGATGAATACTATAGATGGGCTACTCTAATGCTAAGAGAGATGAAGGTAGTTTTGGTTCAGGGGCTATCCACTTCAGTGCAGGCCGGGACAGGCGTCGGAGTGGGCGCCTCCCGATCGTCAACCAGCGACCACCACAAACACCACAGTTACCAACACAGAGCACTATAAGAGAGAATTCAAGCCCTGTTAAATGTTGGCAACACGTTTAAGCGCGCCACCGCCGCGACCCTCTTGTTATAATCATGAACTAATGACAATTTTATAGGTTTAGGTTATATTTATAATATTGCATTTTGATTTAAAAGTAACTGAAAATATTGAATTAGGTAGAGTATAATATACACAAATGTTGAAAAATATTTATTAATATATAGGTATGAAGAGTCGAAGATACATAACGACTGAAAAAAACACATACCTATAAATATATTTGTCTGCAACTTCACTTCATTAGCATTTAAATACATATAATATTTAAAATACAATGAATTTGCAGGAATAATATACTCTATATCAGGAAACCTAATAAAAGAGAATTTGAAAACAATAAATAATTCAATTTGTAGACAATAAAAACTAAATAATATAAATAATAATAAATTATACTTAATACTAAATCACAGATAAAAATCACACAACAATATCAATATTAATAATAAATAAAAATAAATTTATTATATAATTAATATATTAATTTATATTTTATTTTAGCCATTAGTGGCTAGACATTTAACAGCTGCTGTCTTATTGGATTTCACATTAACGTTGAAGCATACACCGTGATATCTGTACGAAATTATAGCGGCCGTTTTTTTCGAATTATTCAAAACATATCCAACAAAGGAAAATATTCCCCTTTTTGCATATGTTTCTTGAAGCTGCTATGATGTAGGGAAAGTTGAACATAATACTAATAAACTATAAATAAATTGTTTAAATCAGTCTAAAAATGAACTTATTTGCTCACTATTTCAAACCGTGAATTATTTGGGCAGAGATGTTTGGAACCTAAATAAAATGCTTTCCCAACAGGGTGTATTTATTGTTATCAATTTGACATTTTTGATTTATGAAAAACATGAATCGTTTATTTATATTATAATAAAGATAAAACATGAATTTATTGAAAATATTGAGCAGGGAAGTAGTGTCATCTACCGACAAATAGATTACCACTGTCCCTAATAAGGTTCGGATCATTGATAACAATAAGGAGAATGGTCAAGAACACGTTTCAGATGCGTCCATCCCTATGACAACCAATTAAATAATACTGCTACTATTTCGGAATGGACGGGAAATTAAATTTACATTAATAAAACTACGGCTAATCCAAAGTGCCATTTTTTTTTATTAAAGTTGACACGCCGATAAAGTATAAAAATAATATTAAAAGATACATATAGAATTTGCGAAATAAATTAAACACGCGACATTCACACACTTTCTTTTTTATATTAAAATTAAATAAAACATTTTTTATAAAATATTATAATAGAAAGGCTAACAATGTAATGCATGTGTACAATATCAATAATAGTAAGATATAATTGGATCCACTCTAAAATCACAAACCTAATTTATTAATATATTACAAGCAAATTCATAACAGTCAGTAAATTAGACTATCATTCATATTTGACAGACAATGGAACTTGCAGCAGTTATGGAGGGTTAACAAAAGTAAAAAGAAAAAATATACCATGAAAAGGGATAAAAAAAATTTAACACAGGACAGAAAAGAATGAAAAGAATGAAAAGAAAAATACAAATACAAAGAATAAAAGAGAAAAAAAAACAAGCATACGCCTTAGAAGGCATATGATTAAATAAATAAATTTATAAATTCCTTATGTCTATATTTCAATTTTTTCTAGAATTTACTATTTCGGGGGCTATTTCTTCTTTATAAAAATGAGACAATTTAGTCATCATATTGTCAACAAATCGTTGATCTCTATGTATAGTCTGAATATTCATGCCCTTCGGTGTCCATATAATAAAGTCACATTCATCCGTTTTGGTCATTTGGAGTGTTCCTTGAATTTGAGCGTAGTATAGATGGTTATGCCTCATTTCTATTTTGCCATTGTTTATTTTACAAAATTTCTTTACTGCGTTTATTTTCTCAACAGCCTCAAAAGGTGTATACAGTTTTGCCCATGTGGGTTTTCCCTCTAATTAGTAACTTTTTCTCAAAAGACTTTATAACCGCTATAACTTTTGTATTGATTACCATTATGGGATGGCTACAATAGTAAAATTGAAATGCTCTTAGAGATGTATAATCTTCCTACGTGCGTTTTCCTGATAAGTAGTATCATTTAATTTGTAAATTTGAATTGACCTATAGAATAACCGATGGGGGCGCCACCGCGCCGGCCCGAAATGGTATAAAGGTGACATACACTTTTGGCGCCAAGTTTTCGTTATTGAATCATTTAAATTTCCGTTGATTATTTGTCGTAAGAATATTGTTTTCTTATAGTATGGCCTTAATATGTAAGAATCCACTACCATAAAATCTGATGGTTTATTTATTTCGTTGGTAATTGCCGCCGACACATTTTACATGGAATTTTATTCAATGGTCGTTTTACACTTTCTCGCAATAATGAATTTGTACATATGGTGCCCAACGTGTTCGTCCCACATTTGGCTATACTGAGACTCTACAATTATTGTCCAATATTGCCTTTACTAATAGAAAAACATTAATTTTCATACAGCACTTTTTGCCAAATTATTGTCAATCTGTCTCATTTTAGGTTATTTTATGTGTGGTTGCATACACATTTTGAAGCTATACAAACATTCAGAATATATACACTGTTGCCGTATTTAATTGTTTTATGTTTCTAGTGTTTACTATAATTATGGGCATTGAAATTAAATTTGTGGATTCCAGTGAATATGACGATCCTGAGTTTAATGATGACTTTTACATTTCTTCATCTCTTTTTATTTTGATTCAAACTTGGAATTGGAATATATATCGTTTTACTGAACTGATACTAATACTCTTAGAGCGATAGCAGGAACAGTGGCAACATCGCATGCGATAGGTTGATTGGCAGTACCGTATGAAGTAACGAATAAACATCAAAATGTGTCCATGAAAATTTAGTATTTGCAGCTTGTAACGAGTAGTGAGATTCAGAAACCGACTAGAATCTGATAGCGGAAAGTGAGACAAACACGACGAGACCATACACGTGAAGAATCATTAATCGAGTGAACTGTAATCTAATCTGAAACACCATACAAAATCAATGTAAATTTGAATTTTACACCATTTCAGGACCTCAATTTTTCGACACCAGGTGTCGCTTTAGAGTCGGATAGAGGTCAATAGGTCAATAAAAATATAATCTCCATAAAATAGCGCCATCTCGTGACAGGATTTGGCAATACTTAGCGGTTCAAGGTCATCCTATTAAGATTCAGCTCCCTGGTCCTACTTTCAAATTTACATATGCTTATAATGTATATTGTAGAATCGATTACTATTCACTCGGTTGAATATTGTCCACGTGTAGGGTATCAACGTGTTGGTCTGACTTTTCTCTATCAAATCAAGACGGTTTTTTAATCGCATTGCTCGTTACAAGCTGTGAATACCAAATTTTCTTAAATACTTATTGTCGATTATTCAATACCGATATACATGAACATATGCACGACAAACCTAACAAATAAAATGCTAAGTTACGATTGCTATACCATTGCCCCAGTATCCACCAAAGTTCTTCACCTAGTTTTCTGCATGAAAAAAATCATAATTACCATAAGTACTAATTAAAACACAGCAATGCAGAAATTTAACAGACTTTGCAATTATCCTGAATGTTGGTTACCTGCTTACCTGTACCTGTCTGGGGCTAGGTACGACAATAATTTATCATAAAATGCCCTGTGAAAATTGATAATTTTCTAAACGTAATGGCAATATTGGACAATAATTCTACATTCATAGTATAGCCTAATATGAGACGAACCCATGGAGCACCATATGTACAAATTCATTACTGACAAACTGTTTAGCGTGCTCTGAAGAAACTTCCCTGTAAAATATGTCAGCGGCAATTACCAGCGAAGTAAATGAACCATCAGGTTTTATGATACGTGATGTTTACGTACAGAGTCCATACTATACGAAAAATGCAATGTTAGAACAATTTATCAACAGATATTTAAATGATTCAATAACAAAATCTTAGCGCTAAAAGGTTATGTCCTAATCTTTAAGTGACGGCGCAGTGGCGCCCCCATCGGCAACTTGAATGGTCAATATTAAATAAATGATATAAAAATTAGGTACGAACAAAATGTTTTATTTATAAAAAATATGCTGCATGTTTACAGAATGAAAAGCAGAGTAACTATATTATATTTATTTTGAGCACTTCTGCGTAGACTTTGTCCGGGCAAGTAGTCCCTCCATTCTTTTGTACTTCTATTGCGTGTACAACCTCATTTCCAGTGCTTTCAGGATCTGATTCGTTTACTTCTTCTAACAGTGATTAGCCATTCGTCATAGTAAACGGGTTGCTTCAAGCTTTTTCTTCTACAGATGATATGATTTCATTATTATCGCCTGCTGTTTGATGTTGCCTACTTTTGTTCTATAGCTCATATAGGTTATACTTGACTTGCAGCACTTCTATGTCCTCATATTCGTGGGTTATCCATCCATCCATTACGCCATTCCACATTATCTTCTTATTTTCCTCCTAGGCTCTTAGTATCATTCCAAATTTCATAATTGGTACCATAATTACAATGAGATCAATATTTTGATATTGAATCCAACAGACACTATCGAAAGTTTAAGATTCATATCTATATCATTGACTAATAACCTACCAAGACGTTTAATGTACATGTAAAATTGTGACAGCGCCAGTTTGTGGGTGATGCGGTACGCGGGGAGAGGGGTTGGTATTCCCTCTCTACCCCCCTACACCCCTTGCCTATATTTATGAAAGCCGTATGGTGCTGCCTCTCCCGGTCGACGATTATATTATTACTATTTTGAATGTTGCCATTTATCGCCTATTAGTTAATACTTTGAGACAGGGTAATTGTCAGATGGATTTTATGTCGTTGCATTAAATTGCTCTCCTCCATCAGCTGAGTTTTTGTTGTCGCTGTCGCTAGGCATTTATTTATTCAAATAAGTTATCATAGTTACGGGATTTAAATGCAGCAAGGATTTTATTAAATTAAAATACAGTTCCGAATCCTTATTTTTAGCCAATGATAAACAAATCGAATATACTTATTGCGATACTCAATTAAAGACTTATACCAACAACCATTCAGTGCCCATTCCTAATACCTTTAAGAGTGATGAAATTGAAGAAAATATTGTTGATGATCAGAACATAGAAGGTATTTCCTATAAACTGAAAAAGATCTTTTGGAGGAAAAAAAGTAGAATCTTTAAAAAAGTTACTTATCAAGTCATAACTCCGGGTTTAGGAGGAGACAATTTTCATAATTTTAAATGGCAACTTGATAAAATACTAACGTGGATTTTGTGAAAATATTGATGAAAAAGATGGTATTAGTCTATATTACAAATCTTCTGGCAGTTACAAATTTATTCGTAATCATATGAGTAAGATTTCTCGCAATTTCGACTATTCTTCAATGGATACGAATATGTAATCTATGTATATATCTATGTATTGTTGCAAAAATGCAAAGAAAAGGTAGCAACAATAAACAATTGAGAAATTAAATAAATCACAATCATTATTTTATTGAGGGCCCCTAGGGTAAAAACCAATTAAATTTTGAATGTTGCTAAAGTCTTGGCGTCTATATTTCCTTGTTTCATGGTAATAATTTAATCTAATGTATTCTTAATAATATGGTTATTGACCCAGCTCAGTAGCCTACTGGTTAGAGAAGCCGGCCATCTCGTACAGAGCATTGGGGAGTGCGAATTCAAACCCAAGCTAATCACCTTTCACCACTTTCACTGTGGTTTGCTGTGAAGTTAAGCTGAAAACTAAAATAGGTGATTAAACTCTGAGCTTCTTCCTTTCCCAGCGGAAAAGCTTGATAGCCCCAAAAAGATAGAACCTTTTCTTATTTTGAGACAGGGTAATTTTGTGATTAGATTTTTATGCCGTTCCGTTAAATTACTCACATAATTCTATCGTCCTAGAAGGTATTTCCTATAAATCGAAAAAGATCTTTTGGAAGAAAAAAGTAGAATCTTTTAAAAAGTTAGTTAACAAGAAGTCGTGTTTATTAAATAGGCTTAGGAGGAGACAACGTGTTAATAGTTTTAAATGTCAACTTGAGAAAATGCTGTGTGGAACCTCAGATTATATTAAAACATTAATAAAAATGCAATTATTTCATAGAAACAGAATGCCTTGGAGTACCAGGAAAAGGAAAACATTTCCCTTATCCTATATTACAAATCTCCAGGAGCTTACAAATTTATGCGTAATTATATGAAAGTAAGATTACCCGAAATTTCGACAATTCTGTCATGGATATGAATAAATAACCTACCAACAGGTGTTAACACTCATTTGCTAGAAAATTTTTCGGAGAAGGTAGGAACAATGCATGATTTTGAACGAAAATGTGTATTGTTGGTGGACGAAATTAAATTAGAAAAATATATAAATTATCGTGAATACAGAGATTGTTTAGAAGGCTATGTAGATTTGTCAACACTTGGCAAAACAAATTTATTAATAGATCATGCCACTATTTTTTATGCAAGAGGTTTGCTCTACACTTGGAAAATGCCTATCTGCTATTATTTGTCTAACAATTACATCGAGGGGCATAATTTAAATATTTAATTGTTTGCAACAAATTATTTGAGATTAAATTACAATCTCGAATGTTTGTATGTGATCAAGGGGCAAACAATAGAAAATCACTACAATTATTAGGAGTTATTATAAGGACATCATGTTTTATGATTAACGCTAATATATATAATAAATAATATCATGCTGCTTATGATCCGCCTCATTTTATCAAGTCACTAAGAAACAACGTTTCAAATTATAAATTGAGATTCATTGTAAATGGTCAACTAATTTATTGGAAGGATTTAGTAACAACATATTTTTTAGATAAACAAAATAACACAACTAGAGCAATGATTAAAATACCGGATATACATATAAACCCCAATTCTTTTCAAAAAATGTGTGTTAAATATGCTACACAAGTATTTGGCAACTCTTTTTCGGCTGCTATTAGAACTGCATCTTCAACCGGTCAGTTGAAATCTGATACTGCAATGGCAACAGCAGATTTCTTAAAAAGGATTAATGATATATTTGATCCTCTAAATTCCAGAGCTACAAATGATGCGAATCCATTCAAATGTGCTATGTCTTTAACAAATTCTCTTCCTGAAGAAACATTAGAAAATGCTATTTATTTGTTTAATAACATTGAAATATTTGAAGAAAATCGGAAGCGATTTAGACATTATTGATGGTTTTAAGCTAACCATTTGTAGTATTTTGGAACTATGGAAGAAACTTAAAAATGAAAACATCAAATACTTGTTAGTTAATCGAATAAATCAAGATCCTCTTGTAAATTTATTTTCTGTTAGTAGAAACAGAGGTGTATATAATCCTAGGCCAACACCCAGAAATTTTCGTATTTCACTCCAACATAATATTTTTATACTACAGTGCCCTATTGAAAGTTCAAATTGCGAACCTGACGATGACACCCTCTTATTTACACAAGAGGAATCATCAAGTTGCACAATTACAAGCAATGTTGAGAATACATCCGCCGTAATAGATATGAATGAAATGAACAAAGGAAAACTGGAAATTATGGATACACCGCATGATGATTCGGTACATGAAGTAACTTTGCAGTCATGCTCAAATACATATGTTTCAGGTTACTTACTTTTTAAGCTATTCAAAAAATTTTATTGTGAGTTGTGCACATCTAAATTTTTACAAGAAAAATATTCCGATTAAACGCCAAATGATCTATTAATTTTCAATAGAAATTATGGTGTGAAGTATAATCTTCAATATCTTCAGCGTCCCACAGAATTGTTTTCTCAATTTATTGGAAAATTAATTATAAACTTTGGTCATTTATTTGAGAAGCACAAATTACACACAGGTATAATGAAAAATTTACAGAAAATTTTACTATCTGAGGCCATGAAGTTAATTACAATAAGTAATGAATGTTTGGAACATCTAACATTCATGATTAATTTGTTGGTAAAAATGAAAATATACAGGCAAGTTAAATGGGCAACTCAAGAACTCAAGGAACACCATCCCAACAATAGGAAAAGACACGCGGAATCAATTTGCAATAAAACTAAACCTCACAGGAAAATTCGAATTTTATCTTCTTGAAACTGTTTAAACCAATATTATTCATTATACTGCAATTATTACAATAAAGTACAAATATTTATATGTATTATCATTATTTTATGACCATCAGCAAGTTATAATAGTATGATTTTGTTTTATTATCATAAACTGCTTTAAAAGAGATCTTTTGATTCTCTTACGGCCAGTTCTACAATTTACATTTAACAGGAGAATAAGGCTATTCGTGGAATAATTTTGAGTTATTCACGTCAATATCTCAAATTTATTCTACGAATAGCCTTATTCTCTGGTTAAACGTAATTGTAGAACCGAAATATATCATTTAGAGCAAATTGTGTTGCAATAATATTGGTAATGACAACAAAACGATATTATTTAAAAAAGTCATAAAAGCTATTATTCACTGAAGTAAAATAAAGTGTAACAAAAATTTGGATTGACCTTCTTAAAGTTTGTTTGACAATTATGTAGTTTCTTATATCGTTTTCGTTACAGACACAAACTACAAAGTGTTTCTACATGTAGAAAACGATATAGCAAACGATAATTTTCTTACATCGTTTCTGCGCGTCGGGTGCGCAGAAGTCTAAATTAGGGACGTAACCGTCGACAATGGCGTCGACCGGGCGATCGTTTTCTTAATAATAATATATATTCTTTAGACCTGTGTACATTGGCGACGAAGGTTCACCTTTATACGCACAAGTTTCACTTTTCAAGATGTCTTGGAGAAGAGAGCAAGTTTTGACGCCAGTGAAACAATACCCAGTTTTGGAATATAGTTTGTACGACGTTAAATCTTGGAAATATAAAAATAAACACTCCCGAAATCCTGCCAATAATTTCAAATAATTCAACCAATCACTCGTGCCTCATCCATTTTTTGATAGAAGAAACAACATAATGTCATACACAATATTAATTCCTATATTGACCTATAGAATGACCGATGGGGGCGCCACCGCGCCGGCCCGAAATGGTGGAAAGGTGACATATACTTTTGGCGCCAAGTTTTCGTTATTGAATCATTTAAATTTCCGTTGATTATTTGTTGTAAGAGTATTGTTTTCTAATAGTATGGTCCTAATATGTAAGAATCCACTACCATAAAATCTGATGGTTTATTTATTTCGTTGGTAATTGCCGCCGACACATTTTACATGGAATTTTATTCAATGGTCGTTTTATACTTTCTCGCAATAATGAATTTGCACAGATGGTGCCCAACGTGTTCGTCCCACATTTGGCTATACTGAGACTCTACAATTATTGTCCAATATTGCCTTTACTAATAGAAAAACATTAATTTTCATACAGCACTTTTTGCCAAATTATTGTCAATCTGTCTCATTGTAGGTTATTTTATGTGTGGTTGCATACACATTTTGAAGCTATACCAACATTGAGAATATATACACTGTTGCCGTATTTAATTGTTTTATGTTTCTAGTGTTTACTATAATTATGGGCATTGAAATTAAATTTGTGGATTCCAGTGAATATGACGATCCTGAGTTTAATGATGACTTTTACATTTCTTCATCTCTTTTTATTTTGATTCAAACTTGGAATTGGAATATATATCGTTCTACTGAACTGATACTAATACTCTTAGAGCGATAGCAGGAACAGTAGCAACATCGCATGCGATAGGTTGATTGGCAGTACCGTATAAAGCAACGAATAAACATCAAAATGTGTCCATGAAAATTTAGTATTTGCAGCTTGTAACGAGTAGTGAGATTCAGAAACCGACTAGAATCTGATAGCGGAAAGTGAGACAAACACGACGAGACCATACACGTGAAGAATCATTAATCGAGTGAACTGTAATCTAATCTGAAACACCATACAAAATCAATGTAAATTTGAATTTTACACCATTTCAGGACCTCAATTTTTAGACACCAGGTGTCGCTTTAGAGTCGGATAGAGGTCAATTAAGCCAGGGCGATGAAAGTTAAACTTTTATTTCCGCTTCAACCTATAGATGGCGCTAGTAAATTCAGATTTTTTTTTCAGGTTAAAATGGGGTCTTTTTGTATGTGGACATTTGTATTTTCTTTTAATTCAGAAAGTTCCTGTTCCGGCGGGCTTCGGATTGTTCCCAAAAGCAATTGGACAAAAGGAACAATAATAAAAAGGGTAGGGTACAGGTCATATCAAATAAAAACAAATGACAACACAACAATAATCAGAAATAGAAAGCACATGTAATACATAGGTGAAATGCGTATAAGAAATACGCACCGTTCTCTTTAACTAGAACATAAATTGAGTTGCAAAAATACGTATACAAAAGAATAATGTAAATAATAGGTGGGAATGTCCAAAAATCATTTTTAATCTTGAATTTTCGATATATGATTATTTAATATATATATATATATATATATATATATATATATATATATATATATATATATATATATATATATATATATATATATATATATATATAGGAGTGATTAAACTACTAGATTGCTACCTTCTATACAGTCGAATCTTTAACATGCTATAACTACAAATTTTGGTCATCAATTCTTGCAAACTAAGTTTCAATACCAAGGATGAAGTGTTTTTATAGACTTGCATAAATTGTGTGCCATTCCATAGCGTAGTTTTGCCTAAAAGCTGGAAACAATTACACAAGTTTCGCCATAAGGAAAGTATAGGCTAAATCCCAGCCTTAAGGAGAAGTCACTAAATCAAACAATATAGGCAAAACAGTATGAATGAAGAACCAGCACATGAGACTGAATCTATCAATGGAGACAACAGTGTGAATGAGAGTGATAACAACAGCAACACAGAAAATACACTAGAGGAACCAGTGGTAACGAGAACTGGTCGAGTAATAAATCCACCCACAAGACTCGATTTATAGTTTAGTAGATTCGATAATTGTTTATTGTAAATTAGGTTAAGGAAAAACAAAATGTAATTAATTAATAAGTCTCAATATAAAGGGATGTTGTAGTAATGTACATACGTACATGATAGTATAATTGCGCATCACCCGTGTACAATAAATGTAACTTGTAACAAAACAGCCTAGATAAATGATACTATAGATAAACAACTTATTATTTTAGCATTAGTCAATGACAGAGTAAAACGCTCCTACAGTTTGTTTGCAGAGTTAAACTAACCTAAAAACCGCGCGGGTTTTTTGAATTGGTTCATTCTATATTGAAATAAATATAAATAAATTCATACGAATGTTGAAAAATAAAAACGCAAGTTATGTTTAATTTATATTTTACACAAATTATAACGGTTTACATTACTATAAAACACACACATTAACTAACTATAAATGTAACAATATAATTGTAATAATAATAATATATGTAGTTGCATTAATCTTAATTGTTTTACAACACATTCATTATCTGCTTACTAATTACTAATTCATTTAAATAGTTCATAAATAACATAAAAAAAGAAAACGAAGTAATAAATCTGATGTAAAACCATTAACACATCTTCAAACACATCTGCTTCTATAATAAAATTATCACTTTTTGCCGCCACCAGATTATCGTATTTATTATACATGCGAAGCGAATAACAGAATATGATAGAATGAATTTTGCTGTATATGAAAAATATGGAGAAAACATGTTCACATTCACAGCCGGACAGTGTTATTTTTTTTTGAAAATTTCAACAACTAGCCAAATATTTGATATTTGCCATTTAAAGGTATTGTGAGTAATATGAGATTTAAATGTGCGTGTGTTATCTTTATTTGAGGTAAATCTTGCATTCATAATATCCTATAAACTATTTGATTTTGCATTATGTCTATTGTTTTGTATGTACATTAAAATAAAACAAAGCTCAATCACCACTAGTGGATAATAAAAGTGTATAAAGGAAGTATACAACTGTCCCCTGATTACGAACACGCTCAATCGTAATAATAAATGTCACTACTAGCTGTATGTGTGGGCGTCGTATTTCTGCTCGGCAGTTCTTCAGTTGAAGGTACGATTTGTATGGTATAGTCGAATAAATTTCAAGGATTATAATATATGCAACAGCTACTTCTCGATAACAACTGTTGGAAAGTAGTTGATTTCATTTGACGTGGAATGTAAAATTAGTTGTTTCTAATTTCATAGCCAACATCTTGTATTACAATTTTAGAAGCGCCTAGGCCGAGATGTTTTCTAAGCCTATGTTGATATGATTTCAGATCATAATTATTACCTAAACTACAAATTAATTCATTGGTGTAATTAACCTAGGTTGAGCTGACTATAAGTGAAAAAGAAGAAGATACCATCGTTCTTCTCCACTTATAATTATCTCAGCCTAGGTTAATTACACTTTTTATTGTATACAAATAAACCTAGGTTGAGATCTGGTGTCGCCAGATGGCGTTAACATTTCCTCATAGACAGAAAGTATATCATGTTAGGTTGAGACGATTGCGGAGTACAACTATTACTACCCTGCGAAAGAAATTAACGCATCACTTTTAAAAAGAGGATTAAAATTAAAAAATGTTGAAATGAAAAAATAACCATAGATTATTTTTTCATTTCAACATGTATAATGAACAAGCTTATCTAGTATGTTGTTTGAACACTAATTTTAGTTTTTTGACGCAAAGCTGTTGTCAAAAAATAAAAGAACTGACGTATTACCATTTTGACTATAAATAGTTTGATTTATATTTGTTTCGTCTTGGATTTGTTTCGTATTACTTTTAGACGTAAAGTGTGAAATAGTGAATAATGAATAATAATAATCGTCGGAATCGCAATTTGAGTGTTGAAGAAGCTGTTCGAATAGAAACTCTATCAGTGAACGGCTTGGTGAAAACCAATCGACCGTCTCCCGAATCTTGAATAAGCATCGGGAAACCATGCACACTCAAGACGACCAGGACACGGGATAAAACAAGCCAGAAATGCGTTCCAACCTGCAACAGGCCCACAATTAACTGCAGAGCGTCGTAGAGTCAGGCCAACTTTTGCTCGAAAACATGTAATTTGGTTGGAGGCTGATTGGGATACCGTTATGTTTAGTGATGAGTCTAAATTTTCTCTTCATGGTAGTGATGGACAAATGCGTGTGTATAGACGGCAAGGAGTACGTTATGCACAATGTAACATTACTCCGACGGTTTTGTTTGGTGGGGGATCTGTAATGGTGTGGGGAGTATAACTTTAGAGTATCGCGGTAGTTTCTTATATCGAAAACATTTTGGAACCTCACGTCATTACGACTTTTGCGCCTTTTGTGAAGAGGCATTACACAACAGTATCTTACGGAAATAAACATCAGCAGAGAAGTCCCGACCTTAATCAGACTGTCCACCTCTGGGATAAGATGTGCAGACGACTTGGAAACTTTCTCGTTGCCCAAACAACCAGTGATGCGTTAATTTCTTTCACCAGTGTATAATGGAATATGGACCATGAAAAACTGTTGCTATAATCTAACTAACCTAGGCTGAAAAGATTGTAAGTGATGGTAAACGTTTATTGTCAATAAATCTACGTATATTGCGATTAATACGGACTACAACTATTGCTACAATCTAATAAAAATGTTTTTAGTGAGAGTGGAACAATAAAAACTGTTGTTGAACGTGAATTAAAGTCAAGGACATTGTTTAAGTGGGCCGTAGGTGAAGTGTTGACAAGTTTTGCACTACAAGTCAAGAGTGTAATGCCAAGGATGCACCCCCAATGCCGCGGGTATCGGCCAAGGACTATATACAAAAGGACGTCACATTCATTCACCAGATTAGCCGGCGAGTGTGCCGATCTATTTACGCGGAGATAAAAACAACAAAGCATGGACGAGCTCACGCCGGAACAAAGGAAGGGTGAAGGAAAAGGTGGCCATCAAGAGTTTGCGGGAAGTGCATGAAGAGATATAGAATGAAGGCTAAAGTGGTAATTTTGTTCCAGAACATATTTTGGAACAGCTCGAGTCGGTTAGGGGAATGTTAAATAGATAGATTGTGTTGTAAAGTGAGACTTGTATTGTAAATTAGAATATGCCAATAAAGGTTTTATAAGTAAGAACTGTTGCTATTATGAAATTAACCTAGGTTGAGAAGATTGTAGGTGAACTTACTTATGCAGTTAAATAAACCTAGTTTACGATGATTACAGTGAAAAACTATTAGTATAATGTAATAAACCAAAGTTTATAGTGACACATGTCACTATAATCATTGACTAAAAATTCACTTAGACGTTTAATCTTATGGAGCATGTTGACGGCAAAAAATACTTCGAACACCAGATGACTGTCTGTTAGCATCTGTCGGTCGAAACCCGAACTATTATCGTCATGCTTAGTTACCATCATTGCCAACTGCATCAATGACAGCTTCGCTCTCATACAGCCTGCTCAATTGCATGAAAATCGTGGTCCAAACTGTATACGGTGCGCTGCTCCACCTGTAGCGATGTCGGTGAACTGTAGAGTTACAGTTTTGAATTTACTTCAAAACGTTGATTGAAATCAATTGGAATACTTCAAACAACCGTCAAAGTATTGTCATTGCAAATTTATTTTATTAATAAATATTTTAAGAAAGTGCCCAGTTCGCAATGATACAAAAAAAATAGAAAAAAATATTAATCCCATAAAGGGCAATGTAAAACTGACCATAGTGGCGGGTCCAAAGTTCAACTTTATGCGCAAAGTAACAGCTGTACGTAGCTGTGGTGTGACTATGTGTTTAGGATGAATAATTTTCGTGTTATGCGCATGGGAGGCGTAACCGCCACTATAATTGTATCTACTCTAACAAGCAGCCGTTATGTTCCCCCTTTGTTTGGTGACTGACAAACACTGACAAATATGTCAATTATTTGATGTTTTTATTGGTATTATTGACAACTACTAGCAGTATATTATGTTGAAAACATAACAGAGGGAGCTTCCGACCGTATACGGCCGGTAACAGGTTTTTTGGGCAATTGAGCAGGCTGTATGAGAGCGAAGCTGTCATTGATGCAGTTGGCAATGGTTACCATATGCAGCATCATAGTTTGTGGCTGGCACGAATATGTGCGTGTTTTCAATGTCAACCGTCACACAAGTGTCACATTGTAATAAGTGTAACGACTTAGTCGTATTCAATAATTTTTGAATTTATAAGGACTATATACGTATAATTTGTATATGCATAGAATGTATAAAAGAGACAAGGTAAAATAAATGAAGCAATGATTAATAATGTTAAATTAGTTCATCACGAACAACATGCATGAACTAATTAATAAAATCTTCTACGCGTTGAGTGCAAATCCTATCATATTGGTAGTATTACTGCTAGGCGGGTATGGAACCTCTTTTCTTTTTGAACTAGGATTTTTCTAAGATGGAGAGTGAGTTCGTCGTGTTCAACCTGTTCAAACAACAAATCCTTTTTATATATCAGCTTTTTGAACAGGTCGAACTCACTCTCCACCTTAAAAAAATCTTAGTTCAATAAGTGGTCCCATACACACCTAACACTACTACTTATGTAACATGAAAAATAAGTGGTTTTAGGTCAGATGACCAAGATGGCCGGATGTACCGGTCCTCCTCTTTCAGTACTTCTACCAGGGAAGTAGATATTTAAAAGTTATTTAACCTGATTCCCATAATGGGCTTGACTGCTATATTGTTGCAACCAACAACGCTTAAGAATAAATAACGATGCCATTCAGCAAATCATTATCATTGTATTAACATTACGAGTGTTATTGCAAATCGATTTGGTTTAAATGAAGCAGCATATGTCTAAAAGAATACAAAAATCTCTTTCAAAGAGACTAGAACTATCGCGATACTTGGCCTTGTTTTTGCATCGATAATGTGTCGATAACTGGTACAATGGATGTAGTAGACATTCTTAAGAGTTCTCCAGCTGTTAATCAGATATTCTATTTCGAGTCTTACTTTTCGTATCGTTCATTCTTGAACAGATTTGTTCACATATTTGTGTGTAAGTGCTGTCGAATAGGGATGCCATGAAGAGGGCGTGATTATGTAACGTGGACAATTTGTCTGTTGGTAGATAAGATTGATAAAATAGAATCAACATTGCATGGTCAGATTTATTCTTTAGTTGTATATCAGATTGCAACTCAACGCATTTATAAATTCGGTGGCAATCTATTTCTACCAAAAATGGAGAAACAAAATACTAAAATAACGTTTATTTATTCCAAAATCCTTAAATTTGTTGTTCAAATTTCCGTATCAAATCGAGGATCAAGACTTGAGTATTTCTACCCAACTAATTATGTTCGGCCAAAGTATTGAAATACGAAAATTTTAATCAAAAATTCGTAAATCATAAAATCGAGAGACTTTTCTTAAAATAATTAACTTTAAGATACATATAACGATAATATTTGCCTACTGTCTTAAGAAAATAATACCGGAGTGAAGATATCCCCTATGATCCCATCCTCTATACCGCGCGGCGCCGTGGGTCCGCGCGCACGGCAGATTGTTTGCGGGTCTGTACTGATTAATTGGGGTGACCAATAAAATCCAAATTTTGAGGAATTCTTTATTAATGTCTTGCCGATCATAATATATATATCTAATTTTTTTTTAATAATTTTTATAGGCGTTTTTGTATAATATATGTTGTAACGTAAATTATAATTTTTGACCATGATGCACCATGTTCCCGGATTTGAAAAAAATTGCCTAATGTTTATAACAATATGATAAAGTGAAATGGAAAGTCTGTATACCACCGATTTTGTTTTTCTATTTTATTTTTAATTTTAAACTTTTTCGCTCATATCTCGATAATCCGATTAGTCGATAAAAAAATATTGCAACATATTTTGTTTAATTTTTTTACTGATTCTAACACAAAACATATCAGTGTACCAGATGGCCGAAGGAAAATGGAAAATTTTGATTCTAAGTATTTTTTTTTTTTGGCGACTAACTTGTATATCATTATTATTATTTTTGACCATCATGCACCATGTTCCTGGATTTGAAAAAAATTGCCTAATGTTTATAACAATATGATAAAGTAAAATGGAAAGTCTGTATACCACCGATTTTGTTTTTATATTTTATTTTCAACTTTTACGCTCATATCTGGATATTCCGATTTTAGAGGCTGAGTCCATAAAAAAATAATGCAACATATTTTGTTAAATTTATTTTTGGATCTTGGTTCAGAACATATCAGTGCACCAGATGGCCGAAGGAAATTGGAAAATTTTAATTCTACGTATTTTTTTTTTGGCGACAGAGTCGAAGGTTCGAATCACCGTCAAGGGAGTAGCCTTTTTACACATTGTAACTCATAATTCTATTGGTAAAATAAGTATTTTGAATGAATTGTAATCCTTAAAGTAGGGAGTTTATTAATAAGTAATAATAATTCCAATCGGACATTGGAATTACGCGCAGCCATTTAAATGATCAAACTACGTAAAAGGCCTGTAAAAATATATAAAACTGGAACCGTGTCAATCTAAAAAATACTTTTTGTAACCACTATTGGGTTAGCAACAAATAGTGAAAATTTGAAAAAAAAACTCCGTGGGCTATGATGGAAAATTAAATAAATTTGACTTTGCCCTCGTCCAGATAGGAGCGGAAAAGTTAAAAATAAAAACAAAATAGAAGGAACAACGTGCTCGGGTTGGGACTTTCCGTTTTCCAATTGTCATTTTGTTATAAATATTGTGTAATTTTTTCAAATCAATTGTATGCCAGTGAATTTTAAAAATAATAATAATGAAACATATTCGACTTGGTCGCCGATAAAAAAATACTTAGAATCAATATTTTCCAATTTCCTTCGGCCATCTGGTGCACTGATATGTTCTAAACCAAGATCCAAAAAAAATTAAACAAAATACGTTGCATTATTCTTTTATAGGCTCAGCCTCTAAAACCGGATTATCCAGATATGAGCGTAAAAGTTTAAAATTAAAAAAAAAATAGAAACAAAAATCGCGCTTCATACAGACTTGTCACATTTTCTTTATCATATTGTTATAAACATTAGGCAATTTTTTTCAAATCCAGGAACATTGCGCGTCATGGTCAAAAATAATAATAATGATATAAAAGTTAGTCGCCAAAAAAAAAATACGTAGAATTAAAATTTTCCAATTTCCTTCGGCCATCTGGTGCACTGATATGTTCTGAACCAAGATCCAAAAATAAATTTAACAAATTATGTTGCATTATTTTTTTATTGACTCAGCCTCTAAAATCGGAATATCCAGATATGAGCGTAAAAGTTTAAAAGTTGTAAAATTAATTAAAAATAAAATATAAAAACAAAATCGGTGGTATACAGACTTTCCATTTTACTTTATCATATTGTTATAAACATTAGGCAATTTTTTTCAAATCCAGGAACATGGTGCATGATGGTCAAAAATAATAATAATGATATACAAGTTAGTCGCCGAAAAAAAAATACTTAGAATTAAAATTTTCAAATTTCCTTCGGCCATCTGATGCACTGATATGTTCTGAACCAAGATCCAAAAATAAATTTAACAAAATATGTTGCATTATTTTTTTATGGACTCTAAAATTGGAAAATCCAGATATGAGCGTAAAAGTTTAAAATTAAAAAAAAAATAGAAAAACAAAATCGGTGGTATACAGACTTTTCATTTTACTTTATCATATTGTTATAAACATTAGGCAATTTTTTTCAAATCCAGGAACATGGTGCATCATGGTCAAAAATTATAATTTACGTTACAACATATATTATACAAAAACGCCTATAAAAATTATTTTAAAAAAATTAGATATATATATTATGATCGGCAAGACATTAATAAAGAATTCCTCAAAATTTGGATTTTATTGGTCACCCCAATTGATCAGTACAGACCCGCAAACAATCTGCCGTGCGCGCGGACCCACGGCGCCGCGCGGTATAGAGGATGGGATCATAGGGGATATCTTCACTCCGGTGAAAATAATGTCGTTTTACATTATATTTAACAACATTTACAGATTATACAAAACGGAGAATTGTTCAGTTCAATGAAGAAGTAATCTTCTGTTAATTTTTCGTTAAAAATTCGATTTTCATGAATCGACATTTGGTGATTTTGAGCTAAGATCATCCTACCTAAATATTGCACCGATAATAGAAATATAGAAAATAAAATATTTTTTGAGTAGTAAACTGAATTCTTAATAAGGATATTAACTGATTAATTAACACAAACACACGTATTTCCAAAATAAACAAAAAATATATATATAGTCAAAATGCGACGACAATTCAACCACAATTCCAAATATTTTGACTCGATCGTAATTAAGTTCATTGTCTCAGACACTAATATATTCTGTAGATGTTTCATTGTACCTGTCTACAATTTGTGTATCTGAAATTCGCCAACATTTATAAATAATGCGATATTGATAATATTGAAGATTATTCTTCATATAAAATATATCTTCATAAGAAATATATCATAATTTCTATTGAAAATTAGTAGCTGATTTCGCATTAAATCAGAATATTGTTTTATAGATTTACACAATTAACAAGATACGTTTTACTTGAAGATTAAGTAACCCGACTCAAATAGAGCACATCTCCAAACTTGATATATGGTATTCTCATGTGGTATATCAAACATACCAGACGTTTTCTCAATATTGATTGACATTGTATTAATTGATGTTTCCTCTTGAGTATATAAGAGAGTAGAATCATATGGTTCGCAATTTGAAGTTTGAATCGGACATTGAAGTTTTACAAAATTATTATGTATTATGTTTGAACTGATACACGGAAATGCATGTTGGGCTAGGATTATATCTACCTCTGTTTATAATAAGCAAAAATCATTAGTAAGTGGATATTTATTGATTCGATTGGTTAACAAGTATTTGATATTTTCAATTTGATGTTCTTCTACAGCCCCAAAACACAAGAAATGGTTAGCTTAAATCCACCAATACAATAAATGTTGCCACGCTTTTGGTTTTATTTTAAAATTTCTATATTAATAAACAAATAAATAGCCTTTTGTAATGTTGTAACTATGAAATCTAGAGAATCAAATATTTCATTAATTCTTCTTAAGAAATCTGCTGTTTCTATTGCAGTAGCAGATTTCATCTTACTGATGGAAAATGCAGTTTTAATAGCGGTCGAAACAGAGTTGCTAAATACTGTAGCATATTTAACAAACACATTTTGAATAGAATTAGGGTCCATATGCATAAGTGCTATTTTTATCATTGCCCTAAACGTGTCACTTTGTTTATCAAAATAATAAGTTGATATTAATTTCAAGAAATTAAATTTATAATTTGAAGTACTTTCTTAGTGACTTAAAATAAATGTGGTGGATAATAAGCCGCATAGATCGATCAGTGTTAATCCATAAAAGAAGATGTGGTTGTGGCAACTTCTAATAATTGTAATGGTTTTGATTACAAACAAGCATTAGAGGCTGTAATGTAAACTCAAATAATTTTTCACAAATCTCTTTTAAATTATTATAAAAATACTAGCAAAGATGCATTTGTATAATTACATTTGTATAATTAAATTTTAACAACAAATTATACACATTATCGTTCCTAATTATTCATTGTTGCAACCTTCTCTTTGATTTTTTAGATTATATATTCACATCCATGAAACTTTACTACTTTCTTAATAATTGATATTTAGAATAAATTTGTAAGTGCCAGAAGATTTGTAATATAGACTCAAAAAGAAAAAGATCAAATGTCTATTCTTTGGTACTATTAGGCATTTAGTTTATGGAATAATTTTGATTTATATCAATATTTACACATACTCCATATAGCATTTTATCAAGTTGACATATAAAGCAATGTGTTTTCCTCCAAAAGATCGTTTTCGGTTCATAGGTAATACCTTCTATGATCCAATAATCAAGAAACTTTTCTTCAATTTTATCACTATCAAAGCAACAACAGAGGTTGTTTTTTAATTAAGTATCGGAATTGGTATGTTCGACTTTTTTAGGATTGGTTAAAAATAAGGATTCGGAACAGCATTTCAATTTAATAACATCCTTGCTACATTTAAATAAATGATGACAGCAATTTAATACGACATAAAAATCCATCTTAAAATTACCCTGTATTAACTAATATTGTAATAGTGTGATAAATGGCAACATTCAAATTATGAATAAGTAGATAAACAAGGAGAGTTCTGGCTCACTTCAACTTCAAGTCCGAAAATGAGTGGCTTGCGCACACGCAAGGGGGCGCTGTGCAGGTTGACCATAAAATAGTACAGGGTGATCAAAAAGGATATCGGATGATACAGCGTTATCAAAAAGTTTGGTAGATGATAGAGCGTGATCAAAAAGTTTAGGGGATGATACAGGGTTATAAAAAAATTAGTGAATGATACAGGTTGATCAAAAAGATTACAGGATGATACAGGGTGACCAAAAAGTTTAGTGGAAGATACAGAATGATCAAAAAGTTTAGTGGAAGATACAGGCTGATCAAAAAATTTAGCAGATGATACAGAGGGATCAAAAAATTAGTGGATGATAGAGGGTGATCAAAAAAGTTTAGCGGATGATACAGATATTTGCGTATGTCCAGTGCTCCAACGGAGGCCGTGGTAATTATTTCCTAACCATGTCACACACTTTTTCTCACCGTTACTGAGTTCAGAAAATGGACAAGGTGGCTTGAAAATGTAATGTTCCGTAGCGTGTCCATTGTAGGCTGCCAACTCCTTTATAATAAACCAGTTATTTACTTGATATCCTTGAATGTCGATAACAATCATACTTCTTTTTGAACTACACCGGTCAGGGGATTGTACTTTACGATAATATCGTGAAATATCAGGCAATAAGCGTGCGTCTTCTTGGGGAAATTTTGATCCGCTTCAAACTCCAGCTGAATGTCAACTGTCGATGATTTTACAGTCTCGTTTTGTTTTGAACAGTCAATCACAAATATGGGGGCATCTCTGAATTCAGCCAATGAAATCATTGGATCGTTTTCACGCTCATAATAACTGCTTTGGAATTGTGAGTACAAGTAGTAAGCGTTGGAATAACGACCTTTCTCAAAGTTACAATTTTGTTTATCATACGTGTATATATCAGAGTTCAGCAGTAATCGTACATTTCGAATATTAACGTTACTAAGCGATCTTCTGATGATTTTTCACATTTGTCAGTTTGGAAGGCTACTACAACATATCTCGGTTTTTCAAGCTGTGTTGAGGATCGCACTGCCCAATTATCAGATGTATTTTCACGCAGTGCAGGCAAGTGGTGTAGTTCCCAGCTGCGAAACGGTAAGTAAATGGGTGTTTTCATATTCTTCAAGACTTGCAATTTTAGTTCGTCGCTCAGCTATACATGCGGCACATGCCACTCAATTTTTGTTAGTGTGAATTCTCCATCTTCACCTTTGTACAGATTTTTATCGTTGCGCGATCGTATTAGGACAAGCTCTTGTTTAGCGTTTACGATAATTTTACGATAATCCTCGCAGAACCCAACCAGCGTTTTTAGTGGTATACAAGCATTGATGTCATCTACATAATGGGTTGCAGTGGTAGACTCTCCTACTCCTCCATACCAGCCAGCAACAGACAGTGCGTTAAGTTCATTTTTATTGAACGAAACAAGACCTTTAAGTGTTGAGATCATGCCAGTCACGGATTCTATCAATTTCAACTCCGTTCAGCTCGTATCTGATTTCATCAAATAAAAATGAGGATGCATTTTTAACCAACTTGCTGCTCTTTTTGGATTTAAATTTCCCCTCGATGTACAGGTAACTATTGCAGGGAGCAGTGTAAATGTCTTGCGTTTGAATTGGAATGCGTATTTCATCGTTGTGGTTAAATGTTAATGATGCGTATGGTTGGTATGTATGATATTCATACTTGCTTACACTTTCATCGAACTCGGGCACATCATATATGTTCAACATCCTCGTATGTTACGAATTCGCACACCTATAGATTTAAGGAACCTTATACTATCTGCGTTCAAAGCTATTAATGAACTGATGGTAGATGTAGTTTCTTTTATATGATTCACAGGTCCGAATTTTGAGACCCATGTTTCTTCAGATGTAAACGAACAACTACGAGTTCTTGACGAAAGTTTATCGGTCGCGAATCTTGATCAACAATACGTAAATTTCGTTCGTACGTTGACAGGTAGATATATAATATTGGTCCGCTCCTCGCTGATCGCAAAGTCCGGTGCAACTTTTAACGAAAATTCGTGAATAGTATGCTGTAGACTATCGTTGTAAATAAATATAATATACAGTATCACAATCTCTAAATCCCACACAGTATTCACTTAATTAATTTGTAATTACCATATCTGCTGCTTATAATTGCACTCTTCTGCTCATGTAGTTAGTGTTAGTCTAATATTATTGCAGCTGCTTTTAAGTTGGCCACTTCAGCCTGTGAAAATCCTTATACATATTCTTTCTCTCAATGTCAATTCAACTTCTCCATTTGACTACCCTTAGCTCAATCATTCCAACCCTATGTATCACCAACATCATCAGTTGTACTATTCAATCCACACTCATTTGTGATTCATAGGACTGGATATATTGTGCTTTTAAAGTTGCAGCATTGACTGGCGTTGGTGCGGAATGAACTGGTATACTTTGTTCTCATAGTATTCTAGAAGGGCATATTTGTTGATTAGTAGTAGTTACTGTGATAGCAAATAGCTATCAACCTTGCTCTTCTGCCGTTTGCTAATGGTGTATGTATGGTATGGTGGACTTACTACTTCGTACACAAGTTTGTTGATTGTATGCCAATGACAAATGGTATCGACTACCCGGGCACCCGCTTAATAAGAGGGGGTACTCAGCACTGCACTGCATTGATGTGTGATGTTGTAAAACCACAGAGCACTATAATGTGTAAAACACTGTCACAAGTTATGACCTCGAAACCCCAGACGCAAGGGGAAGTCAAATGAGACTATATGCAACCCGGCAAATTATGGACAGTATTACATTGCGCCATATCAGAGATATATGGATTTTATTTATTTTTTTAATAAATACATTCGAATTGAGTATTTTCTTGTCAAGCAGCAGGTTGGAAGATTTAAACTGGACTAGAGTGTATATAATTAGTTCATTTTTGAGATGTATTTTACGTCTAATTTAATATATAAATTTTGCAGTTAAACCATAATCTCTTTTCTACAGAAAATATACACTAGAATTTGAAATATAAACAAAAAAGTGTATTACTTTTGTGTATACCAAAGAATTCTTAACATGTTAATTAAATTAATTAATTATACTAGAAACCTTAATAAAAAATAAAGGGAATATACTATTTAAAATACATTAAGTTTCTTGTTGAAAATAAAAAGTTTTCTTTTCCATTATTTTTAACAAATTCAAGCTATATACATTACTAAGTAGTGATAAACAATAAATACACTTTACCTAACAAATTTTAATTTAAAAAACAATACAGATACAGTGTTATTTCTGACAGATATTATAATATTGATTATTATAATAAAATATCTAAATAATGAATTCGAATATTGTGGAGAAAAAATCATGAAAAGTGTTGATTCAACTCCGGTAAACGGAGTTGTTTAACATAAACATTCGTTTGTAGGTTTCCACAAAACAGACTAAGTTAGATCAGATTACTAACAGGTCTCATGCTAAAATTGTAAACTACACAGTCATTTTGTAAGCCAAAACGTACATTGGATGTAATCAAAAAATACAGTCATGTGCTTAATAATTTTCAATTGATCAAAAATATCTAGTATTAAACTACCCATATAAAGTACTGTACATTCATTAATGATAAATTATGAAATAAAATAGTGTATTGCAGGTCATACACTGTGGCTTTGTTTTTTAAATTTATGACGTATGATAAAAGTTATAAAAAATATTTTTTGATATAAAACGAATTTAATAAATTGTAGAGACCTATTTCTGGGTAATTTCATATGTAAGAAAATGCAATTTATTTGATAAAGAACCGTTGTTTCGTTTTGAAATGCCGTGGTCCAAAAGCCGGGCACTTTCAAATTCGCCAGCGTTAATGAAAATATATTCACCGACGCTAAAGTTTACAGTTCTATTGTCTCTATAATATTTAGATTGTAATGCAATTCTAGTTTTAACATGGTTTTTAATAAAATTAATTTTAGGTTTAGCGCATGAGCTAATTGAATGTTTCATAATTGAGAATCTAGTAATTAATTATCTTCCGAACATTAATAAAGCCGACGATACCCCAGTAGTACTATGCGGTAAGCTTCTATAGTCAAAAATTAAACAATTTAAAATTGAGTTAATATCAATATGTGTTTTATTAAAAATTGCATTCTTTAATGCTTTCTTCACGGTTCGCACACTCTTTTCTGCTGCTCCGCTTGACTCAGGACTATATGGAGCTGATGTTATATGCTTTATCTCTAAGCCCTCAAACAAATTTGAAATTCCGTTGAAATAAAAGCTGGAGCATTATCCGACACTAGTGTGCGAAAAAACCCAAATCTAACAAATAACGTTTCCAATATACATGTTGTTCTGCTAGTAATTGATGAACTTGGTACTACTTCTAACCATTTTGAATGAGACTCAACAATAATCAAAAAAAAATATTTATTTAGAAATGGACCCATCCATCAATGTGCATACGTGTCCATGGGTTGTCAGGCCATTGCCAACTATTTAATTTAACTCTGTTTGGGTTGTCCTTATTGGATATACAATTTACACATAATCTAGCTTCGTTTTCTATATCTTTGATGATATTTGGCCACCAAAAATTATTTCTAGCCATAGCTTTCATTTTAACGATACCAAAATGTGATTTATGTAATTCGTTGAGAATGTGTTTTCTTAAGGAATGTAGTATAACCAGTTTGTTATTCCAAATAATACTATAATTTTCTGTTATATATTCGATTTTATAATTAAAACTTCCTAATTTTATTGCCCCTCGTCAAGTCTGTTTGCAAAGTACTGCGGTATACCCTTAGCTTTTTTTTTTTTTCGTCTGGGGTGGAATCTTCGAAAGACACCCATGCCTCCACTATCACCCTGCGGCGATAGGCATGGGTAGTGTCGGATTCGCCCCACGCGATGATTGGGGCGCCTACCGACTAAACTAAAACCCAGGTTCTGTCACCGCGGGGGCTTGACCGCCTAACAGGCATTCCTAAGCCCCCGGGGCCGTCTATCGTTGGTCAGTTCCGTGTCTCTTGTCTGGTATGGAGCAGGGTTGCAATGAAAGAAGAAGAACGAGAACGGGGCTGTCACTGTCGTCCGTCCTCGTCATTCGGTCTGTGGGGGTCGCAAGTCGTCGTCGAACTTCCTCCCCATCACCGCCCGGGAGAAAGCCGCGAACGCGTCCCACGCGTCATTGTCTTGGAGGATCCTGGCACCGATGGTGTCGGGATTGGTCTCCCCGATCTGCAACATTAAGGAATGTCGGTTAATGTGCCAACGGGGGCAGCGAAAAATAGTGTGGGCTGGATCATCAGCCCCACCACAGTAACGGCATGTGGCCGAGTCTGCCTTCCCTATCCGGAAGAGATAGGACTGGAAAACTCCGTGTCCGGATAGGGCCTCGGTATACCCTTAGCTGGGTTAAAAATACTAATCAGAGGTTTATGATCTGTAATTATAGTTAACACCATGCTATATAGATATACCTTTTCTCCGAATCACTCAGTATTCTGGAAGCATAAGCAATTGGTTTTTCACTAACATTTGGCTTTATGTGTGTAATTACAGCTCCAATACCATATTCGTTAGCAGCTGTTGTCAAACGAATGGGTAGTTGGGGGTTGAAATGAACTAATAAGTTGCCTGAGCTTAACATATTTTGTGTCTTATTAAATGCCATTTCACAATTGTAATTCCAATCCCATTTAGAATCTTTTTATAATAAAAGGTACAATGGATGAAGAATTTCAATAATTTTTGGCAAAAACTTGGCATAGTAATTAACCATGCCTAAAAATTACTTCAATTTAATAATACTTTTTGGAAAAGGAGCATTTCTAATTGCAGCTACCTTATCTTTTGTATGTAAGCCTTCTTTGTCCATTGTATAATCCAAATAATTTATCTTATTTTTATAAAATTCGCACAATTTAAAACCTGCGTTTTGTAAACGCTCAAGAACTTTATGTAAATGTCGAAGGTGTTCATCAATATTTCTACCTGCTATTAGTATACCATCAAGAAATACTACACACCCTGGGCAATCCAATACAAGTGACTCAATTATTTTATTTACATACTGCTTAGACTTCTCTTCTCAACATATTTGATGGTATGCTTGGCTCAAGTATAATTTGCTAAACATTGTACCACCCTGTAAGTTACAAAATAAATCTAAAATTTTTGATAATGGGTACTGATCAACTTCAATATATGGGTTGATTGTAATTTTAAAATCACTTCAAATTCGAATATTCTCATTTTTTTAATCACGGGTACAATAGGAGTTCCCCACTCACAGTAATCTACTGGTGTAATAATGTTAAGGTGTTGTAACCTTTTCATTCATCTGCAACTTATTTTTTTTATTGCAAATGGAATGGGTATAGCCCTAAAAATTTTTAGAATTGCACCCTCCTTGACCTTAATACTAATCTCCCCTTTCTTAAATATTCCCAACCCAGGGGAAAATAACGATGCAAATTTGCACTTTAACTCGTTTATGTTTATATTTTAAAGATCTGTAACAATTAGCGGAGAGAACCACCTTGTTGTGGATGCTGATTGAATGGCTTGGATACTATCTGACGGCTCTTCACGTTGCGCATGCTTACGAGTTGATCCTTTTCCTCTGTTGCTGGCCACGTGATGCACTGGTTCCATTTTGATTTCCCTGGAAATGGGACGGACGCCATCTTGGCTGTGGCGATTACCACTGCCTTGACGAATGTGGTACCCTTTCGACACTCAAAAAGACGATCCTGTATACTCCCCTGGCAGAATCCGGTCGATGCGAATTCGCAATGTGACGCTAAACTGCCTATTCTTGCTGCCATTTCTTTTGCGGTTTCTGATTCACTTTTTACAGATTTGTAAAACATGGATCTGGATACAAATACAGAATCCTAGCTTTTGAAATGTACATTAAGTGTACCACGATTTCTTAGTACAACTTTGCCTCTGGAACTGTTGGTAGACACCAGTTATAAACCAACTTGTAGGTCTGTTCACTTCTTAAAATATTCAGTAAAATCGCACGTTTCCTGTCCCCACCGTCTATATTATTTGCAATAAAATAATTTAGAAATAAAGAAATAAAGAAATAAAGAAATAAAGAAATAAAGAAATAAAGAAATAAAGAAATAAAGAAATAAAGAAATAAAGAAATAAAGAAATAAAGAAATAAAGAAATAAAGAAATAAAGAAATAAAGAAATAAAGAAATAAAGAAATAAAGAAATAAAGAAATAAAGAAATAAAGAAATAAAGAAATAAAGAAATAAAGAAATAAAGAAATAAAGAAATAAAGAAATAAAGAAATAAAGAAATAAAGAAATAAAGAAATAAAGAAATAAAGAAATAAAGAAATAAAGAAATAAAGAAATAAAGAAATAAAGAAATAAAGAAATAAAGAAATAAAGAAATAAAGAAATAAAGAAATAAAGAAATAAAGAAATAAAGAAATAAAGAAATAAAGAAATAAAGAAATAAAGAAATAAAGAAATAAAGAAATAAAGAAATAAAGAAATAAAGAATCGCGGGAGAATCTTCTAAAGACGACCGGGAGGCCTATTTGGCATTCTCCCGCGGGCAGTGTGGATTCCGGCCCATCTTGGACCGACCCACAAGCTAAACCCCACCTTCCCTAGGTCTCGCATGAAGGCATAACAAGGTACCATCGTGTTGGCCTGTTTGGCCCTCTCCTCTGTTGTGGTCCAGTCTGGACTGTTCTGCGCTCACCTCTGTGGGGTTGCGTTTACCTGGCCGCCTGCAACCAGACTGCAGCGGTGTTTGGTGCTCAGCACCCGCTCGGTGAAGTATACCATCACGTTCTACTTCTTCTATGATTTAGCATTTTGGGCACTAGCAGTTCCGCTGTTGGCGGTCCGCCCATCGCTGCGCCGAGGACTTTCCTCTCCCGACTCCAGTGTTGGCAATACAGCAGCGTGTGCGCTGCGTCGTCCGCTTAGAATCTGCATTAGGACCCGTCTCCCGTTAGAAGCTGGGCTAGCCAGGGCGAGGCTTCGCCGTGGGTTAGCTGAATTCAGGGACCCAGCTCACGAATTAGCGACCGCGGCCACGTCCCTTTGTGCCGCTATTTCATCTTCTTTGCCAGACCTACATAGTGCCTTCCCTACCTTTCTTCTTAGCCGTAGCGCGAGGTCGTCTCCCATTTCGCGTCAGGAACTCCGCAGTCCTCTCCGTGACAAGTAAATCCATCGGTACTGTAGACGCCAGCACTTTCGCAGAGTCAGTCGGGGCTGTGCAATAGGCCCTGAAGAGTCTTAGGTTGCTCGTCCTGAGCGCGCTGGCAACCGCCCCTGATTTCTGGCCGTCATTTTTACCTCGAACCATGCTGCGTTTGCCCTCGCCTGGATCTCTTATTTTCTGCATGAGCCTGGCCACGGCCCACTTCACACGGCTGCCCCACCTGGCTGCCTCAAGTACATGCGCGCTGCGGTTTTTGTTGGCCTCGAGCATAGCTCCAGATACCTCAGAGTATTCGAAATTGTGAAGGAACGTTCCAGCGCGACCCTGCTCGTTGACAGCCGGACCGCTTCGATCTTCTCCTCTGCTATTTGAGGCCTGCCTATCGCATCCAGCTAGCCACCGTGTCGACCGCTTCTTGGCCTGCGCGTTTAAGGTCCACAACGCACCTGGCTTTCACGACTGTAGCCAGGTCCATTATACTGGCCCACGGCAGGGAGTTAAACGAATTCCGGACGTGTAACCAAATGGCATTGGGGACATGGCGTTGCTCGCTGCTGCTGCCTCCTCTAGGCGGTCTGCCAGCAGCCTTTCGAGCAGTTTAGCTGCGCCGCCGAGCAGACATATGGGCCTGAAGGCGGAGGGGTTGCTCGCTAGTCTCCACTTTTTCGGCCGCAGAACCAGCCGGGCCCTCTACCATTTTCAGGGGAAACCCCTTCCCTGTGGCGCTGGTTGAATAATCCGGTCACTGACACCGACTCCTCCACGATAGCCTTCAACGCTCCGGGCCTAGGGTTTTCTTGTTCAGCATGTTCTTTGCCGCTGCAAGCATTACGGTGACAGTTCACGTCGGGTAGTCATGTCCTGTGGGAGAGACTCCGTGTGATGTTCAACGGGTTAAGGTAGAAGTTTTGTACCCCGCGCAGCTTCTCCGCGTCCATTCTCCTTACGGCCCAACGTGCAGCTCTGGGAGATGCTGTTGTTGGTGTTTGGTGGAGCCCCTGAGCGTTCTCGCCTCTAATGTCGGCGTAGGGTGATACCCACTGCGTGGCCTTGGCGTTGAGTTCTCCGGTAACGTGGACCATACCGATGTGCACCCGGATGCTACAGTCCAGCTTAGCCAACCACTCTTGGAAATCTATCAGGTCGCAGTTCGGTGTGATGTAGCAACTGCAGTCCTTAATATCGTCTACTTTCGCCCAAACGATCGCCTTTCTGGGGTCCCCCACGCCGAGACTCCTTTTCTGCGCTTACCTCTTAGCAGGATAGCTATGTCGCTGGCAGTATTGCCCCAGATCCAGGCGTCGCTCAAGCTGGCGTTGGTGAGCTTGCTTACCAGCAGTATGTCCGCGTCCGCTTGTTTTCGATTGCCGCACAGAGCTCCTCCTTGGTCGCTTCACTGACGAGGTCGGACACCACCAAATATGCCGCGATAATGTCGGAGTTGTCCCTATTGCCCTTCGTGTGGACGAGCAGGTCATCTATTCTCGTTTTTATCTTGTCGCTGGCCTTGGGGATTTCAGCGTCGGCCTTAAGCTTTCCCATTGTGTCATCGTAGCTGCTACCGGTCCCGACACGTAGGGTTATTGCTTCATTCTTTCCGCGTCTGAGTCTTCCCTCCGCGTTGGTCCGGGATTGGTTGCCACAACGGATCACAAAGGCTCGGCACCCGTCCGGCTCCCAGCAGAGATAGTGGCGTTGAGGCCAGAAGGCCTGCGGCAAGTAGCGATATGTACATCGATGCCGGCGACTACGATGTCTAGCATGGGCCTCACGCTGCCCCATGTGATTTTTCCGCGTCGTCCTTCCCCGAGATTCGGGATGGCTAGGTTTCGGAGCCCATTGTTTACCTTCTGCTCCCGCGAGATATTGAGGCAGCTCAGTATCGCCTCCTCGGTGGCCGCGCCTCCTGACTCCTGGTTAGATATTAGGTGGTAAACGCCAGTCACCGTCTAATTCACCACCTTCCCGCCGATGCATGACACGGACCGGTGCTCCAGGTAGGCGGTCTCGCTTTCGGGTGCCGCCTGCTGCATCGTCGCCGTGGATGCTAGAAACCTGGCTCTAATCTCGACGGCTAAGTCTCCGAAGAAGTCTTCGTCTTCGGTGATGTAGTGACCGATCATGTAGCCGACCGGGGCCGCGAGCACGTTGCCGCTGACGTCCCTGGTGCAGGAATGGGTGCCGTCCCACCTATCGCCCGTTCTAGGTATGCCTTGTACTCTGGGCTGGCGGCTGCCGCGACCTCTTGTTCATCGTTGCGTGCCGTGCAGGAGAGGGTATGCGTTGTAACTGCTAGTTCGGTCGCTACGGCTGTCTTATCACGTACCAGGGCCTCTATAGGGACCAGTGCGATCGCCGTATCTGCCTCCAATTCGCGGATCCGCCTTTCCAGCTTCCCGGCTTCGTCGGTCTGCTGCTCTCTGTACATAACTTTGAATGCTGACAGAGAGCAGCGGGTGGTAGTTTGGAGGTCTGAGACCGGCTTTTTCATGACTCGATGCACTGTCGGGTTCTTACGGATGAAGGTCTGGGCCGTATGGTTCGGGTGGATTGACAATTGACACACACCGAAACACCCTCAAAAACATTGAATATCGCGGAGCGGAACAAAAAACGCGACCACCGGTGTGAAGCTCAATCAAACTCATAATGTAACTAAGCCACTTAAATAAAACTAGGTTGGATTTCAGGGTCACTATAATGTAATTTACCTGGATTGTTATTAAACGCTACTTAAATAAACCTAGGTTAAGCCATATTTTAATCATATTATATTCATTGACTAAATTGATTTATAAAGATGTCACAATTTTGGTCCAATACAGAAGAGCTGTTGGATGCATCGATGCGGTACACAGGTGTTGGATAAACACCAAAGTAATTTAAGATTATTTTTATAGGATCCCGAGTAGGGGATCACTTACTGTGTACCGGTACCGGCTCTTATTACGACAGATTATGCGAGAGATTCTGCAAGCAGAGTGGCCATGCGAAA
The DNA here is from genome assembly GCA_963942505.1 of Lordithon lunulatus. Classification (NCBI taxonomy): domain Eukaryota; kingdom Metazoa; phylum Arthropoda; class Insecta; order Coleoptera; family Staphylinidae; genus Lordithon; species Lordithon lunulatus. Next base: position 43,101,904 of record OZ012675.1, on the reverse strand, counting down.
TTTGGTTGTTCGGATAACAGATGTTACTGTTTCGATACAGACGCAGGTACGATTGCTTACCTAGTGTTGGTAATTATTAAAAGTTAATTTTTTATTTTTATATAACTACGTTTACCCATCTATTGTACAAATTACCAAAGTAATTTAGGTTTAACTCTAAATTCCAACAGAAGCACTAATACCAACAACACCCCCGCCAACTACTACAACTACAACAACACCCGCAACAACAACTACAACACCAATAACGTTGCCGCTGACTTCCCTGGTGCAGGAATGGGTGCCGTCCCACCTATCGCCAGTTCTAGGTATGCCTTGTACTCTGGGCTGGCGGCTGCCGCGACCTCTTGTTCATCGTTGCGTGCCGTGCAGGAGAGGGTATGCGTTGTAACTGCTAGTTCGGTCGCTACGGCTGTCTTATCACGTACCAGGGCCTCTATAGGGACCAGTGCGATCGCCGTATCTGCCTCCAATTCGCGGATCCGCCTTTCCAGCTTCCCGGCTTCGTCGGTTTGCTACTCTCTGTACATAACTTTGAATGCTGACAGAGAGCAGCGGGTGGTAGTTTGGAGGTCTGAGACCGGCTTTTTCATGACTCGATGCACTGTCGGGTTCTTACGGATGAAGGCCTGGGCCGTATGGTTCGGGTGGATTGACAATTGACACACACCGAAACACCCTCAAAAACATTGAATATCGCGGAGCGGAACAAAAAACGCGACCACCGGTGTGAAGCTCAATCAAACTCATAATGTAACTAAGACACTTAAATAAAACTAGGTTGGATTTCAGGGTCACTATAATGTAATTTACCTGGATTGTTATTAAACGCTACTTAAATAAACCTAGGTTAAGCCATATTTTAATCATATTATATTCATTGACTAAATTGATTTATAAAGATGTCACAATTTTGGTCCAATACAGAAGAGCTGTTGGATGCATCGATGCGGTACACAGGTGTTGGATAAACACCAAAGTAATTTAAGATTATTTTTATAGGATCCCGAGTAGGGGATCACTTACTGTGTACCGGTACCGGCTCTTATTACGACAGATTATGCGAGAGATTCTGCAAGCAGAGTGGCCATGCGAAATTTGGTTGTTCGGATAACAGATGTTACTGTTTCGATACAGACGCAGGTACGATTGCTTACCTAGTGTTGGTAATTATTAAAAGTTAATTTTTTATTTTTATATAACTACGTATACCCTTCTATTGTACAAAGTACCAAAGTAATTTAGGTTTATCTCTAAATTCCAACAGAAGCACTAATACCAACAACACCCCCACCAACTACTACAACTACAACAACACCCGCAACTACAACTACAACACCAATAACATCACCACCGGCACAATACGCGTTTCCGATAGCGATACCGATAGCGATACCGATAGCTGTACCAGCACCAGCGACTCATGTACATTTACATATACATTTTAATCAACACGCGCAACTATGCATGTTTTCACACGGAAATTAACAACTAGGGTTGTGTCCACTACCAATGTGTTGTACACCGGAGTGTACATTGGTGGACAATATACCCTCCTCCGCCAGAGTTATAACCATCACCACCACCAATTTAGTGAAAGAACCGGTAACGAACATAGGAACTATAATCAGACAGTTGCAGATTTCTGTGAAAAAAAACATGTATTCAATTACCCAATAAAAAAAACATTGCCCATTTCATTGTCCTTTTAAAATCAATAACCCCAACCAGAACAGACACTGGGCAGTTGAGTCTGGCGCGCTAGTCCAGCCATCATCTTCGGATTGCATTAACAAATAATTGTTTGAAATAATAACGTCAAAATATATCCTGATATTATTGTTGTATAGTATAAAGTCGAAGAGGTTCACAGAATAAATTGATTACAGATTATTCGGGACGTTTTTCTACACATACCCATTCTTCATAGGGTCTGTTGGTATGTTATAAGTGGAAAACGGGGGTCGTGAATCGAAAAGTTGGCATTCAGCATTGAGCATAATAGTTTCAAATAGGTTCTTCGTAAATTTATATCGGTTCAATTCGCCAATAGTCGATAAAATGTAAGGTTAGCTGTAAATGCGCGACCTGTGCGTGATACATACCGGCCATGTCGTCATTTGTTAACCGCTAATTAATACATTGTCTGCATAACATAACCTTAAAATCCACCCTCCTGACAGTTATATGGTATAACAGCACGTGGTTTTTCAAATATTTTATAAACTGACTCATATTTAGAAAAGAAAAAATCTGCTGTTAATCAAGATTTCAATGCACAATGTTTTGCGGTTTAATTATTTGTCTATATTTTTGTGATCTTGTTCTTTGAATCTGTGCATTTGGATCGAAATTTCAGTACACTGGTGCTTTCCAAAATATCCTTATAATTGCGTTTGTCATTTGCATTAAAACTTATAGGGTTTTTCTTAAATAACAATTCATATAGGCCTGGTCTACCAATGTATTTAATTCCTTGTATTATTAAATCATCTCCAATGATCTCAACATTCGAATTTGCAATGCTCCATTTGTCAGCATGTGGGTTAAAGCGAATACCGTGATGTGTGTCAAATGCATCGTCTCCATCTTTTATCAACATTTCCACATAGTGTCTCGGTAAAGGAGCATAATCTTGTAAATAAGACTCTAGAGTTTGGGGATCTATGTCTTCGCTAAACGTTTGATACATGTGCCGATTACTTTCAAATACATTTTCATCATCATCATATTCGACATCACCATCAGAAACTTGCGAAGAATGTTCGTATGAAATTTCCTGTTCAGCTGGTAAAAAATCCACTCGCTTAGGTTTAGGTTTCTGTATAAAATTACTCGCTTCACGTTTAGCACCAACACTAATAAAGTTACCGTCGTCATCATCATCACTTTCTTGTTGTGGTTGTTTGCTTTTTTTTGTCGAAAATGTAAAAAAAAAGTAAAAAATGCCAAAAAATTGAAATTTGTCAAAAAAGTCAAAAATGTCGAAAAATAAAATGTCAAAAATATCAAAAAAAACTAAATAAAATAACAAAAAAATATCAAAAATGTCAAAAAATATCAAGAATATTAAAAATGTCAAAAAAAGTCAAAAATGTCAAGAAAAGTAAAAAATCTCATAAAAGTCAAAATGACAAAACAAATTAAAAAGTCCAAAAGTTGAAAATGTCGAAAATGTTATATAAAATTAAATAGGTCATTTAATTCGGAAAGTCGTGTAGTGCCCACACCAGATATTTTACTTTTTTTTACATTTTCGACATTTTTGACATTTTCGACTTTTTTTGACATTTTTGATATTTTTTAACTTTCTTTGAAATTTTTGACACGTGAGATTTTGACATTTTGACATTTTGACTTTTTATATTTTTGGCATTCTGACATTTTAACATATTGATATTCTGACATTTTGGCATTCTGACATTTTTACATTTTGAAATTATGACATATTTACATTTAGGCATTTTCATATTTCACATTTTCAAATGTTCACAGTTTCACATGAAAGTTTAATGTAATTATTAATGTATATTTTCAATACCTAACTACATTTAAGATGCGACAATTTTCGCTAATTCCGCGCTAGAGTTACGCCACGCCCGCTGACGTCACGCTGACGTCACGTATATTATTTGTGATATGCGCAATAGAAAATCGCTATTATTGAGAAATCTTCTGTTTTAGTGAACCGATATTGCTCAAATTTTCACAGGTTCGCCGAAGCGCGGGCTCTTACCCGATTTCCAAATTTGGTCTCGATCTGTTGTGCCGTTTTCCCACCGTGAGCGTTAAATGATCCGGCACAGCGCCTAATTATGCTCCGCGCGTGGTGTTGATTGTGATTCCTTCGCTGTTAGTAAACCGATTGAGCTCAAATCACTGGATCGTCCTGAATAGTGTCCGCAGATATTTGCCAAATTTGGTCGCAATCTGTTGTGTCGTTTTCCCGGAATTTTGTTCACAGACAGACAGACAGACAGACAGACGACATACATACCACACACAGACATCGCAAAAATTGAGTTTATTTCGACTATTATGGGCATAAAACGTAACGAAAATTGAATTTTTTTTTGCTAAATTGTTATCGCATATTTCCACAATCTTAGTTTGAAATCGTGAACACGTTTTCGGTAAAACAATACCTTCCTTTACATCAGTGATGTATTCGGAAAGTAAAAACAATACAGGTAAAGTTCTGACAGAGATTATAATTTTGATCATTATAATAAAATATCTAAATAATGAATTCGAATATTATGGAAAAAAATCATAAAAACGGCATTAAGTTTTGATTCAAATTCGGTAAACGAAGTTGTTTAACATAAACATTCGTTTGTAGGTTTCCAGTAAACATTATTCAAGACTAAGTTATATCAGATAATGGCCACATGCTAAATTTGGTTATAAACTATACAGTCATTTCTTAAGCCAAAATGTATATTAGATGTAATGAAAAGAGTAATTATTAAGCACATGTTTGTAGCTTAATAATTACCATTTGAACAAATATCTAGTATTAACCTACCTATTTAAAGTACTGTACATTCATTAATGATCAATTATGAATCTTAGAATTAAAACTGAATTAATATTCTCGAAAAAAAGAAAATTAAAAGATTACACACGTAGCATTATGGAAATTTTAAACATTGTCCATTGTTACTGAAGTTGCATATAACGTTTGCATTTCCCCTCTGGGACTACATGTCGAACAAAGAAAATATAATCCTGATGTCGAATGTGCTTACATAGACAACTATTGACCTATAGAATGACCGATGGGGGCGCCACCGCGACAGCCCGAAATGGTGTAAAGGTGACATATACTTTTGGCGCCAAGTTTTCGTTATTGAATCATTTAAATTTCCGTTGATTATTTGTTGTAAGAGTATTGTTTTCTAATAGTATGGTCTTAATATGTAAGAATCCACTACCATAAAAACTGATGGTTTATTTATTTCGTTGGTAATTGCCGCCGACACATTTTACATGGAATTTTATTCAATGGTCGTTTTAAACTTTCTCGCAATAATGAATTTGCACAGATGGTGCCCAACGTGTTCGTCCCACATTTGGCTATACTGAGACTCTACAATTATTGTCCAATATTGCCTTTACTAATGGAAAAACATTAATTTTCATACAGCACTTTTTGCCAAATTATTGTCAATCTGTCTCATTTTAGGTTATTTTGTGTGTGGTTGCATACACATTTTGAAGCTATACCAACATTCAGAATATATACACTGTTGCCGTATTTATTTGTTTTATGTTTCTAGTGTTTACTATAATTATGGGCATTGAAATTAAATTTGTGGATTCCAGTGAATATGACAATCCTGAGTTTAATGATGACTTTTACATTTCTTCATCTCTTTTTATTTTGATTCAAACTTGGAATTGGAATATATATATCGTTTTACTGAACTGATACTAATACTCTTAGAGCGATAGCAGGAACAGTGGCAACATCGCATGCGATAGGTTGATTGGCAGTACCGTATAAAGTAACGAATAAACATCAAAATGTGTCCTTGAAAATTTAGTATTTGCAGCTTGTAACGAGTAGTGAGATTCAGAAACCGACTAGAATCTGATAGCGGAAAGTGAAACAAACACGACGAAACCATACACGTGAAGAATCATTAATCGAGTGAACTGTAATCTAATATGAAACACCATACAAAATCAATGTAAATTTGAATTTTACACCATCTCAGGACCTCAATTTTTAGACACCAGGTGTCGCTTTAGAGTCGGATAGAGGTCAATGATGGGAATGTCAAATGATTAGGCTCTGGTGCCATCTTACGAAGGGCACCTGAAACATATGGTTCGCGTCTGAGCTAATAAGCTCAGACGCGAACCACATTCCACTGAAAATTCAATAACAAGAGTATTTTGAAACTGCAGTTGAAATTTGAGTACTGTTTCATTAAATATCTTAATGTTTTATATTAAGTGTTTTTGTAAAGCATTCAATGATATGTATTTAAATTATTTAAATACATTAAGTTCTTGTTTCCCATTAAAATGTACAACAAAAAACATTCAAATATTTAGTAAACAGTTTTTCAAATTCCAATGCAGTTCCTTTTAAAAATATATTTATATTTGGGACACTAATAAAAGAAAACACAACATGTAATAGGAAAAAATAACTATTGTAGTACATTACATAGCATGTTTATTTTATGATAGTAAGAATAGTAAGCTAATATAGTTGTGGGCAAACGCTGTAGTATAGATGATCATGAAGTGTTATCCTTGAAAATTGATTAGATTCTACCCTAAAGAAACAGTATTAGAATGATATTTGATTTTATTGTTTATACACTTACTATTTTGAATGAGAAGGCAGCTCATATGATACAGAATCACAATCCAATTCTATTGCTAGATTTGCATATGGTTGAGCAGCCACAGTTAGTTGGTATAATCATCATAATTATCATATGTATCAGTAGCAACAACAATAATACTTGGTTACAATCATCAATATACTCTACCTGGCAAAAATAAGGTAGGTATCATTTCAGAAGTGCTGTGTTTAATAATCCCTTCAAAATGGACAGCGAGAGTTAGCAGTAATTTTGCCTGAATTTCCAATTACTGCAACCCATTGTAAATACTGCAGGCTGTTCTTAGGAGGTAGGTTACACAAGTAGTGTTGTGAGGTATTATTGCAAGCTTCAACAATACACCTTCTGTAGCCCATTCTACTAAACAATAACATTATATACAGAATTACGAATAATCTAAACTAAATTTCATAATTACTTTAAAAACAAAAAGGCACTTCTCAGAAACTACACACTATACAGCAAACTAAAACAAGTTTTAAAATATTAATAACACACATATTCAATAAACACTGATACGGCACTAGGAAGACAATCGTATTAAAAATACGTTCAGAACTTTCGTACGGTTGTGCATGCTTTCGCATAACCAAAAATGAAATGTGTCCAAATGTGTCAAAGATGATAGTGCCAACCAAAGAACTAACACATTTTAACCTGGAAAACCCTATAAAAATTAATAAAATCTTAATACACTAGCGCCATCTGTTGTAGGGCACCGTAAATAAAGGCTCCACTTCCATGGCCTGGTGCTTATGCTCCCTCTGTCCATAGACAAGATAGATAGGAAACTTAATGTAGTCTTTTTAGAAGCCAGTGTCTGCGCCCTCTCGTGACGGTAATGTCAGCTCAGCTCTGAACCCTTGAGATATGGTTCAGTGCTAAGCTAATTAATTCAAATAAATAATAGTATTTTAAAAAAGTATTTAAAATATGAAATTCTGTTTATTTAAATATCTCGATGTATTTTTGAATAGTATTTAATTAAAATGTAATATAAATCTGCGTTCTTAAATGATTTATATAAATTAAAGGCAAGCATGTAGTATTCAATAAATTGTTATAAAAATACCATTTCAATACATCTCAATGTTCTATAAACTGTTTTTCATGTTTAAATACTGTTATTTCTAAATATATATTTCATATTTGGGTCAATAAATAAAGAAAAAACAACATATAACATGAAAATATAACTATTATATTAGTCAATTGTAAAATGTATACACACAGCATCACGAAAATATTTTTATCATATGTATTTTAATATAGTTCTGGGCAACTGTTCTATAGATGATGAATCTCTCTATGAAGTGTTATCCTTGAAAATTGCTGAGATTCTAGTCTAAAGAAATAACAGTAGAATTATAATTATAAAAACTTGCATAGATAATGAAACCTTCATTTTATTGATACGACTTGGATTTACATAGTTTTTGGTAATTTTGTGCAATTGCTTTACAAAAAGTTCAGAATTTAAATAATAAGCATCTTCTATATGCTTCCATTTTGCAACCCAAGATACCCCATTAGTGAGGAGATTATTGCGAATACATTTTAAAAGATGGGGATAATCGTATAAAAGTATTATTTCAATATCATCTATCAATATAATACCTTTAGTTGGTTCATATCTCTGTTTTAATGCATTTGGACTAGTATCTTCAATAAGCATCCGATAAGCTTTACAGTTGGTTGATCCTTGGTCACAAACTGAAGCTATAATATTGAAACCAACAGGACATACACGAGCATTGTTAGTAATATTGACTGAATTTCCAATTACTGCAATCCACTGAAACTACTGCAGACTATTCTTAGGAGGTGCTGAGGTATTATTACAACCCTCAACAACACACTTCGAAACCATGTTACTAAACAATAATTTACATATAGAATCATGAATACACTTACTATAATCCATAATTACTTGGAAAATTGTCAATAAACAATTCACAACTGCACAATACACACCAAACATCTAAAACAAGTTTTAAATATTATTAACAGAAATACTATGTCTATATTATAATAATCACTATAAAACAGCACTATAAAACAGCAAAACGTGTCAGACACCATGCGGCCGAATGACAGCAATGACAGGCTCCAACTGGATCGAGAAAATGTGTGTGCAAGAGTGGTGCCAACAAGATTTTTACTGAAAAAACCAACTCATAAAAATAAAATCTCCATAAAATAGCGCCATCTCGTGACGGGATTTGGCAATCTTAGCGCTTCACGATCTTCCTATTAAGATTCAGCACCCTGCCTCTGTCTTACTCTGTGATATTTCCAAACAAACGACATAACTTTTAGGGCCATTCCACTTCTAGGACGGCCCCAATTTTGAATGGTCGGACGGTAGTTTTGACATTTTTACCGATTTTTATCACTTTTATAATATATCACGTGACGAGTTTGTCTGATAAAGTTGTCTATCCAGTAGGCAAAAGTTCTTATGATTTTCATTTTCTTCACTTGTTCGGCTTTACCATGATAACAGTGCACGTTTTATATTAGCTCCGCCCATTTTCGATGTACCGCCAGTAGTTCAGTTGATTGGTAATTGGTAGTTCATTTCACGTAAGTTGGCTGCGCCGTTTATATCGCACAGTGACAGTGAAAATTTCAACATACTCACTCCATTTCACGTACAAAATACCGAGTGTTTTGCAACTATATCTGTAGAGGGGTTGGTTTCTCTGTTTGGTTAGCCCGTTGCGGTGCGTACGACCCGCGCGAATGTCGCGCACGTGAGCGCGCCCCCGCAGCTGTGCGGGTGACAGGTGATAGTGGAAAATCGCTTTTGTTTTCGGATGAGTTTCCCTTTTGGCCGAAACGTCAGAGGCGCAAAATCCGTTAAGTGAGTCAAGGTTGGAGAGGTATTTTCGCGCGATTGGAATTGGTGGTGGTTGTGGGGTGGCCTTTCCTTTGTGGGTGCTCTCTGCGGACTGGACATGTCGCTCAAGCCCCGCACGGTTGATTTTGATGCGATTTGGGATGTGCTACGGGACACTGTTAAGGGGGTGATTACCCTGGGGAATGTGCCCCGGACTGTGTGGAATGATAGATTTTCGTAAGTAGTAATTGTAGATAATAAGGTCATTTTGATTGCATAAGTCATTGTTGTTGTTTAAATCACAGTAAGTTGGTTTTCTATTTATGCTATTTGTGTAAACAAAAGACATCAAAAGCCTACTTTTGTCTATTTTGGCCCTGTCTGTTTGGTTACTAATAGCATTGATAAAAGTATTTCAATAACAACTAGTTTAGTTTTAACTAATTTGTAGTTGTAATTATATAATATTGTTTGTTCATATCACAACATTATCACAATCACTCAGCCCATTTTATCCATTGTTGGACATAGGCCTCCTCAATGGTCATCCTCTGCCTATACTTTGCGGAATCCAGACTGTAACTTAATCTGCCTTTATATGACTCGGCTTTAAAGTTGCAGTAAGTTAAGTTAATATATGTTTCTTAGGGATGTCTACTCATTATGTGTGGCCCATCCGGAGTCAATGGCGGATCGACTATATGCCGAAACAAAGCAGTTCTTGATTGACCATGTAGCACAGCTACTCAACAAGGTGCAAGAGGAGGGTGATATACATCTCATCAAGAATTACTACCAGTACTGGTCACAATACTCAGTTGGACTTGGATTTCTGCATCTCCTTTACTGGTATCTGAATCAGCAGCACATTAAAACACAAAAACCATCTGATGCAGAGATGATTTATGGGAGCTCGGATTCAAATGGAGGTAACACAGGATTTTCCAAGTTTAAATATAAATAAATTAATAATAATCATACTTACTTTCATAAATTTTCTTTCATTAGAACTCAAAACATATCTATTATGAATAATTTTGGTTAATTTTGTGTATTAGAATACAAGTAATATAATTTTTTTATTATAACCACTATAGCAAACTAAATTTTTTTTTTAAATATATCTAGTGTGGGCACCACATGAATTAATTAATTAATATTAAATCAAAATTTAAGATATTTCAGTTTAGACTCTTTCACATTTTGATATTTTCATTACCTGATTACATTTAATATGCAACCATTTTTGGAAATTCCCTGCATGATAAAGGCACCTTACACATAAACATCAGTATTCTATTCTATTCATTCCATCATTACTATAGCTTACACGATCAGTAATACTGTCAATATTTTAGAATAATGAAAACTTTAAACATATTATCATACAGTAATACTGTCATTATTCTAAAATATTGACCGTAATATTGACGTTATAAAGGCACCTTACACGATCAATATTTTAGAATAATGACAGTGTTACTGTATGATAATATGTTTAAAATGTTCATTATTCTAAAATATTGCCAGTATTACTCATCATGTAATGTATATTAATGATGTAATGAAGAGAATACTGATCTTTATTCGGATAATTGATTCCTTGATAAATATAAAAGGAGGATTGAAGCAAATATTGGCAGTACTAGGATTGACAGTATTATTGACCGTGTAAGGTGCCTTATAGACAAATATGTTATAGTTCTCAGGTGTACATGACAATTAGAAACAATAAAGGCACCTTACACAGTCAATAATACTGTCAATTGTTTAGAATAATGACAGTATTGTACGATAATATGTTACATATGAGACAGTATTACTGTTTATGTAAGGTATAGAAATGATGGACTGAAGAGAATACTGATGTTTATCCGGAAAATTAATTACTTGATAGATATTAAAAGAGGATTCAACCAAATACTGACAGTGCTAAGATTGACAGTATTATTGACCATGTAAGGTGCCTTAATGAGAATCAGAAAAACCTAAGAGAATTATAGGAATACGATACTCAGGATATATAGCCGCCATTCTGCACAAAGGAACCAACTGACAAAATATGTTTGTTTCTCTTACTTTTATACTCGTTAAGTAAACAATTTAACTTAGCAAAATAAACAAATATAACTAAAGCTTTAGAAGTTCAAAATTACCCTGAGATTAATAGATAATTTTTAGTTTATATAAATCTGTTTTCTCAACTTTAAAATTAGGTGGTTTGGTTACACAAAATAATGTAATTGTCTCTGTAGAGAGATTGGCTTTGTGTTGATATCAGACTGCTCCAATAGAGGGCACCACTTGGTGTTCCTGATGGCATGAGTATGTTGACGTATATTACCATAGAAGTGTGCATTGTTAGTTTTGTTGGTTTCGTCAGATGGTGTTAAAACTTTCTCTATAAAGAGAAAGTTGCATTACTTTGTATTCTAAGTTATATGCTACTTTTTTCTGATTTAAGGCGAGCAAATGGAAATAAATGAGCTGGCCCTTGAGGTGTGGCGATCAGGCATGATCGCCCCACTGGGCCTACGGCTAGTCAAACTACTACTGGAGGTAATCGACCAGGACCGACTGCAGCAGACCACACTGGTACCGATTGAAGCAGTACAAGGGACCGTACTTAGTTTCGTTCAGGTATGCTCGCACCTCAAATTCTAAAATCAAGGGAATTTGTATTGAAATTTTGTATGATTGTGCAGGTACAAGGCTACAAAAAGAAGGGACAGCTGCAGCTCTACCAGGAGCTGTTTGAGGTGCCTTTTCTGGACGCCAGCGGCGAGCACTTCAAACGGGACGCAGCACGCCTGCTGGAGGAGCGTGATGTCAGCTCGTACATGGAGAAAGTCATCGCTAAGGTCGATGAGGAACTATTTAGGGCTAGACGGTTTTTGCACACCAGTTCACTTATGAAGGTATAGAAAAAATAAGTTATACGGATGTAAATGTGTATGTACATGTATGCGCGATACCAAAAATATCTGGTGAGGGTACCACATGCGAATAAATAAATAAATATTGTATCAAAATTTCAAATATTTCAGTTCGACTCTGTTTGATTAACAATTTCACACTTTCACAATAGTTACACAACAGTTTCACAATAGTTGCCCTCTAGATACTCAAGAGTTGTTACCATTAAACATTTTCATTCTGATTACTAGATTGTGGTTTGCAATATTTCAGTTCAACTCTGTCTGATTAACATTTTCACAGTTGCCCACCAGTTACCCAACAGTTGCATAATTTCACATTTTCATTACTACATTTTGATTTATAGTAATATAGTTCAATTATGTTCGATTAACATTTTCACAGTTGCACAATAGTTACACAATAGTTGCACAGTTTCACATTTTTATTACTACATTATGATTTATAGTAATATAGTTCAATTCTGTTTGATTAACATTTTCACAATTGCACAATAGTTACACAATAGTTGCACAGCAGCAAAGTAAAAAAAGTCAAAAATGCCTAAAAAGTCAAAAAAATTAAAAAAAAGTAAAATTTTGTTTTAAAAAAGTCTAAAATTTCACAAATGTCGAATAGTCAAAAACGTTAAAAATGTCGAAAATGTCAAAAAATGTCGAAAATGTCAAAAAAAGTCTAAAAAAAAAGTTGAAAATGTCAAAATTTTACATGTGAACCATTTAGAAAAAAATATATTTCAATTTTCGTTACGTTTTATGCCCAGAATTCACGAAATAAACCCGATTGTTGCCAAAAAAAGTCAAAAAAGTCTAAAAAGTAAAAAATATAAAAAATGTTACAAATAAAGTCAAAAAAAAGTCTAAAATGTCAAAATTTTGTTTAAAAAAAGTCCAAAATGTCACAAATGTCGAAAAGTCAAAAACGTTAAAAATGTCGAAAATGTCAAAAAAAGTCTAAAAAAAAGTTTAAAGTGTCGAAAATGTTATACAAAATTAAATAGGTCATGTAATTCGGAAAGTCGTGCGGTGCCCACATTCGATTAACATTTTCAGTTGCCCACCAGTTACCCAACATTTACAACTTCTATACTCATTTACATTACTACATTGTGATTTACGTATGTACAGTTACCACCGATGACGTCATATATATTGACTGCACCGCGCGTTAATTTTTTTGGACGAGCCCGTACCACATGCGCAATATGAAATGGTTTTATCAAGTTTTTTTTTCCGTTTGTTAAGCGAATGTTAAAAAGTCAAAAAAGTCTAAAATGCCAAAAAAGTAAAAAAAAAATTAAAAATGTTGAATATGTCTTAAAATGTAAAAAGAACTCATAGATGGTAAAAAAGTAAGAAAAATTAAAAAATAGTCCAAAATGTCTCAAATGTCGAAAAGTCAAAATAGTCTAAAACGTCAAAAATTCAAAAAAGTAAAAAAATCTAGTTAAAAATTTCAAAAAATGTCGCAAAATGTCAACAAAAACAAAAATTTCAACGGAATTTAATAAGTTGAAAATTTCGAAAAAAAAGTCTAAAAATGTTAAAAAAAAAAGGTAAAACATGTCACAAATGTCGAAAAGTCAAAAAAGTTAAAACGTCAAAAGTGAAAAATGTTAAAAATGACTGTCAAAAGAATTAAAAACGTTATACAAAATTGAATAGGTCATGTAATTCGGAAAGTCGTGACCAGATATTTTATTACTACATTATGATTTACAATATTTCAATTTGACTGTTCGACTAACATTTTCATAGTTGCCCACCAATTACCCAACAGTTGCAACTGTTTCTGATATTCATTTTCATTACTACATTGTGATTTACGTATTTACAGTCACCACCGATGACCTCACACATGTTGACTGCGCCGCGCGTTAATTTTTAGGAGCGAGCCCGTGCCATATGCGCAATATGAAATGGTTTTATCAACTTATTTTTCCGTTATCAGCAAGTTAAGTCGTATGATGTCGCTAACTTAAATCGCATGACATCATTAAGTTAAGTCGTTTGACGTCTCCAAGTTAGGTCTTATGACGTCACTAGGTTAGATCGTAAGATGTCGCTAAGTTAAGTCGTATGACATTATTAAGTTAAGTTGGGTCTTCTGACGTCACTAGTTTAGACGTATGACGTCACTAAGTTAGGTCGTATGATGTCGCTAAGTTAGCTCGTGTCACTTCCTTAAATATCGTCGTATGATGTCGCTAAGTTAGACCGCATAACATCCGTAAGTTAGATTTTGTGATGTCACAAAACTTTTAGTTTGGTTTTGTCCATTTATGCTCCTGATATTCCAAGTCCCAATTTTTCATACTTTTCTTTTTTTTACTGTACTATTTTCTTTGTTTTCATTTATTATGTGTTTGTTCTTCTTTCCTATGTTCATTGTCCTTTTCCTTGCTGTTTCCTTTATATTTTTGCTTCCGTCTGTTTTCTCTTTGGCTAGTAGTTTTTTTGGATTGGTTACTTTCACCCCATTATGTTTGGCTACGACTCCTTTCTCCCTTTTATCCCATATATATGATTCATTGTCTACTATTATCTTTCTATATCTTATTTTTACGTGTTTTCCTTTTTCTTTTTCCAATTTTGCTATGTTTCTTATTTCTCAGTTTATAAGAAATAAACTGAGAAATACAACGATATATATAGACGATGACCTAACGCAAGAGGAGAGAAAAATACAAAGAGAAATAAGAAACATAGCAAAATTGGAAGAAGAAAAAGGAAAACACGTAAAAATAAGATATAGAAAGATAATAGTAGACAATGAATCATATATATGGGATAAAAGGGAGAAAGGAGTCGTAGCCTCGGTCCTCACCCCGATGTTTATAATATTTATTTCCTTCTTGTTTTGAGTTCATGGATTTTTCTTTGTTTGTTTTTAGTTTTATGTTCGTTTTATAGTTAATTCGTATGACATCACTAAGTTAAGTAATATGATGTCACTAAGTTCAGTTGTATGATGTCGCTAAGATTTAGTTAGGTCGTATGACGTTATTTAGTTAGGTCGTGTGATGTCACTAAGTTAGGTCGTTCATTAGGTTAGTTCGTATGATGTCTCGAAGTCAGGTCGCAAAATGTCACTAAGTTCAGTCGTATGTCGTCGATAGGTTAGGCCGTGTGACGTCACTGGGTTAGGCTGTATGATTGTATGTTTGTTTCTATTTTGTTGTGTTTTAGTTAATTCGTATGACGTCACTAAGTTAGGTCGTATCACGTCACTAGGTTAGGTTGTATGACGTCTCAAATTTATATCGTATGACTTTATTTAGTTAGGTCGTGTGACGTCATTGGGCTAGGTCGTATGACGTCACTAGGTTAGATCGTATGACCCCAAATCAGACTGAACTGAACTGAACCAACCTAACATGTTATCAATTAGCTAAATCAATTCATTTGATTATAGGTTGCATATAGATGTGAGCAGCACATGGTGGCTGAACACCTGCCATTCTTGTACAGCGAGTGCATGAACATGGTGCGAATGGAGCACAAAAAGGATCTCTCTAACATGTACACACTGCTGAAAACCGTCCCGAACGCCCTCAATGTCCTCGTCGGGCACGTACTGGACCACATCAAATCGCAGGGCCTTGCAGTGAGTGATATTTGCTTTACTAGCGTTCATCCGTTAGCTAGGTTTGGATCAGCTCGCGAGTTAAGCTGATCCAAAGAGTATGTATGAACGTCGACATAGAAACTATTTTCTCTTTTCAATGCTCTCCTGTTGGAGGTTGGAAATTAACATAGTAACCAACGGAAAACAGGAATATGTATTTATAATAAAAATATTTTAAGGCTATCGGCAATTTGTTGGGTGAGAACATCCACATAAGCTTCGTGGAGAACCTGCTGGACGTGTACGAGAAGTACAAGCAGCAGATCCAGGTGGTGTTCAGCGGCGACCAGAATTTCATGGGCGCACTGGACAAGGCCTGCAGTTCGGTCATCAACTACCGGCCCAACAAGGGCAAGATGCCGTGCCGCAGTCCTGAGTTGCTCGCGAAGTACTGCGACACGCTGCTCAAGAAGTCGAGCAAGGGTATCAGCGAGGCTGAGGTAATTACTACTCAACGCGTGATTTCACTGAATCCACAGGTGAACTCTATTTGTTCGTTAAATTTGCTGTGTGGTTTATAAAATTTCCAAAAAAAAAACGCTTCAAATTTACTGATAAGAACTTCAAATTCGGATTGGTGTACTCTGAACATAATTTAAATTTTTAAAAATCTATCTTTATAAGGTTAACAGTCGTGAGGCTTTTCCGTCGGTCAGGGGAGAAACTCGGAGCAGTTTAATCAGCCGATATTTACCTTAACTTCACAGAAACCCTCTGAGAGTATGATTGGCGAAAATTCGTACCGATGGGGTTCGCACTCAGGCTCCCCAATGCTCGGTACGAGACGAACGACGCTCAGTGGCATAGTGGTTAGAGGCGCCGTTAGTCTCGTAGTGATCATTGAGGAGCGTTAGTTCAAACCCCATCGGGTCGAATTTTCGCAAATCACCTTGTACAGTTTTTAGAGATTTCCTGTGAAGTAGCCTAAGATAGTAGCTTATGGGGCAGTTGAGTCTAGGAACCAAATCGAGACGTCTTATCAGTAAGGTGTCATCTTCATTTTCTTGTCATATCTTAATTATCTTGTCATGTCATCTTCATTATTTTGTCATCTTTAATTATCACACCTGTCAGGTGTCATCTTTAGTTATATCAAAACCCCAAAAATTTGATCAAAAAATCCCACTTGCCCAAAAATTCAATATTACTGATAAGAACTTTAAAATCGGCTTGGACTATTCTGAACATTTTTTAATATATTAGTTCTGATTTTGATTAATTTTGGATTATTATAATTTTTTTTATCAACTTCAAAATCGGTAGTCGGTAGTCTCATTCTGACATATTTTAAAAATTATTTGTAATTTTGATTAATTTTGGATGACTACAACTGCAGCTATTACATTTTGAACATTTTAGAAACGCCAAAAATATAGTGATAAGAACATGTCACCATTTTAAACGTTTTTTTGGTTATGTTTGTTTCAGGTTGATGAAAAACTAAAGAGGAGCATCACTATATTCAAATACATTGACGACAAAGATGTTTTCCAAAAGTTCTATGCGCGCATGCTGGCCAAACGCCTCATCCACCAGCAGACTCAGAGCATGGACGCTGAGGAGGCTATGATTAACAGGTATGTGCGCTGCAGGATTTTTCATTATTTCATTTCATTACGCAGATTACTTAAAGCACGAGATTTTTTGAGGTGACAAATTTTATGTATACCAACAATACCTGTTCGCCATTTCAAGTCACTTGAACTCTACACTACATGTCACTACACGTCTTTATATCGTCGAATTATTTATTTTTTAATATTAAATCAAATTTAAGATGTTTTTGAAATATTTAATATGATTGATTTGATTTAGTTCGGCTCCGATCGATTCGGATCCATTCGGTACGACTCGGGTCGATTTGGTACGACTCGGATCAATTCAGGACATCTCAGATTCATTCGTTTCAATTCACACACATTTTGGAATTTTGTTCATAGACGTCCATACATCAACACACACAGACATTTCCATTAATAGTCTATTTCGACTATATTAGACATGAAATGTAAAGAAAAATCAAAATGAGTCATTCGAAATGTTTCACGATACAACAATGCCGTATTCGGAAAGTAGGAAGTGTACTACAGAGTTCAAGTCGCTTGAGATTTGTTATTTGAGCTGTGTAAATTATGTGGTGTTATTTTTTGTTTGTAAAGACTGAAACAGGCGTGCGGCTACGAGTTCACCAGCAAACTACACCGCATGTTCACGGACATGTCGGTGAGCGCCGAGCTGAACAACAAGTTCAACACGTTCCTCAAGGACGACAGCATCGAGCTGGGCATCAATTTCGGCATCTACATCCTACAGGCGGGCGCTTGGCCGCTAGGGCAGGCGGTCGTGACGCCGTTCGCGCTCCCCCAGCAGCTGGAAAAGAGTGTTCAAATGGTAGAAACATGTTCGTGTATGTTCGGGCTTTATCGGTAACTCGTTTTGTTTTTTATAGTTTGAGTCGTTTTACTACAAGCGGTTCAACGGGCGTAAGCTGACGTGGCTGCACCACCTATGCCAGGCCGAGTTGCGGATAGGGTACCTCAAACGACCCTATGTGGTGACCGTTCAGACCTTCCAGATGGCAATTCTGCTACTTTTCGAAACGTCCGATACTATAGTTTGTAAGGAAATTAATGAGACACTGCTGCTGAATGCTGACCAGTTTCAGCGACATGCGGTCAGCTTGGTGGACTCAAAGCTGCTGCTCTGTGATACTGAGGTATGTTAATGCGCATGCGCTACTATGTATTATCCAAATCACTTCCTATAAATAGGCTTTCTTAGCCTGTTGGTTTAATTTCATTATCGCCTCCACTGATGAAGAGGTCCTGCGCACAGGCGCTCTTTATATTTTTCGTGTCTCTTCCGTTGCTATCATTTCCAGTCGGCCGTCTGTCATCCTGTTTTCTCACCTCTTCCGTTGTAGATACCTTGCGCTTATGCCCTCTTCTTATTATTGGTATCTTGTCCTTTGCCATTCGACCGCCTGTCATCCTATTTACGTCTTCCTTCTTATTCCTATAAATGGGCTTTAGTCTGTTGGTTCTATCACATTCATCCTGTTTACGTGCTCCTTCTTCCTATAATTAGGCTTTTGTTCGTTGGTTCATCACATTCTAGCTTCTTCCGATGTAGAGGTCCTGTGCTTAGGCGCTCTTCTTATTGGTGTCTCACTCTTTGCTATCTTGGCCAGTCGGCCGTTTGTCGTCCTGTTTACGTGCTCCTTCTTGTTTCTATAAATAGGTTTTAGTTTGTTGGTTCCATCACATTCTCACCTCTTTCAATGTAGAGGTCCTGCGATTCAGCGCTCTTCTTCCTATTGGGATCTCGTCATTTGTTACTACCCATTTAACAGACTGCTCCAATCTAATCATTTTGGTCTTCAAATAGTAATTAATTATTTTTATTTTATTGATAAATGGAACTGTCCTGTTCCAAGGCATAGTGTTGGTTCTGTGTCTTTCGTTTTATGTAGGGCCGGTCGCTGGCCCTACCCTAGAACCTTCCTGTAGCCTTGGAACGACACTCCGGAGGGCCGTATTGAACTAAATCAGGCAGATTGCCTACGTGAACGAGGAAGATAATATTATTAGGAGGCAAAGAGTGTCTGTCTAGAGCGGTATAATGCGATATTTCTTTGTTATTAGGAGCTAACACCTGAGTCTGTGCTGAGATTGAATATGGAATATACGAACAAACGGACACGATTTCGAATAACCGCCGCCATCCAGCGTGAGTCGCCGCAGGAGGTGGAGCATACGATGAACTCGGTGGAGGAGGACCGCAAGTTGTACTTGCAGGCCGCGATTGTACGCATTATGAAGTCTCGGAAGGTGCTCAAGCATAATACTCTAATACAGGAGGTATGTAGGAATTTGTTTTATTAAATTCTGGGAAGCGGTGCTATAAAGCATCAGTATGATTATTTACCAACAATAGCGATCATTTTATACGAAGCGAATGACCAACAATCGACACCATTCGTAACAATAGCGAATGGTTTTCGCTCGCTATATTTCTAGCGATTTTTGAGAAATAGTACCCCCCAGGGTTATACGCATACGTGGTAATTATAATTTGAATTATTTTTGATATGTTCTGTTTAGGTTTGCGCTCAGTCCAAAGTATCCTTCGCGCCGAGCATCCCGATGATCAAAAAGTGCATCGAGGCACTGATCGACAAGCAGTACATCGAGCGGACGCCGCACTCGAGCGAAGAATACAGTTATGTGGCGTAAGCATGTCCCCATACACACATCCCTCCCTACTAATTCCTGTACATATAACTAACCAAGGAGAGATTTCGGAGCGGAGCCTTAAATAAAGAAAAACAATATTCAATTAATAAGAACGGCCCTGCGTAAAAGGCTGGTCCCTTATGTATGAAGACGTCGCCCCTCCTATCTCGTATATTTGCGCGCATGCGCACTTCTCAATTAATATGGGTGTGTCTGGAGAGGTGACGTCATACAATGCCGGATGGGCTGTTAAACTTTAAGCAAGTTTTACTTATCTTTACAATTAACCGAAATGATTTTACCGCGCAAATTGTGAACTGCCGTTGCTAGAACTTTTTTTATACTTTATAATCATATTTATTTCAAATGGAGTTTTACTGGTAATTATATATAAGCTTTGTTCGGCAACAGATTTCAAATTGGATGTCGCTGATAATAGCCTTTATGGCCAAATCCTTGAAAATATTTTAACTTAAGTATCTGGTTTATTTGAATGAATTTATTGAGATTGTGTAAGTTGGCGAGAAAATGTGTTGCCAGATTTGGGCATTGTTGGGCAATGTATTTGTTCTAGGCAGAAACATCTAGCTGTATTGCAAACAACTAAACACCCGATGCTAGCCATAACTACGCATGCGCGGCAAATAGAATCTCAATAAAATTAAAAAATCATACAATTTAGTATTTAAACATCTGTTGTCTCTCCAGATGACGAAATAATGGTATTGAAACATATTTAGTATAGACAGAGATACAGAAAACTGTCAGATATCTATGATATTTGAGCTATATTTACCATACTGTATGATCCACTCTGAAATTAATTCATTAAAAACAAATAACGTTATTGAAACATTCACACCCTTTCAGTCCTGGATATTTAAATTTGAAAATATATTTTTCGTTAATTATTATTATACCTATTCACACAGATCAAAATGTAAAGTTTCTCAAACTGATTTTCTTTATATTTAATACCTTAATGGAATGAAATCTAGTGATTAAAAGCAACATATGGATAGGCATATGTTATGGTGACAAATACCATTGGCAGGGCTGATATTGTTAAGTCAGTTATATTTGATATTTCCGTTACTGGCTCCAATTTGAATCTGTCGCGCTATACAAAGGTATTGGCAACGTTTGTAGAGCGTTTCTGCGCATGCGCAGTATATTTTGTATCGCTCTAAGAATGGTGCTGTGTTCATTTTTCTTCTCTAATCGCTTTTGAGTACTAATAAACTGGTAAACGTTTGTCGTTTGTCCAATCGAGTGAATGCGTTTTACACCTACATATAAACACACCCACACACACATGCAGAAATGATATTTGAAATATATGTATTATACATTTGTAAATATATTTGTTTAAATAAATGTAATTTGAACTATAAATTAGAAATATATGAATGATTTGAGTAAGTGCTGTGTAATTATGTTTTGGTTTTGTTTAAAAAAAAACAACTTCTATCTTTATAGCTATCAGCCTTAGGGCCTTGGTAAAGGAGTGCAATCCCTTAATATTTAGCTTAACTTCGCAGAAAATCTATGAAAGGTTTCCATTTATATATACATGGGTAGGTAAGTGACGGATAAAATTGTATTGGTATCCAGCGTTATTTGTTCTTCCGCTTCGTCTTCCTTTGATGTCATGTACTATTTTCTATCGAAGTGTATTTCAAGGCTTATGCGCTTTGTGGCCTTGTAGATATCTTCAATATGTGCGACTAGATCTTCTTTGGTTTGTGCTATTCATGCTATGTCATCCGCAAACATTAAGAGGCATTGACGTTGGCACCTCTATTTTGCAACCCTTATTAGTTTCGTTGCATCTTCTAGGACTAGAGTGAACTGCTTCCTTTTGCGTACGCCCTTGTTTAATTATACTTTGTTAGATCTTTTAAGCAGTAGAATTTGTAGTGTGCCTTTTCAGTATACTTTGTGACAAATAATCCCTCTTTGCAACACACGGTATGTTATTGATCAGGTTTGCATATCTGTAGTCTCTTGTGTTTTTAAGAGCTTGCTGGATTGCTGATGGTTCTACTGTGCCAAAAGCTTTTCTGAAGTCCACAAACGCCAGTCTTAGCGGTATGTTGTATTCTACCAGCACTATCATCGTTTGTAGGTGTATAGTAACATACAGCTAGAACTTTCGAGACTGACAACCCTTGAAGGGCGAGAGATAATGGAATATCAATTCACGGGATCGCTCGTCCTGGTAACACTGAAGGGCAATGAGAACGAGAGTGCGACATCGGAAACAGGGAAGGGAAAAGACAGTTCTAGTGAAACCCCAGAAGGGAAAACCTACGCGGACCTGGTTCGTAGGGTCCGTGACGACGACCATGCGAACAACAATATCGCGAGGATGTGTCGCACCGAAAACGGATATTTGCAAATCAGGTCCGGGGACGTGAGGCCAATGTCGATACCCTATGTGGTGCCATAATGGAAAAGGTCCCAGGCGCGGAAGCTACAGCGAGGAGGCCAAGGAAAAACTAGAGGTGGAAGAGGCCATCAGAGTTGCTACAGAAGAAACAGGAGAGACATTCAGGGTGGAAGAGCTCAGACCGGCCAGATATTCAACAAAAGCAATTACAGTAATGTCAACCGAACATGGAGCAGAAATATTGACAGCAACCAAACTACGAATTAGTCTGGTGCTGTGTAAATGTCTGGGGGTTAGTTTCCGTGAATTTTATTCCAAATCTGATGTATCTGTGGTCAGACAGAGAAGGTTCGTCTGATACATGCCAATTACTAACCATGGTTTCTGCTTGCATCGTACCTATGGTTAGATCAATTACTTCGCTTGGTGTCGATGTTGCGAAGGTCGGTTTGTTGTCGGGGTTGAGAATATCCAGCTTATTTTCTAGTAAATAATCTAAGAGAGATTCCCTCGTTTGTTGACGTCACTGCTTCCCCACACAGAGTGGTGCGCATTTGCGTCGCATCCGATAATCATTTGGGATTGTTTCTTCTGACAGTGTGATGTCAGGGCCCGTAAATTCGGTGTCGGTGGAGGTCCGAGTTGATCATATGGGAGATATGCAGAGCCTAGGAATATTTCCGTCTCTGCTCCTTCGTTTGGCTCCAGTCTTATCTTCACCACTGTGCGGTCCCTGGAGTTTAGGTTCCACATGGGTAGTAGTCTGAGCTTGTTTTTTGCAAGGATACAGGTTCTTGGGTTGTCGGTGTCGGCACTATATAGTGTCCAACCTTTACCCAGTTTTAGTCCCTGGATTTCCCCCCTGCATACCCAAGGTTCCTGAATGAGCACAATATCTATTATCCTTAAGAATGGTATGCGCGTGTATAGCAGCCGAGGCTGCCTTACAGTGATTTATATTTACCCGGAGTATCTTCATATTGCTTTCAATCCTCCATTTCCATTGAGGTTCCTTCTCAAGGCAGTTCATCTCTGCACTCCACCAAGAGGGTGCAGAGGCTCTCATGCCCGCTTTTCTCATGGGACAGGAGTCCTCATATGATGAAATCAGTGTTTTTTGAGGTGTTTCATGTTGGATTATTGGTGGAATAATGTAACACGTGCTCTTTCTAGAGTTATCAGCTTGAGACTAGCGTCTAGCGTCTTTATGCAGATATATACATATATATATATATATATATATATATATATATATATATATATATATATATATACAATATGGTGTAAAACATAGTTAGTAGATGGCGCTACATACATAATGTTGATATTAATTCAACATTTCACATAGGCCTCCAAATCGTCCACTGATTCTGGAATGTTGTCTGCTGTATGATAATCTGCAAAATAGTTGTTTATTAGTTTTTATTAGTAGCGTCGGTGATCAGACATGGATACCTGACTTGATACGTGCAAGTTTTTTATTTTGCTTGAGATATTGCCCAGTGTTAGACTGATTGTCTATCACCTCGGCTCGTGTTTGTGTTACGAACGTTGGTTCGCACCTTCTGTTTAGTATCTCTATTTTTGTACTGGTTGTGTACTCAATTAGAGCCTTTCCATTACTGTTGATGTTACTGCTGCCCCACACCACATGGTGAGCATTAGCATCACATTCGATCCATCAGGTTTACCAGTTCTGGGCTGGGAGGTGCTCGGGCTTCGTCGTACGGTAGATACGCACAGGCTATGTAGATCTCTGAGTCGTCGTCCGTTTTCAGTCTGACAACTGTGTGGTCTGCAGAGCTGAATTGGTGTAGGAGTGTACCTGTAACTTTAGAAGAGGTTAAGATACATGTCCTAGGTTTGTTGCCAGCAGTACTGTATAGCAGGTTGCTGTTATTGTTGCTGAGTCCGCATACCCTGTTTTGAACAATCCAGGGTTCTTGGATTGAGGGTGGCAAATCTATAATAAATTTGCCTTCCCTCTTTTTTATCCCTGCGATTTCACACGAGGGTGCACCGAAGACGAGCAGAACGCCATCTTCTTTGGTCTCCCTATGAAATTCGCACCAATTTTTGATAGACAACGTTGTGTTCTGTGCTGCCAGACGTAGTATGACCTGGGGCTCGGCTAGTTTCCCAAATTTTAGTCAGTTTAGGCAGTTGGTCTGCCTTAACAACAACAAGTTTTGCACCCTCCCATAGGGCGGGTGCAGCCGTTATTTGGTTTGTCAGCCAGTCCAAGGACTCTAGTAATCTACATGTAATTCGCAGGATTTCTCCACTTTTCAAAAGTGGGGGTGAAAATTGATGAGCTGGTGATTGTTTTATCCAGCTCTTCAGATAGCCAACCCTCCAGTTTTGTGGCCTGGTCACTCGTCATTTTCCCCGGGTGGTGAAGCGAGTCAATAGTAGCTACTCTGAGGTGGCTATTCAGCACAGCTACGTAGCTTATGTTGGTATTTGTTGGCTGATCATACCTTCTCTTGGGATTGCTCTCTGGAGAAGGTGCTGATCCATCCGACCTCTTCCTTTTTTTAGGTGGATTCTTGGTAGGTGGCTTCGCTGAGGAAGCGCTAGTCCTGTCTGTACCCTTCCTTGGTTTTTGCCTCTCTCGACGGACTTTTCGAGCCACATATTCTGTGGCGTTTGGGCCGCACAAAGTCAAGTGGGAAGTTAGTACTTCATTTCCATAACATGCTGATTCATTGTTACTTTGTAATCGCCACAGATCCTGATTGTGCCATCCTTTTTTAATATAGGTACCAGTGGGGTGCCCCAATTAATGTGCTCCACTGAAGTTATAACACCAGCTGCTTCCATTTATTCTAACTGCTGCTCAACTTGGGATTTAAAGGCAAAAGCCACAGGTCTCGGCTTATGGAAAATTGATACTGCATTCGCCCGTAGCTTAATATCAAAAACACCCTTCCTATATTTTCCTAAACCTGACTCAAATAGATTCCTATACTGGTACATTAGTTTATCTACCTCATTTTTTAAACTAAAATTTTCAGTTAATCTTAACTAAAAAATATTTAAAAAATCCCTGCCTAAGAGAGGAGGACCGCCATTATCCACCACTTGTATAACAACATTATTTATAGATTGATTTTTATACATCACAGTACATAGAAAAGATCCTTCTTCTTTCCCCAGTATACCCTGTCATTATCAAGCAACTGATATTTTTAAGAAAATAATGTTTTATACAATTTTTTTGAAATAATGGATACAGCACATCCTGTCTCTAGTTGCATATCTAATGAATTGCTATCTATAATCACACATACTGGAGGTAAAACATTATTTTGCAAATGATATAGTGTTAAATCAGGATGTTTCGATTGTACATTTTCAATTTTCATACTACAATTCGAAGATTGTTTTTGTCTACACACACTAGCCAAATGCCCTACCTTTTGACAATACAATATTTACATTTATAAGTGGAATATTTACAGGACTGGTTGTGGTGTGTGATTTACCACAAACTTTGCAATCTCTCCTCCCTTTATGTTGGTGATTCTCCTTCTGGAAACGACTCTGTTGTCCTTTGGTTTGGTCCCCTTTGTGACTTTTTGACTGACTTGGATGCTTCTTGGCTTGTTTAATCCAATTCACCGCCCCTTGATCTTGGTTCAGATACGATTCCTTAGCCAATGCTGATTCGACACATGTCTTTAATGTTGAATCTGCTGCAGTGGGATCTTCTTCACATAAAGTGTCCTTAATCATGCTGTTTTGGAGCCCTGTGACGAATATGGCTTTTAAATTGTCCTCTAATATACTTCAAATTTGCAATTTGTTGTTAAATTTCGGATTCTGGCATAGCAATCAGATATTGTTTCTATCTGCTCTTGCTTGGCTTTGTAAAACCTCTCTCGTTCTCTACATACGTTGGTTTTTGGCATGTAGTGATTACGTACCAATGTACATAGCTCTTGGTCCGTTTTTGTATTTGGTAGACTTGGTGTACACAAATTTCGCACGATCCGGTATGTATCATGTCCTATCATACTTAATAAAGCCCCTACATTTTTATTTTCTTCGACGTCATTTATTAGCAGGAACTGGACTAACTGCTCCTCGCACAGAAGCCAATCGCCTCCCTGAATATCGAACGGCTGCACGCTGCCTAAAAATGCCCTGGCCATTTCGAACTTTAACGGTTCCAATTAATTAAAATCTATATTTACTTTTTCCTCGTCGCCAATTGTATGTGTCCTAGCGGTGGGAGCGCGGCAGCAATAACACAATATACAACGGAGTTGAGTAGATGAGTAAGGTTCACAACGATTAACAAGTGTCCATGTTTTTTGCACGTGTTCGCAACTAGCGTCTCTTTTGGTATGTCGCCAACTTACAAACATTTAAGACCAACATTCTCTACATTACAGCTATGGAGAGCTTTTTATTGGAATTTACCAGACGAGATTAAATGACTAATTTTATATTTATAAACAAAATCAGAGTAACCCACATAGCTCAGTATATAGCAAAACTAAAATGGTCGTGGGCTGGGTATGTAATGAGGAAAGAATATGGACGATGAATAAAGAAAATGGCGACCGCGAACTGGAAGAGGTAACACAGGCCGGCCTAGAACCAAACCCTATCAGCGCAGGTGGGCAGAGTGCCCGAACGCGGAGGGGACCAGCGACTTCATCCCCCAGATCGAAGCATGGGTGGATAGAGGTTTTGCAGAGCTGGATCATGGGAGTTACTATACGGGCACGGCGTGTTCCAATCTATCCCTGCTCCGGATAGGAAAGGCTGAGACAGATAGAATGAAGGGAGGGTACAGTCAAAAACCCACCCAAAATACGGATGAGGTCGGATGGATCAGCACCTTCTCCAGGGAGCAATCCCAAGAGAAGGTACGACCAATTCAAAGATAAGCTACGTAGCTGTGCTGAATAGCCACCTCAGAGTAGCTATAATTGACTCGCTTCACCTTCTGGGGAAAATGACGAGTGAACAAGCCACCAAACTGGAGGATAAGCTATCTGAGGAGCTCGATAAAACAGTCACCAGCTCATCAATTTTCACCCCCACTTTTGAAATGGGGCAACATGCAGGAGAGATCCTGCGAATTACATGTGGGAATAGGAGTCTTTGGACTGACTGACAAACCATATAAAGGCTGCAGCTGCCCTATGGGAAGGTGCAAAATTTGTAACTAAAATTTCAGTGTGAGTACCATGGAAATCAGCCGAGCCCCAGGTCATACTACAACGTCTGGGGTGGAATCTTCGAAAGACACCCATGCCTCTACTCACCACTATGGTGATAGCCATGGGTAGTGTCGGATTCGCCCCGCGTATTGACCGGGGCGCCTACCGACTAAACCAAAACCCAGGTTTTGTCGACGAGGGGCTTGACCGCCTAACAGGCATTCCTAAGCCCCCCGGACCGTCTTACGTCAGTTCGTTATTCGGGTCTCTTGTTAAGAAAAGCGGGAAAGGTATACAAACAAATGAAAAATGGGAGAACGAGGTCAGTCCGTCAGTTTCCGTCTTTCGTCTTGGTCCGTTAGTCTTGTGGGTTCCGCAAGTCGTCGTCGAACTATCTCCCCATCACTGTCCGGGAGCAAGCCGCGAACGCGTCCCACTTGTCTTTGTCTTCGAGTATACTCGCACCTATACTCTCCGGTCCTGTCTCTCCTGTATGCAGCCAAAGGTGTGTCCTGTTGGTCTCCCAGCGGGGGCAATGGAATATGGTGTGGACCGGATCATCGGTACCACCACAGTATCGGCATTTTGCGGATTCCGCCTTCCCTATCCGGTAGAGGTATGATTGGAACACACATGTCCGGATAGGGTCTGGGTGGTCCAATGATCCAGGTACCCATGGCCCCTCGTGACCCACGGCTTGATCTGCCGGATCACCCTCCTCGTCCATGCACCATTTTGGCTGCCTTCCCACCTCTTCTGCCACGATCGATAGGTGTCCTGCCTTGCTTGGTCCTGGGCTTCTCTTCGAGTTGCTCCGCCCCTCCTCCTTTCGTCGATTCCTGCGCGTTCGATGACCAGAAGATCGCCGGGTATGGTGCCGGCAATTACCTCCACCGCATCGGTCGATACAGTCCTGTATGCCATACTTATTCGGAGCGCGCTGGTTCCCAGCGCCCGCCGTAGCCTCTCTGCGTTCCTTTTGGTCTTCGTAGCATCCGCCCAGGCAGAGGCAGCGTAGGAGAGCTGGGCTCGAGAGACCAGCGCTAGCAATCTTCTCCTTCCCATGCTAGGGTTTCCAAGATTTGGGAGTAGTCTCGCCAATGCGGCCTTCGTTCGTGTTGCTTCCAATACCTGGGCATAGTGGTGTGGGTTGGACCCCAGGGCCGTACCCAGATATTTGATCCTTCTTAGAATGGGCTGTGTCACTCCCAGGCAGGACGTCGTCAAAGGCCATGTTCCACAGGAGGGGGCCTAGGACGGATCCTTGGGGTACCCCCCCCCCCCCCCCCGTGACCTCATAGGTTCCGAGTCCTGCGGTGCCCTCATAGGTGACCCGTCGGTCGCTGAGGTAAGCCCTGACAATGTTTTGTAGGGCTCTGGGAATGTTCTTCCGGGCGAGCGCTGCATTAATGGTTCCCCATGGTAACATGTTAAATGCGTTTGCTACGTACAGGGTTGCCATAATTCAGTGGGCACGCCTTCTCCATGTGATTGGTTTCTCCTGAATCCGTTAGTCTGTCGGCGATCATCCTCTCTACCGTCTTCGCAAGTCCGTCGATTAGGCAGATAGGACGGTAGGAGGAAGGGTTCTCTACTGGCTTCCTGGGCTTGGGTATTAGGGTGACCTTGACGCCCACCCTCATGCATTGATTCGCTATGTGAGCCAGGGCCGGGGCAATACCCTGGGCTGTTGCTTTCAGCAACTCATTGGGTATGCCGTCCGGCCCTGGTGCCTTCTTGTTGGGAAGTTTCCCTAGTGCTTGAAGGGCTTTCCATTCATGGGGTTCTTCGCATGCATCCCCATCGTGTAGGGGCTCCGGGTTGGCGTGATGGTTTGGCGGAAACAGGGTGGTGACCACTTCCTCGATCCCTCCCGGTACAGACGCCTCTGGGCCCGGTGGTCTTGCTGCTATCTTCTTTGTTACGAGTTTGTAGGGGAGTCCCCAGTCCTCTACTTCTCTGCACAGCTGCTTCCAGCATTTGGCCTGGCTTCTCTCTATCGATATCCGATATTGATTCCGTTTTTCATGGTACTCCGCCCTTAGATGTTCGGTGGGGACACCTGATGCTCTAGCGCGCTGGGCCCTTCTCCTGGCCCTGTTCGTGAGGGTGCGGAGGTCCACTACTTCTTGGCACCACCAGTAGACCCCTCTCCTCCGGCTACTGATGGTCGCCTTTGACTTGACGTGGGTGTGGCATGCTTCGGTCACTCTTTGTACGAGTCAGATAGCCAGGGCGTCCACGTCCGCGTCACCTTGGGGGGCGTCTCCTGCCTCCAGGATAGTCTGGGCAATTGCTTCCCCGTCTACGTTCTCCAGTATCCACCTTCTGCTGGGGGTCGTGATGTGCTGGGGCTGGGGCTGTTGGGCTCCGATCTGAGTGATGCCTCCTACCCCGATGTTGTAGGTTATATAGAGGTGATCACTCAGTGTCAAACATCAAAAAAAGTTGCAGGAAGAGACTGTCCTCAAGGTGGAATCCTCTCACCTCTTTTATGGGACCTTGTAGTTGATAGCCTCCTCCTGGAATTGAACAACTCAGGATACTATGCTGTTGACTATGCCGACGACATAGTGATCATGATAAATGGCAGTTTTGAAGGTGTACTCTGTAATCTCATGCAGAGTGCCCTAAAGATTGTTGAGAACTGGTGCGATAGCCATGCGCTAACAGTTAACCCAAAAAAGACAGGGCCTATATTGTTTACGAGGAAAAGGAAACTCGAGCTCATGAACATGCCAACTCTCTTTAAGGTCCCTCTGACCCTCACAGATAAAGTAAAATATCTAGGATTAATCATGGATACAAAACTGAACTGGAATGAGCATATAACATCCAAGCTGGAAAAAGCTTGCATCTCATTTTGGCAATGCCGTAGGGCGGTTGGTAAAACATAGGGCCTGTCTCCCAAGATCACTTAATGGATATATATCGCATATGGTGCAATAGTCTGGTGGTCGAAAACCAAACAAGTCACAACAATCTCAAAGCTATCACACATCCAGAGGATGGCGTGCCTTGCCAACACCGGCGCTATGAGAACAACACCCACAGCAGCTCTTGAAGCACTGTTACGTCTACAACCACTCGACCTTCTTATAAGGGAGACTGCAGTAAAAACAGCATTAAGGCTATCTTCTCTCGACCTGGGGCATGATAAAGGTAGAATCATTGGACACAGGAGCATACTGGAGTATCAAACTAGCCCCCCGCA
Source organism: Lordithon lunulatus (assembly GCA_963942505.1). Lineage (NCBI taxonomy): Eukaryota > Metazoa > Arthropoda > Insecta > Coleoptera > Staphylinidae > Lordithon > Lordithon lunulatus. The sequence goes on along the minus strand of OZ012675.1, from coordinate 43,071,115 downwards.
TAGAAGGTAATTGCGACAGAATTCTACCCAAATACAGTTTTGTCAAACATTTTCAGGCCATTATAACAATTAGGCAACCCTGTAAAATTGCAGCCACGGCCCGCCTTAACTTATCTAGAACTAATCTGAAATTACTGACCAATATCCTAACTGACCACTGCCGGCTAAACAAACACCTACACATGATGGGTCTGGTAGACAGCCCGTTATGTAGAGGGTGCAATGAAGAACTAGAAACAGCAGAGCACGTAATGTGCCTCTGCCCAGCTCTAGTAAACACTAGGCATCTAATACTAGGGGAGTGCTGGCCTAGTATGACCAGCATTGGCAACTCCTCACCCGCCAGAGGGCCAGGCCACAGAAGAACATCATGGCTGAAGAATTTACGGCAGTGGTACGGAAAATCTACAAGATCGCTATTTCAAAAAGCAGCAGATAAGGTGTAGATCATATTGCTGTTTGCCTGCATTGGCGGCATCGACTCGGCAACTGGACCTCAGTCTTTGCGTCATCGGCAGGGTCTTTTCATCATTACACATCAAGGGCCTTGAAGGCAGCAAGATTGATGGTAATCCCCAAGAAAGGAAAGCCAGCCACCGATCCGAGAGCATACTGTCCGCTTTGCATCTTCGACGGGACGGCCAAAGAGATGAGAGAGACTGATTGCGACCGCTTAGCCGACGCGCACCGGAGGGCTGCACGATCGACAGTATGGCTAGCGCAAGGGGAAATCGACCACAGTCGCCATACTAGCGATCACTGAGGCGAACACCACCCTGGATGTCAGAAATGCGTGCAACACGATGCCATGGGCGACCACCCTGGAGGCATTGCGCTAGGTAAAGGTCCCGACTTGCACTGAATAGTGGAGAATTATCTAAAAGGCAGAACGATCGCCTACGAAGGCACCACAGGAGCGTCGTTTCGAGGTGATAGCTGTAGAATGTCGCCTTATGATGATGCCCTGAGGCTGAAGCTGCCAAAAGACGTTACGGCGATTGCGTTCGTTGATAGTATGGCCCTGGTGACCAGGGGGTTAGAGTATCAGCCAACGAAAAGGAATATGAAGGATGCAGCAGAGAAGATGGAGAATTGAATGGCGCACACCGGACTCAACATAGCAACCGACCTGGTCCTAGGCCTGTGTAACGATGGAAAGACCCTGCCGATGATGCCAATACTGAGGTCCAGTTGCCGAGTCGATGCCGCCAATGCTGAGAGGAACCACCGCTGGATACTAACTGTTTAACTCTTGGAACGTCGGAAGTAAGGAACTGGAAGCGTCGCTGCCACTACCTCAATGACCGAGGACTAAAACTATTGCTGTGTTATTGAAAGTTGTAGATCTTGTTTCTTCTTCTTGTGCCTTATCCTCCAAGGATGTTGGCAAACAGCAATATGATCTGCACCTTATCTGCTGCTTTTTGAAACAGCGATCTTGTAGAATGTCCGTACCACTGCCGTAGATTATTCAGCTATGATGTTCTTCTGTTCTTCAATTTTACCCTGTATGATGGTGTGTAACAGACGGTATTTATCATTTCTCAAAACGTGACCGAAATACTCGAGCTTTCTTCTCGCGGTACCATCTTTGGCATAGGTATAATATGTGGCCTGGATCATTGGTCCACAACACTATCGGCATCTAGCCGTCTTAGTCTTTCCTATCCGGAACAGGTAAGAAATACAGAGACGACCTGCGGCAGTGACAAAGACGAAATGCGACTACGACAGATTTTATGCCAGGCCTTGCCCGCCTCAAGGGTAGGGTCAGTCAGGTAAGTCTTCCTGACTGACTCTGACCTTGAGGCGGGCAAGGCCAGAGCGACAGAACGTGAGTTTTTGGTTTAGCGGGTAGGCGCCCCGGATAAAACGCGAGCTGAATCCGACACTAACCATGCCTACCATCTAGTGGTGGTAACGAAGACATGGATGTCTTTCCAAGATTCAATATAGCAATATTTATCATCATCGATTTCTTGCTCCCCTATATTCCTTCGAGCAGACTGGCAGTTTTGTCTCAGTGCGAGATTCTGAACTTGTTCTACACGCCTGGGGACTTATTACTAAAATCGACATTTTCATCATATTAAGTGCTTGTCGGCCGAACTCTACCGCGCTGGCCTTGGCGATTTGGTAGAGGGTTAGGGATGTGATGATAAGGATATTAGGTCCGATTTGAAGTGGGGAAAAAGGGCCTGACGTCTCCTGTGTAGGGGTTTTGGAGACACTAACGCAAGGCAGGTTAGCGAAGACCTGTAGCAGTCTATCCTGCAGCAGGGCCGTAGAGAAGTGCTACCCGCCACCCGTTATATAAACGTTTCCTGATCTTTTTCACGCGCCACTCCTGGCCCATGGGCCTCTTTCTCTGCATATAGTGTTGGCAACTGACACTACAGGTGTCTACAATTTAACGTATATTCCGAACGACTAGAGTACGTTAAGATGAGAATATCATTTACTCCTGACCAGAGGCGCTGGGTAGGTGGGTTTAGGTAGTAGAGAGCACGTAGAAGCTGAAACGTATTTCGCTTTGTAAGATAATTCAGAATAGATGAGAATATCATGTACTCCAGACCAGAGAAGGGGTGAGTACAGTTGTGAAAGTTGTATATAAACTTGAATCCTCAATACTTATGAGAACTAACAACATCGATGTCTAGATCTGTAGATTGCCAGGAGATAAATTCATTCGAGTGATCTTTAGTTGATAAAACAAACACACAATTAGAAAATTATTCTAGTGGAGGGTATATTATTATTGTGCATGGTATGGACCTGAATTCCGAACCACGGGAGTGTAGATTGGAATGTCATACTCCGGACCAGAGAAAGGCATTTGGCCGTTTAGTGAAATACTTTTCATCTTACACGACACACAGGGTCAGTAAGAATGGCACTGCGCCGAAGACAGATAATAAAAATGATGAATGAGAATAACTCAATATGCTATTATAGTGTCCTAGCGGTGGGAGCGCGGCAGCAATAACACAATATAACTTTAATACGTTTATTGAATAGATACGGGGTTCACAATGCGTAAGGTTCACAACGATTAAGAAGTGTGCATGATTTTTGTACGTGTTCGCAACTAGCGTCTCTTTTGGTATGTCGCCAACTTACAAACATTTAAGACTAAAGTACCCTACATTACAGCTATGGAGAGGTTTATGTTGGAATTTACCAGAAGAGATTAAAAACCAATTTATGAGTACAAACAAAATCAGAGTAACCCACATAGCTCAGTATATAGCAAAACTAAAATGGTCGTGGGCTGGGTATGTATTGAGGAAAGAATATGAACGATGAACAAAGAAAATGGTGACCGAGACTTGGAAGAGGTAACACAGGCCGACCTAGAACCAAACCCTAGGAAAATAGCAGCGCAGATGGGAAGAGTCCCCGAACGCGTAGAGGACCAGAGGCTTCATCCCCCAGATCGATGCATGGGTGGATAGAGGCTTTGGAGAGCTGGATCATGGGAGTTACTATCCGGACACGGCGTGTTCCAATCTATCCCTGTTCCTGATCGGAAAGGCTGAGATGGCTAAATGTAGCTACTGTTGTGGGACCCTGATGCCATACATTATACCTATGCCAGTGATGACACCCCATAACCCGCCTTGCCAGCATGGCGTTTCACGTCTAAACACCTTTCTCTGGTCCGTAGTATACTAATCTCATCTAAAAACACTTCAATGCTTCGGAAGCTTTATTAAACTGCCTCGGCGGCCTCTACCGGCCACTCTCCAACATTTTCTTCCCGCCGAATTTTGTTACAAGGTATTTGGCTCGCTAAATTCAACAATTTTCATTCTACAGACATCACATCTTATTCGAATTGAATAGTTTTTTCGGTCAATCGTTCGTTTGATTGAAATACACCGGTAGTTGCATTAGAAGGGAAAAAAAGATCAATGTGATCTCACGTGCGTCGACGCCGCCGATCCGTGCCGAGCGCGCGCGCTCCCGCGATTGCCGGCCCTCTCTTACAAAACAGGGAAGCGGAGCGTTTTCAGTCGATACTGCCGGTCCCCGGTTACATAATACGCGAAACGCGCGCGCGGGGTGTGTGTGTGTAGAGTGCGAGTGCGTGCCGGCCCAAAAAGACTCCAAAATGCAATAAAAAGAGCCACACAAAAAACATTAACTGATTTTTTGGTTTAAATAAACTCGCACCACGAAATAAAACCGAGCGCACTGGGAAAATAAACTACGCGCCTAATTTAAAAAAAAAACACGCGGGCCACTCGAAAAATTTACAATCCCAGTGCGGATTTAAATTTGTTCTCTCCTAATATCTAATTGCGCACTGACGAAGGTTTTATTATGAAATCGATGTGCGGCTGCTGCTAAGGGGGACGGTGGCGAACGAGGGCGGCGCGCTCGGGGGGCTGAAGATGGGCAAGAAGGCGCGGAAGACGAGGTGGCGGGCGCTCGCCATCAACTCAGGTAAGATACGTAGTAATTAAGACAAGGCCGCGCCGCCGCCGCCGCCGCGCCAACGAGCACGTGCTTTTTACAACATAAACCGCACGGTTGCGTAAGGCGAGCCCATTAAAATTACTATAAATTTAATTGTGATGAGTGTGCTGTAATATCATGTGTTGCAGCTGCATTAAAAAAAAACTAGTTTTTTTTTGTGTGTATGTGGAAAAAAAACTGTTTTTTGTCTTAAGATTTTGTAATATACCGAAATTATACATAAAATATTAATTGTGTTGCTTAATATCAAATTTTAGCTAGTTTCGCTGTAATACGGTTGTTTGCAAATACAATTATTTTTTCGAAATTACTGAAAGCATTAAAGTTAGTGTGAGATAGATTTCACCGTAATACGGTTATCTGAGATTCAGATTTATGATATTGTATTATAGTAATCTCAAAAATTCACACAGCGATGGGACTCGAACCGACACGTCTCCGGTATTGAGAACTTCTTGCGCGCTATCGATTACCACCCTCCGTGGCGCAGTTGGTAGCGCGACGGCCGCGATAGCGGGATACATGGGTTCGACTCCCACCGTAATGTGATTTTTTGAGATTACTATTACTTATTAAATATATCTAAACTATACGTATATTATTCATCTATTATATTTAAATATTGCTGAGCTGAAATGGAAGGGAAGAATGATGGAGAGTGTGAATGGCCTCTGGTTTTATTGTGGAGGAGGGTTTAGGATACGTGTGAAGTGCAAGCGAGAATGGCTTGGGGGATAGCGAGCAGAAAATGGGAGAGAGTGTGGGGGGTAACTTCCTAAAAGCATGCAAGATCTGGGATGCGCGTGTAAAACCTATATTGTTGTATGGAGTGGAAGTGTGGAGATTGCGTGAGTGGGATGTAATAGAGAGGGAACAAGACTGGTTCCTGGAGAGTCTGCTAGGTCTCGAAAGGTCGACACCGAGGGCAGTACTATTGCAGGAGCCAAACCGTATACGTATGTGGTGGGAGTTGTGTGTAAGGGTTGTGAAGTATGAGGAACGATTTTTGTAAGGAAAGACTGCTGCGGGAGGTATGGATGAGGTAGGACGGAGAGTGGAAGGCTGTATGAAAGAATGGATATGTCTAAGGTGTTGATAGAGGAGAAGCTCAGAGAAAGGGGAAGCCTAGGAGCTGAGGTAAGGGAAAGATCATAAAACCCTGGGTACGTAGAGTGGCAAGCGCGGGGAACCTCCCAAGATACTTAGCCAAGAGAGTGGAGCAGAAAGGATAAAGCGTGCATGGCAAGAGCGAGGTGTGGGTCAGAAGAGAGAGGAAGGAAAGTCTGGATGTGGCTGGGGTACACCGCGTGTGCGCTGTGTAGTAAGGGGAGCGACACGTGGTGGCACCTTAGCAAAGAAAGTGAGGGAGTGAAAACAGAGTGGGTTGGAGATTGCAGATAGGCGAATGAATGATGGAAAAGGCGTGAAAATCTGCAGGAGGCTGACGTGGGAGAGGAAATTGGACACAGGGGGTTTAGCGTGGAGGAAGAGGGCATATAATCGAATATGTATTTTATTTTTATTTCATCTGTTCTTTTTTTCTTTTCATCTGTTATTTATGTTGTATTGTATTGTTTATTGGGGGAATTTTGTGGTATTAAATTATTCGTTTATTACACATCTATAATACGTATATTTTATGTGTATTATTCATATTCCTACTTAATTCAGCGATATTTTTTTTCGTATATAAAACGTATTGTATTCGTTTATTTTATATATATTATTCGCATACATACGCAATCTATATTCGTATATTTTACATATATTATTCTTATAGAAACTCAATTGAACGAAATTTTGTTTTTATTACTATATTAATCGTATATTATACGAATAATTTTCGTACATTTTGAATTATTCATATATTATATCTATTTATATGTATAATAATTCCAATTTTTTTTGTTATACGAATATTACGTAGAAGAGAATTTTTGTGTGGTTATGTCAAATAAAGGTTATTTTTAAATATACGTAATTTATACCTATAATATACGTATAATAAACGTATATTACAATAATGCAAATAAATACCTTTTTTAGTAAATAACAAATAAATGCGAAACTTGAACGTATTATCATCAAACGTATAATACGTATACTATACGAATAATATACGTATAATTTCCGTATATTTCAATACTACAAATAAATATCTTTTTTTAGTCAAGAACCAATGAATGCGAAACTTGAACGTATTTTCATCAAGCGTATTATACGTATACTATACGAATAATATACGTATAATTTACGTATATTACAATAATGCAAATAAATACCTTTTTTTAGCAAAGAACAGATGAATGCGAAACTTGAACGTATTTTCATCAAGCGTATTATACGTACACTATACGAATGTTAGTAAAGAACAAATTACTGCAAAAGTAGATCAAATTTGATTCTTATTATCTTACTTACTCTTATACTTCCTCCTATTCTCTCCTACTCGTACTCCGTTCCGTATTTAAAAATATCCTCTATTCTCTCCTAATCTTTATCAAAATGAATAAATGTTTTATGTTTTGAAAAAACATTACAGTTAAACATTTTTGGTGGATCATATTTATAAATATTGATCACGATACAATATTGAACAATATCCATAATTTATAGTGTATTAATTTGTAAAATATTCAGATTTAAAGATCCCAATAATATATCTCTATTATCTTTAAAGATATGTACGAGTTGCTACGAAAATAGTGTTTTGTATTCATTTCATCGCAAAAATAACTATTCGTCATAACTTAATCTTGAAAAATATGCTTGATTCTAGTAGAAAAATTACTGGACAACTCAGCTTTAAAGATCCCAATAAAATATCTGAATTATCTTTAAAGATATGTTTGAGTTACTACTAAAATGGTGTTTTGTATTAATTTCAACACAATAAAAAATATATTCATCATAATTTATTCTTGTAAAATATGCTTGATTCTAGTAGAAAAATGAAGGGGCAACTCAGTTTTAAAGATCCCAATAAGATATCTGAATTATCTTTAAAGATATGTACGAGTTACTACTAATAGGGTTTTGTCGTATTCATTTCAGCGCACTAAAGACTATTCGACATAATTTAATCTTGTAAATATGCTTGATTCTTGTAGAAAAATGACTGGGCAACTCAGTTTTAAAGCTCCCAATAAGATATCTGAATTATCTTTAAAGATATGTACGAGTTACTACTAACAGGGTTTTGTCGTATTCATTTCAGCGCACTAAAGACTATTCGACATAATTTAATCTTGTAAATATGCTTGAATCTTGTAGAAAAATGACTGGGCAACTCAGTTTTAAACATCCCAATAATATATCTGAATTATCTTTAAAGATATGTACGAGTTACTACTAACAGGGTTTTGTCGTATTCATTTCAGCGCACTAAAGACTATTCGACATAATTTAATCTTGTAAATATGCTTGATTCTTGTAGAAAAATGACTGGGCAACTCAGTTTTAAACATCCCAATAATATATCTGAATTATCTTTAAAGATATGTACGAGTTACTACTAACAGGGTTTTGTCGTATTCATTTCAGCGCACTAAAGACTATTCGACATAATTTAATCTTGTAAATATGCTTGATTCTTGTAGAAAAATGACTGGGCAACTCAGTTTTAAAGCTCCCAATAAGATATCTGAATTATCTTTAAAGATATGTACGAGTTACTACTAACAGGGTTTTGTCGTATTCATTTCAGCGCACTAAAGACTATTCGACATAATTTAATCTTGTAAATATGCTTGATTCTTGTAGAAAACTGACTGGGCAACTCAGTTTTAAAGCTCCCAATAAGATATCTGAATTATCTTTAAAGATATGTACGAGTTACTACTAACAGGGTTTTGTCGTATTCATTTCAGCGTACTAAAGACTATTCGACATAATTTAATCTTGTAAATATGCTTGATTCTTGTAGAAAAATGACTGGGCAACTCAGTTTTAAACATCCCAATAATATATCTGAATTATCTTTAAAGATATGTACGAGTTACTACTAACAGGGTTTTGTCGTATTCATTTCAGCGCACTAAAGACTATTCGACATAATTTAATCTTGTAAATATGCTTGATTCTTGTAGAAAAATGACTGGGCAACTCAGTTTTAAAGCTCCCAATAAGATATCTGAATTATCTTTAAAGATATGTACGAGTTACTACTAACAGGGTTTTGTCGTATTCATTTCAGCGTACTAAAGACTATTCGACATAATTTAATCTTGTAAATATGCTTGAATCTTGTAGAAAAATGACTGGGCAACTCAGTTTTAAACATCCCAATAATATATCTGAATTATCTTTAAAGATATGTACGAGTTACTACTAACAGGGTTTTGTCGTATTCATTTCAGCGCACTAAAGACTATTCGACATAATTTAATCTTGTAAATATGCTTGAATCTTGTAGAAAAATGACTGGGCAACTCAGTTTTAAACATCCCAATAATATATCTGAATTATCTTTAAAGATATGTACGAGTTACTACTAACAGGGTTTTGTCGTATTCATTTCAGCGTACTAAAGACTATTCGACATAATTTAATCTTGTAAATATGCTTGATTCTTGTAGAAAAATGACTGGGCAACTCAGTTTTAAAGCTCCCAATAAGATATCTGAATTATCTTTAAAGATATGTACGAGTTACTACTAACAGGGTTTTGTCGTATTCATTTCAGCGTACTAAAGACTATTCGACATAATTTAATCTTGTAAATATGCTTGAATCTTGTAGAAAAATGACTGGGCAACTCAGTTTTAAACATCCCAATAATATATCTGAATTATCTTTAAAGATATGTACGAGTTACTACTAACAGGGTTTTGTCGTATTCATTTCAGCGCACTAAAGACTATTCGACATAATTTAATCTTGTAAATATGCTTGATTCTTGTAGAAAAATGACTGGGCAACTCAGTTTTAAACATCCCAATAATATATCTGAATTATCTTTAAAGATATGTACGAGTTACTACTAACAGGGTTTTGTCGTATTCATTTCAGCGCACTAAAGACTATTCGACATAATTTAATCTTGTAAATATGCTTGAATCTTGTAGAAAAATGACTGGGCAACTCAGTTTTAAACATCCCAATAATATATCTGAATTATCTTTAAAGATATGTACGAGTTACTACTAACAGGGTTTTGTCGTATTCATTTCAGCGCACTAAAGACTATTCGACATAATTTAATCTTGTAAATATGCTTGATTCTTGTAGAAAAATGACTGGGCAACTCAGTTTTAAAGCTCCCAATAAGATATCTGAATTATCTTTAAAGATATGTACGAGTTACTACTAACAGGGTTTTGTCGTATTCATTTCAGCGCACTAAAGACTATTCGACATAATTTAATCTTGTAAATATGCTTGATTCTTGTAGAAAAATGACTGGGCAACTCAGTTTTAAAGCTCCCAATAAGATATCTGAATTATCTTTAAAGATATGTACGAGTTACTACTAACAGGGTTTTGTCGTATTCATTTCAGCGTACTAAAGACTATTCGACATAATTTAATCTTGTAAATATGCTTGAATCTTGTAGAAAAATGACTGGGCAACTCAGTTTTAAACATCCCAATAATATATCTGAATTATCTTTAAAGATATGTACGAGTTACTACTAACAGGGTTTTGTCGTATTCATTTCAGCGCACTAAAGACTATTCGACATAATTTAATCTTGTAAATATGCTTGAATCTTGTAGAAAAATGACTGGGCAACTCAGTTTTAAACATCCCAATAATATATCTGAATTATCTTTAAAGATATGTACGAGTTACTACTAACAGGGTTTTGTCGTATTCATTTCAGCGCACTAAAGACTATTCGACATAATTTAATCTTGTAAATATGCTTGATTCTTGTAGAAAAATGACTGGGCAACTCAGTTTTAAACATCCCAATAATATATCTGAATTATCTTTAAAGATATGTACGAGTTACTACTAACAGGGTTTTGTCGTATTCATTTCAGCGCACTAAAGACTATTCGACATAATTTAATCTTGTAAATATGCTTGATTCTTGTAGAAAAATGACTGGGCAACTCAGTTTTAAACATCCCAATAATATATCTGAATTATCTTTAAAGATATGTACGAGTTACTACTAACAGGGTTTTGTCGTATTCATTTCAGCGCACTAAAGACTATTCGACATAATTTAATCTTGTAAATATGCTTGATTCTTGTAGAAAAATGACTGGGCAACTCAGTTTTAAAGCTCCCAATAAGATATCTGAATTATCTTTAAAGATATGTACGAGTTACTACTAACAGGGTTTTGTCGTATTCATTTCAGCGCACTAAAGACTATTCGACATAATTTAATCTTGTAAATATGCTTGATTCTTGTAGAAAAATGACTGGGCAACTCAGTTTTAAACATCCCAATAATATATCTGAATTATCTTTAAAGATATGTACGAGTTACTACTAACAGGGTTTTGTCGTATTCATTTCAGCGCACTAAAGACTATTCGACATAATTTAATCTTGTAAATATGCTTGATTCTTGTAGAAAAATGACTGGGCAACTCAGTTTTAAAGCTCCCAATAAGATATCTGAATTATCTTTAAAGATATGTACGAGTTACTACTAACAGGGTTTTGTCGTATTCATTTCAGCGTACTAAAGACTATTCGACATAATTTAATCTTGTAAATATGCTTGAATCTTGTAGAAAAATGACTGGGCAACTCAGTTTTAAACATCCCAATAATATATCTGAATTATCTTTAAAGATATGTACGAGTTACTACTAACAGGGTTTTGTCGTATTCATTTCAGCGCACTAAAGACTATTCGACATAATTTAATCTTGTAAATATGCTTGATTCTTGTAGAAAAATGACTGGGCAACTCAGTTTTAAACATCCCAATAATATATCTGAATTATCTTTAAAGATATGTACGAGTTACTACTAACAGGGTTTTGTCGTATTCATTTCAGCGCACTAAAGACTATTCGACATAATTTAATCTTGTAAATATGCTTGATTCTTGTAGAAAAATGACTGGGCAACTCAGTTTTAAACATCCCAATAATATATCTGAATTATCTTTAAAGATATGTACGAGTTACTACTAACAGGGTTTTGTCGTATTCATTTCAGCGCACTAAAGACTATTCGACATAATTTAATCTTGTAAATATGCTTGATTCTTGTAGAAAAATGACTGGGCAACTCAGTTTTAAAGCTCCCAATAAGATATCTGAATTATCTTTAAAGATATGTACGAGTTACTACTAACAGGGTTTTGTCGTATTCATTTCAGCGTACTAAAGACTATTCGACATAATTTAATCTTGTAAATATGCTTGAATCTTGTAGAAAAATGACTGGGCAACTCAGTTTTAAACATCCCAATAATATATCTGAATTATCTTTAAAGATATGTACGAGTTACTACTAACAGGGTTTTGTCGTATTCATTTCAGCGCACTAAAGACTATTCGACATAATTTAATCTTGTAAATATGCTTGATTCTTGTAGAAAAATGACTGGGCAACTCAGTTTTAAACATCCCAATAATATATCTGAATTATCTTTAAAGATATGTACGAGTTACTACTAACAGGGTTTTGTCGTATTCATTTCAGCGCACTAAAGACTATTCGACATAATTTAATCTTGTAAATATGCTTGATTCTTGTAGAAAAATGACTGGGCAACTCAGTTTTAAAGCTCCCAATAAGATATCTGAATTATCTTTAAAGATATGTACGAGTTACTACTAACAGGGTTTTGTCGTATTCATTTCAGCGCACTAAAGACTATTCGACATAATTTAATCTTGTAAATATGCTTGATTCTTGTAGAAAAATGACTGGGCAACTCAGTTTTAAAGCTCCCAATAAGATATCTGAATTATCTTTAAAGATATGTACGAGTTACTACTAACAGGGTTTTGTCGTATTCATTTCAGCGTACTAAAGACTATTCGACATAATTTAATCTTGTAAATATGCTTGAATCTTGTAGAAAAATGACTGGGCAACTCAGTTTTAAACATCCCAATAATATATCTGAATTATCTTTAAAGATATGTACGAGTTACTACTAACAGGGTTTTGTCGTATTCATTTCAGCGCACTAAAGACTATTCGACATAATTTAATCTTGTAAATATGCTTGAATCTTGTAGAAAAATGACTGGGCAACTCAGTTTTAAACATCCCAATAATATATCTGAATTATCTTTAAAGATATGTACGAGTTACTACTAACAGGGTTTTGTCGTATTCATTTCAGCGCACTAAAGACTATTCGACATAATTTAATCTTGTAAATATGCTTGATTCTTGTAGAAAAATGACTGGGCAACTCAGTTTTAAACATCCCAATAATATATCTGAATTATCTTTAAAGATATGTACGAGTTACTACTAACAGGGTTTTGTCGTATTCATTTCAGCGCACTAAAGACTATTCGACATAATTTAATCTTGTAAATATGCTTGATTCTTGTAGAAAAATGACTGGGCAACTCAGTTTTAAAGCTCCCAATAAGATATCTGAATTATCTTTAAAGATATGTACGAGTTACTACTAACAGGGTTTTGTCGTATTCATTTCAGCGCACTAAAGACTATTCGACATAATTTAATCTTGTAAATATGCTTGATTCTTGTAGAAAAATGACTGGGCAACTCAGTTTTAAACATCCCAATAATATATCTGAATTATCTTTAAAGATATGTACGAGTTACTACTAACAGGGTTTTGTCGTATTCATTTCAGCGCACTAAAGACTATTCGACATAATTTAATCTTGTAAATATGCTTGATTCTTGTAGAAAAATGACTGGGCAACTCAGTTTTAAACATCCCAATAATATATCTGAATTATCTTTAAAGATATGTACGAGTTACTACTAACAGGGTTTTGTCGTATTCATTTCAGCGCACTAAAGACTATTCGACATAATTTAATCTTGTAAATATGCTTGATTCTTGTAGAAAAATGACTGGGCAACTCAGTTTTAAAGCTCCCAATAAGATATCTGAATTATCTTTAAAGATATGTACGAGTTACTACTAACAGGGTTTTGTCGTATTCATTTCAGCGCACTAAAGACTATTCGACATAATTTAATCTTGTAAATATGCTTGATTCTTGTAGAAAAATGACTG